>OZ007592.1:53735607-54335607 GCA_963931845.1 Maratus michaelseni | reverse complement strand
TGTGTTAAAAATCTTACTGTAAACAAACTACCATTTGAAATATAAAGTTACACATAACTGAATATTTACTATGATTACTGTAACAAAATCACAAAAAATATTTTTGAAAATTTTTAAAGAATGTAACAGATATGAAATAAATAATTTTGATATGGGTCAAAAAAAGACCCGAACACCCTAGAAAGGATAAAAAAAATATTGTTTAATGAATTTTGAATGACTGTAATAAGATTTTTGTTATATGTTAAAAAAGGGAAGCTGCCTAATTTTGTATAACAAATTTGATGTTTTGTGCAAAATATTAATTAAGGAACGTGGTATGTGTTTGGTTGTTATTGCAGATGATTTCGTTTCTTAAACTTTATTTTCATTTTAATTCATTTTTTTTATCCCTGTGTATATCAATAGTTACAAATAGTAACATTTTGAATAATTACAAAAAAATTGACAAAATTGAAAAAAATGCATTGGTCAAATATATACTGGTGAGCAACTAAAAATGATGGTAATAACAACTTGGTCGTAAATGTAACCCATATTCTAAAACGTAAATCAACGAGTTGTAATTTTTATGCTATTTGCTATCTGAATACCTTATTTTTTTAAAGTAATATATATTTATCCTGTCAAAATCCCTTTTTCTAAGAAAACACGAAATGCTGAACAACAAATGAGATAGCATATGAAAGGATTTTGAATAGGCTTCTGGCATAGCACACTTAACATTTCGTTAAAATGTTTTTGATTAAAATTTGCTGATTATGAAAATAATGCCGACTTAATTTTTAATTAATAAAATTAAAGGTTTTCCACAAATCAGTGTTGCAACAAAAATAAAATACTGCATTATCAGATGACGTCATCATATAATGCAATTAAAATACGATTGTTAATTTATTTCTTGCGTACTTTTTGAAAAAAAATCGAGCTTTTAAACGGGTTTTTATTTAATTTTTACGCGTGCGTCACCTATTGTTTATTTGTGTACTTTGTTTAATCATGTCTGTGCATATACGTACTGTATCGGAGCACCAGTAGATTACGTAATTTAAGGATTATTTTCCATTTAGATATACAATGCATTAGGATTCACAAAAATTGTAAGTATTTATTTTTTAATATTTCATTAAGCTTTTAATATGCCAGCGAAGTCTGATGTCATTTAAATTGCTGCTGGACCACAAAGTTTGAGCAGCCCATGTTTAAGTTCCCACAAGCTTGCAAAAAAGTGGTGTACCAAATATTGATTTATGTATTTAGGACATTTCTGGAGCAGTTTTACAAAATCTGAGGAAATGCTTTCATGTGAATTCCCTAAACGTCTGATTCAGTGTTTAAATTTTCTATATTTTTTTGTTCAGTATAGAGGTCTTGGGAACCTAGAAAAATAACCTTGGCGAGAGAGGAAAATTTGGCAAAAAAATTTCTTGCAATGTATTCCCATTTTCTTATACACAAGCAATCCATCATATATATCATTTGTGTTGTCAGCATTCTTTTTCTATACACATACAAAACATACAACGATGAATGAAGTATCATCGAAAAGTGTTTGAACAAGTTTCTGAGATAGTGTACCCACATTTCGTTAAAAAGCGTTGTTTGATTAAAAAAAAAAAGTCAGTTAATTAAAAATTAGTGCTAAAAAGTGCCAGGAAATAATCTCAAAGATTGCAGTGCGAAAGCTTCGCATGGGTCCTTCTGGTACTATACATATTCTTCTTTATTTATATTAAAAAATGCTTAACAATTTCTTAGTTTTTTTGGAACTAACATCGGGTTATTTTCTTAATCCACGAAAATATTTCGCTATCTGAAAATATAAAATGAATTACAAATTATCATTATGAATTTCATATTTTTATAATTAAAAAAATAAAATAAAAAAACAATTACTATCTTGCTACAGTTTTTTTTTTTACATCTGAAGCTTAATATTTTTAATAAAAATAATAGAAAAGTAAAGATACTGACTTAATATACTCTAATAATACTCAGCTATTTCACTTTTTTTCTGTTTTGTTAATACTATTTTTGAACAGAAAATTTCCTATTTTTCTTCTACGAGAATATCTATTTCTAAGAAATGACTTTAAATGAATCAATGGATATAAATATCTGGTTGCGTTAATTATTATTGTAAAATAAAAATATTCTTTATGTATGGCATGTTATAATCTATACAATCAATGAAAATCATTATAAATAAACCACAGAAAAATCCACATTCGTGTAAACAATGCAACGATAAAAAATACTTTTATAGTTTTGTTAAAGGAAATAATCTTTAAATAATCTCGAACTATAATAAAGAAGACAGTTTGTGTGTGCGTGTGTGCGTATCTGTCTGTCTGTCAGTGTGTTTTTCGGTTGTGTTCTGAAGAGTTTGCTGCACGCAGAGTTACAAAATACCGTGGGAAAGTACCTCTTATGCATGTATTTGAGCACCTCGAAGCCAGATTATGGAATTTTTGAATAGATTTATTTAATTTTAATGCAAATTTTACTGTTTTTTCTCGTTTCGCTGCGATTTTTCTAAATTAGTAACGGGAATCAAGTTGCAATCTTTTAGCCCAATATAGGAAAATGTATGTGCTTGATTTGTTCGGTGGTTGCTCTTCCATTTCAGACTTAGATACGCTCATAATCGTCATTTTGTTTTCAATTTTTAGCTTGGGGAATGTTGATAATTCTGTACAGATATAAAATCATGATTTTAAAAATGCGATTTTTAGTGTTTTTACGTTTCTCTGCAATTATCCACATTAGTAACCGGAATCCGGTTCCAATATTTTAGCCCAATATAGTAAATTTTATCCTCCTTTTCAATAAAGTTTATACGAAATTCGTACAGCTATTTTTGATTTTTTGGCTAACTTTTACCTTTAACACTAAGTAATTTTGCCCAGAATGCTTGATTGGTTCGGTGGTTGCTTCCATTTTGGCATCGGGTACGCTCACAATCGTCATTTTTTTTTAAACTCTTTTTGGCTTGGAGAAAGTTGATAATTCTTTACAGATACAAAATCATAATTTTAAAAGAAAAGGACGGGTTATTTATTATCCCGTTTTTTTAATTGGATTTTTTTGTTTAAATTTCATTTTTATCCGTTTTTTAATATATTTTCATGTTTTGCAGCGTTTCTTGGTTCAAATGACGTCACAAATCACCCACTACAAGTCAAAAACCATTGGAGGGCAGTTGTGATTGGTAGATGATAGAATTGTCTGGATTATACATAGAATAGCTGAAGGTCAACAGTGCAGTTACAATTGGTAGATGAAAATGTCGTCAACTGATTGCATTTCAAACAGAGAGTTGTGAATTTTTGCGATTTGTTTTATGCGAGTTTTGTGGTTTTCTCATGTATACGTCATTTTGTATTTGATTACGCAAATTAACAACTGTAACTTACTGTTTTTGTATGTAAAAAAACAAAAAAAAAAGTCATTTTGTTTCTGTTTGGAAAGTTTCTCAGGTCCTAATGTACTAAATACATTTCGGTATCATTTTTTTCAGCCCTTGGTTAAAACTATTTCTGAACATTAATGAAAAGGGAGGGATATGTTTTCGGGTTCTATGGACCCAATTGCAATGAGAATTAGTTCATTCAACTTAACACGAACTAATTAAGGTATATATAACTAATTAAGATGGATTTAGCCACCTGGCGGGAGAAAGTGGAACTAAAAGATTTTGCAGCGAGGGCACAGCAAGTCTGCTGTACGGTGTCATAGGCAGCAGGGACACTGTAATGACGTTTCTCATTACATATCCTCTTATTCTTTAAAATAAATCCTCCCCCTTTGTTGTTTCAAAATTATTTAATTTATTTAACTTTTCCTATTTTTTTATTAACAGTAAAATAACTTTATTCTACCCTTCTCCATTTTTGCTTATTAATTTTTAATATCCATTTTATTCAGTGCGGTTTTACTTAATTTATATTACGCATTTTTCTTGTCATGTCAGTTTCATTTCTCAGCCTGCAGAATTAAAAGAAATATATGTATTCACACCCATACTGCGTTTTTTCTCTTCCTTTTCACACCAGCCGGCATTTGCGAACATAAATAATTAAAAAAAAGATAAAGTAACTGCTTTCTTTGTACTTCCTCCTACGCCGTCATTTTCCTAGCGAATTTTCAGTTCTCATATGCAACCAACATCTAAATTTAGCACTTAGTATCGTCTAAATTCTAACGTTCATGAATTCCATTTTAATCATACAGGCCCGGTCAGCATCTCAGTAATTACAAAAATTTGTACAACCATCTCTTCCCACGAATGATGCGCCGGTCTGTAATTTTCAAATTTACTCCCTTAACTCTCCAAAATACTTTGTTCCTTTGCATGAATATCGCCAAATTCATTGTATATGTTGGCGACAGATAACAAAAACCGCACGCCAAAATAAAAAGTGCAAATTATGTTTGAAACAATTTGTATCACTCTTATCTCGACTGTTTCAGTATTAACCTAATTGGTACGCCTCCTCTTCAGTGATTATTGCCTGTAACACGAACCTGGATACCAAATCAACTGCAAAATAAAATTGTGCTTTGGACAATTTTGTAATGAAACTATTCTCTCCCACATCTAACTTTTATTCCAGCTTAGCAGTATTTCCACATATATATATTTTATTCCTGTGACGCCGCAGCTATGCATCCGTTTACCCAATATCCAGATTCCACAGTATAAACAATTGGTGCATCTAGGGTACAGGCAATATTTTCCGTCTCTGGAGAGGAGGGATTTTTAATTTAATCATATGTTTGATCAAAGATGTTTTCACAAGGACTAAAAAAAGGATATGGACTAAAAAGAAGATATCTATCCGAACTGTCTATTTCATAAAAAGATAATCCTCTAGTAAATTGTGACATGTTTGGTGTGACCTGTGATTTAATACCCGGATATCCAGACCTGTGACTGAAGTTCTGATAATTTTTGTCCCTGCTGACTGCGGAATCAAGAGTGCTCCGATGTGTTAGCGACAGAATATCTTCGCGTGTTCGGATTGACTTCGTAAACACCCCACCCTCGCCGCCTCATCTGTCAGTACAATTCGCTCCTCAGCTCGCCCTGCTGTTCGCCACTAATGTGCCAGCCTTTTTTCTTTTATTTTTCTGTGCACCGTCTCGGAATCGCAACAGTGTGCCAGCGCGGTGTGCCTTCCTTATTGATATGGGATATTTTAAAAAAAAACTTTTAGCATCAGTGTGTGCGTCGATTTTCCTCCACCGTGAAAGAATAAGTGCTTAGTGTTGGTCTGTGTGAAATATGCGTCACAGTCATAATTTTTAACCACGGTGTGTCTGATCTTCACGTGTTATTTTTTTTCTCTCTGATCTTCACGTGTGATTTTGTTTTTTTTTATTCTTACTTGTTGTGATTGCGTCGTCATATTTTCCACACCATCCCTTGAATGGAGTTAGAAAGGTGGATCCACCTCTTTAAAGCTGCAAACGCAATTAAAATGTGAATATTATTTGCAGCAAAAAAAAAATTATCTCACGTGAAATCTTTCAAGTGTGTTATTATGTGATCTTCAGAGTACACCGTTATTATAGTTTTGTGGAGCCACATGTCAACTTGTGCGCTTGTTGTGTTGTCATCAATTATTATAAAAAAATAATGCAAGATGTAGGGTTTTTTTAAGCATTAATGACATAAATTATGTACTTGTGACGCCAAGTAAACTGTGTACCTCCAAAGAGTTTTACACTCAGAGTTTGTGTAAAATAAATGCAGAAAATCATGAGTATCATAAAAAAAATGAGGCAGTTTGTGTCTCTAAATCCAATTTTTTTTCTTCCATAACAAAAAGAATAAATAAATAGGTATTTAATGCATATATAGATAGTGTGCAAAAAAAGAGGAGGTAAATAAAAAATTTCGTGGATCGTAATTCAACATCATAGAAAATATTTGGGATTTTTAGAGCATAAACGGAGAAGTTACTTTTCCCAATTTCTAATTAAAATGTTGCGTTCTAATAATTATGCATTGTTTTCCTAAACTTCTATTTTCATGCTCAAGATTTTAACCATTATCAATAGTTGGTTTATATTTTTTAACAGAATATTTAAAGCTTTTTATTTTTTTTATATTACTAAATATACTATTTTTATGTGATATTTTTAAAAAAAATTGATATATTTTTTTGTGTTGCCTGTTTGCAAATTGAAGTTACATTTTTAGATATTTTTTTTTCCTCAAAGGTTTGTATCGTGTAACAATTAGTTATGCATCCGTTTACCCAAAGTCTGGATTCAACAGTACATTTTACATTTCTTTGTATTCATTTATAGATATTTTTTTAGAGTTTAATTTTCTGTAAACATCTCTGTGTACAGTTTAGTTCATCTTTTCATTTACCTGTTTTAACGATCGGAAATGGTTAAATGATATGATGCATTATTTTGTATGGTAATTTTCTTGTTGCGGGTAGTCATTTTTTTTCTCATACAAGATAATTTTAACTGGTTATGTAGACACATATGCATTTTTTCCCCTCGCTTATTTACTATTTACACTCAAACATACAAACTTTTATATTATTTTAACTTTAATTTTTTTTCATTTTTACACCTACTTGCATTGAAACATAAACATACGCTTACTTTACTCCACGTTGCTATTTTAATTTCTTTTTTAATAAATCCACTTGGAATTTCTATTTCTCAATAGTTTTTTATTGTCAACGGTATTTTTATGTTTTTTTTAAGACATATAGTTCATTGCAACATTAACACATATAGTTCATTGTTTTTTTTAGGGTAGGGTTTTTTTAGGTTCTTATATACACGGAAAACTGCTGCTCATAGTTACTCATTGTTTACTCATTGAATAGATCATTGTTTCGTTTTTTTTATGCAAAAAAAAAAAAAAAACGCTCATTGCCTATAGTTCATTGTACTTTCAGTTTTTTTTGTTTATACGGAAACCTTTACTCATTGTTTACTCATAGGTTAGTTCATAGTTTTCACATTGACACAATTACACGACACATCCTTGGATCATGTCATAGCGTTTGCCATATTGTGCTTGGTTCATTGGTGACTCGATATCTTTTCATAAAGATTCTGAGTCTTGTACACACATACCGTTGAGTTTTCCTTTCCTTTACCCTTCCTACATGTCTAATTTTATTAGGTATACACACTTTTTTCTTTTTTCATCTTTGTAAAATAATTTCTTAATTGTGAACTTAAATTTTTGGCATCAGTTTAGATTCAAATGAATCATTTTTTTGAGAAGAATAATTATAATTTGTCTGCTTTAATCTTCTCTATTTTATGACCATATTGAAGTCCTTAAAGAAAATAAAAAAAGGACTGTTATAAATTTTCCCGGTACCGGATGATTAAAGAAAGGATATCCATGTTAAAAAGAAAACCTCGTTAAATAAAAAGTTGCAACAATAAAAAAAAGATTATTATACAGAGGTTAAAATTTTAATGGTCAAAATAATTATGATGCTTATGATGCCAGTATTGCATGTTGATTCATTACAGGTTTGTTTTGCATTTTCACATTTTTATTACTGTATTATTATATTTTTATATATCTTCATGCAAAGAGACACGGTATTTTTCTCTCGCTATTAGGTAAGGGATTGAGTTTCATTCTCGTTCGCGGGGTGAGATATGTAATAACGTTTCTCATTACATATCCTCTTATTCTTTAAAATAAATCCTCCCCCTTTGTTGTTTCAAAATTATTTAATTTAACTTTTCCTATTTTTTTTATTAACAGTAAAATAACTTTATTCTACCCTTCTCCATTTTTGCTTATTAATTTTTAATATCCGTTTTATTCAGTGCGGTTTCACTTAATTTATATTACGCATTATTCTTGTCATGTCAGTTTCATTTCTCAGCCTGCAGAATTAAAAGAAATATGTATTCACACCCATACTGCATTTTTTCTCTTCCTTTTCACACCAGCCGGCATTTGCGAACATAAATAATAAAAAAAAAAAGATAAAGTAACTGCTTTCTTTGTACTTCCTCCTACGCCGTCATTTTCCTAGCGAATTTTCAGTTCTCATATGCAACCAACATCTAAATTTAGCACTTAGTATCGTCTAAATTCTAACGTTCATGAATTCCATTTTAATCATACAGGCCCGGTCAGCATCTCAGTAATTACAAAAATTTGTACAACCATCTCTTCCCACGAATGATGCGCCGGTCTGTAATTTTCAAATTTACTCCCTTAACTCTCCAAAATACTTTGTTCCTTTGCATGAATATCGCCAAATTCATTGTATATGTTGGCGACAGATAACAAAAACCGCACGCCAAAATAAAAAGTGCAAATTATGTTTGAAACAATTTGTATCACTCTTATCTCGACTGTTTCAGTATTAACTTAATTGGTACGCCTCCTCTTCAGTGATTATTGCCTGTAACACGAACCTGGATACCAAATCAACTGCAAAATAAAATTGTGCTTTGGACAATTTTGTAATGAAACTATTCTCTCCCACATCTAACTTTTATTCCAGCTTAACAGTATTTCCACATATATATATTTTATTCCTGTGACGCCGCAGCTATGCATCCGTTTACCCAAAGTCTGGATTCAACAGTACAGGCACATGCTGGAGTTTCGATCGGAAAGAATTTTATTTAGAACTGAGTGCACCCCTAGCGGTGAGAAGTGAAACTAAACAATTTTGCATATAAAATGTGTGGGATTCAAACGAAGGGCCAGATTTTAACGACAATTGATTACTTTAACTTAATATGAACTAATTAAGACATAGATAACTAATTAAGACAAAGATTCGGCTCCCTTTGCGGTGGAAAACAGAACTAAAAGATTTTATGCGCGTGCACAGAACGTCTTCTATACGTTGTCATAAGCAGCGGGGACATGTGCCGGAGTTTAGTTCGGAAAATGGTTTGTTTAGAACAGAGTGCACCCCCTGGTGGTGTAAAATGTGACTAAAAAATTGTGCATTTAATCTGGTCCTATTCAAACGAAATATTTTCTGGCATTCTTCCGAGGTCTCTCAGGTACTAAATAAACTTCAGTATCATTTTTTCAGCCCTTGGTTACCATCATTTATGAATATTAATATCCAGGGTGTGATATATTTTCTCGCGTTCTGTGGGACCAATTTCAACGGGAATCGGTTCATTCAACTTAACATGAACTAATTAAGATATAACTAATTGTTTAAGACGTAGTTTCGATACTCCTTGGCTTTGGAAAGAGGAACTAACCGATTTTTTTATTCTACACCGTGCCGTAAGCAGCATGAAAGACTGCCGGAGTTTCGTTCGGAAATAGGTTTATTTAGAACAGAATACTCCACCTAGTGTTAGAAACTGGATCTGAAAGATTTTGCAGCGCATGCCTAGCACGTCTGTGTAACACGGCCTGCATATACACGGTATCGTAGGCAGCGGGGAAACATGTGGAATAATTTGTTTAGAACAAAATGCATCCCCTGGCTGTGAAACTGAAAGATTTTCCGGCGCGTGCGCAAAAAATGACTATTTTTATTGAAACCGCAAAAGAAAGTTGCCAATTTGATAATCCCAGAAAACGAAAAAGCTTTATTTTCACTCATTCTCGAATATTAAGTAAAGTGTTGGATTATTTGAATCGAAACTTTAGTTTATGATTGATTCCGAAAATGTAAATTTTGTGAAAATCCGACGTTAACTTTTTTAAAAATTTTGACCAAAAACTGACCTTTTTTTAATAAAATGATCCAGACGTTTGAGGGAGTGGTATTAAATTCACTTCCGCTTCGGGTAAATCTCTCTATTTAATTTTCGAAAGACAAATAGTTAACAGAGGAAGGCTTTCGTGCAGCGATTTTTTAGAGAGATTTCGTGTTTCATAATTTGATTTTTTTTTTATTAATATTTTTTGATGGAACCGGGCAACGCCAGGCGGATCTGCTAGTTCGAAAATAAAGTTAGTTTTATGACGTATTAAAAACAAAAATTGTTATTCCAAATTTATTTCGAAAAGTACACAATGTAATATATACGACAAAAAATCTTTTTTCCAGAAAATGCTGAATGAAAAATAAAACGAAAATAATATTTTGCATTATTCCTTTAAGATAATTTTGCAAGATATATTTCTGAAGTAGTTAACCTTTTTGAATAAAAATAATGTTCTAATAATTTCTTTTAAAAATTGATTGAATAATACAGATCCTTGAACAAAACTGATAAATTGGAAACTTCTTTTGTTTTAATACGTACATAATTGATGTAATTCCCTATGTAATCTAATATTAATAATGCTTCACTTTAAATTACGTATAAGTAATTGACATTTGTTGAAATCAACGACGAGACAGAAATCTGAAGCGGTGTTCATTTTTTTATAAATATATATATTTTTGCTATTTCTTCAGAAATATGTAAATTAGCTCCATTCATTAATAAATTCTGTTAAAATATTCTAACTAGTTTAGTTATATTTTAAGTGTGATATATTCTTTTCTCAGATGACAGAAACATCTTAAAAGTGCAGGATTCTAAAGAAATTTGATTAAGAATCCTAAATATGTCAGAAATCCTTTTTGAATTTAAAATGTACAATATAATAGAATCTAGACTAAAGTTTTCTAATTCACGATTGGTATATGAAATGAATAATCAGGGTTGCAAAAATCTAGGCGCCAATGAGCTGATTCCCACCACTAAATTTTATTAGTATTCTGCGTCAAATTTTATTGGTATACGTCGCCTAAATTTTATAAGTATTATTATTAGGCGAAGAATACTAAAAATTTAGTGGAGGGAATCGACATATTGGCACCAAAATTTTTGCACCCCTGTGATTAAATGTTTTTTTTATGCTAAGGATTTTTTTTTTAACAATAAATTACAAATAGCAAAGAAACACCACTTTTTTCGCATTAAAATATTTGTCTTATAAAATCGAAAAATGTCTGCCAATTTATAAACCGAATATTACAGTTAACAATTAGTTGTATCCAAAAGCTTTTAGTAATAAAGCAAGCAAACGCATCTTGCCAGAGCGGCAATTCTGGAAAACAGTTAAGTAATTTTTTTTTTTGACTTTAGAGATTTTATTCTTGTTTTGTATGGGAGATGCAGACTTAAGGTTTGATGTTTAATACAGTGAATTTTGATTTATGATTAAGACTGTTTAGCTTCTAGTATATAACATAATAAGAAATTTATAACATACTATGAAATAAATCAGTTACGGCCACCAAATTGCCTTTCACTGCCGGGTTAAAATTACCGGAATTTTATTTTATTTAGAAAGTTCGAATTCATACCAGAAAATACTAACATCAATATTTACTATACTTGATTAGACATTTCGTGATTAAATAAATTAAAATTTCTTCTCTCGAAATTTCCGGTACGAATTCGTAATTTTAGATTGAAAAACAACGGCAGCGAAATGGGTTAAAGATAATTTTAATTTCAAATTTCAGAATAGATTTTGACAGCTTGTATTAAATGTAAAATACGAAAATCTTTCAAATAATTTACATTAAGTTAACAATCTGAATTTCGTAATAATGTTCTTATAGATCAGGCATGTCAAACACATGGCCCGTGGGCCACATCTGGCCCGCCGACAAATTATCTGTGCCCCGTGAAGCCTTTGGCATTTTACATGCATTTAATTTAGTTATTAGAAAGTGCATGCTGAAAATTCACTTTGCATGAACACACTTTCACACACCATAGACTTGCGATGACAAACATAAGAAAGATATGTATATCAGTATTACCAGTTTCGCGGGCTTTTTATTTTATTCAGAATGATACCACTATTTTTGAATAGTAATATCTGTCATATTTATTCTTTAATTAAATAAGGGAAATATTTCTCTTCAGAATGTCGTAGCATTCTGCATTAAAATAATCTCGTTCATCTGGCAACAGTGATGTGTATAGATAGATATAACTCAGTTTTACATTTCAGCACAACAAAAATGGGAATACACCAGATAACCACTCGAAACGTAGCAAAGCGCGGGATCTTGAATCTGAAAATTTAAAGATTAGTAACATT
Organism: Maratus michaelseni; assembly: GCA_963931845.1. Lineage (NCBI taxonomy): Eukaryota > Metazoa > Arthropoda > Arachnida > Araneae > Salticidae > Maratus > Maratus michaelseni. The sequence goes on along the minus strand of OZ007592.1, from coordinate 54,323,564 downwards.
TTAAAATTATTTTACTTATAATTTTATTTTTTATGTCAAAACTAATACTTGCTGTTCTCTCTCCAATTTTTCACCACTTTACAAAATAATATGATGCAATTATTAAATAGGAGTAATGGTATTGTAAAATTAATAAAATTCTTCGCTGATTAAGAATAGTCAAAATTTAAAAAAAATCAAAATATAAAATTAAATAGCTTTTAATAAGTCGCTTTGAAAGTGATACAAATTATCAGTTTTGTGCTTGACACAAACACCCCGAACATGTCATCCACTTGGGCTTTAGTCAAACATAAGGATTTTGGATTTAAGCTCTTTAATTATTTTCATTACTTAGGTTAGTAATTGTGTGTGATATTTATAGAATTCTTTGTGATCTTTTTTTTCATTCATTTTTTATTGATAAATACACATTTTATTGACATAATCTTATATATACCAGGATTTATAAAAAAAAAAAAAAAAAAAAAAAAAAAAAAGATGCTATTTACCACGATGAATAAACATGATATATCGAAGATGAACACTTTTTTAAAAATGATTTTTACAATACAAACGTATTTAAAGGAAAACTGATATTTTATGTTTGATATGTAGACCCTGTTGGAGTTTGGAAAGAATGTAACATTAAGGGGTGCTACGGCACAAAGTATAGCTAAAACTCACTAAAATCTGGCTACGATTCGGAAAGATAAACTGTCAGAATTGAAACTAATACTATTTTTGGAGATTCAAAGTGCTTGCCCCAAGCCTATTGAAGAAAATGCGTTTGCTTTAAAAACTAATTATTGTCTTTATTACATTAAATATCCTGCGAGTCGAAATCATTCCTTACGGAATTGAAGAAATGATGTCTAGAGCAGTTAAAATTTTTTGAACATTCTATAAGCATAAGTATCATTACTGGACAGAATTATATAGAACGGATAGATTTATATATATATATATTTAAAAAGCCGGATATGTGCTTTAAAACTCATAAACTTATAGTATATTTGTATACACATGCTTAATCCTTGTCAATCTAAAAAATATCTTTGAAATATGTGTAGTGAAGATAAACAGATCTACCTTCTTATACAAATATTTCACGGCTTTCCATCATTATTTAACTGTTAATATCGAACTGTTAAACAATGATACAATTTTCGTTTTAAATCGACATATTATGAATGTGGATTATTAAAAGACCAACAGACAAAGTACTTGGAGTTTTCATTTGAAACTACAAAACATCTGAGTAAATTAACACTTCAAGGCAAATTCCATAATGTTATCTTGTAATTTAATACTATTAGCGTTAAATAGAATTTATTACTTTGATAAAAGAATTTTCAAAAACAAAATCATTTTTAATGTTAACAAGCATTATTACGAAAATCATCGGAGTGGAAATTTTTAGAATATACTAAAAATTAATTCAATAATTAATTCAAAAGCAAAATTTTGAATTTAGAGGAATATGAAAATTAGTGTAATCTATTTATTTCATCTCTAATGATTGATGGTGAAATTATTCTTCAGAATTTATTGCTGCAGTTAATCAAATTTCAGTGAAAATTCCACGTTAAAACGCAAATATATGGATATGAGGGTTTCCAAATTTCTGTAATTACTCATCAATCGTCCGATTTTTTAAAGTATAATATGCAATTAGGAATATTTTAGCTATATTCGGTGCGCACTTTTATGTGTCACATTTGCGTTAATTGCCAACCTCTTTTTATTTTTTAAGGCAAATAAATGTAATCTGAACCAGAAAATGTATTTAATAAAGGAAATCAAATCAGTAGCTCATAAATACCACACAATTTATTAAATAAATTTCGTGATTTAAAATATATTTATTTTTATTTTTCATTTGAAGAAAACATGGAAGATTGACAGCTATGCCTTTACAGATCAAGAGTAACAGACCAGCTTGTATAATCAATTTTTAAAATAAATACAATTTAGAAAATTTAATTAAATTTTATAGATTTGGTTGATGAAAAGTAATTTTGAATATTCTTTCTAAAACCAAGATAAAATATGTATAATAATAACCATTTTAGAACTTTGCGTGAATAGTTCTTTCACATAGCTGTGTTTTGTAAGTACAAATTTTATTTTGTGAAATGGTAAGGTTGTTCCAAAAGTTCTTCACTCATTTTAATATTGAATAAAAGATCAAGCAATTGGCTTACGAGAGTGTTGTTTCGGATGAAAATGCTTCTTAGATTGAAAATTTTGTTTAAGTAAATAATAAAAAAAATAGTTCAAAAAATTTATCATAAAAGGCACTGCTTTTGGAAAGTTGTCGAATAAGTAGAATGACTTTATATATGAGAATGGAGAAAGGCTCACAATGTGTATGCACAGTTTTTGACGAAACTGTGGCAACCCGCATTCCAGAAGTTAACAATACTCGACTTCATGAGTTTGATTAGACGAGTGAAACAAGTCAACAAACATTAGTTTGGCTATAACAGAAAGCTCGCCAAGATGCTTGGCTAATCGTTTTTTTCCAAAATCATAGCCCAATCAAATGTTTTTTGTCCGTATGTCCCCATTATCTTACAGAGGAACCCTATTAATCTTGGGGCGCTTGCTATTATCACCAAAGTAATGTTTGTTGACTTGTCTCACTCGTCTAATTAAATTCAGGAGGGCGAGTATTGTTAAGTTCTGGAATGTGGGTTGCCATAGTTTGGAGAAAAACTGCATACGCATTGTGCGCCTTTCGCTACTGTTATGTTTAAAGGCATTCTACTTCTTCGGTAGATTTGCAGAAGCCTATGAGAAATTTGTTAAACAATTTTTCTATTTGTTGCTTATTATTATCTGAAATTTTGTTCATTTTCGTCTAAAGCGCACTCTCGTACGTCAATTGCTTGATCTTTTATTGAATTTTAAAATGTGTCCAGGTCTTTTGGGACACCCTGCATTACCTCCTTTTTTATGTGGCACGCGACTTTGTATATAATGCTTAATTTGTCCCGCAGCTGTAAACGAATTTGATATACCTTCTATAGATTAATAAGATATTAAAACTGAATAAAAATTAAATATGTATAGTTCCTTTTTTTTTTTTTTTTACATTACGCACGGTTATTCCAGGTGCAGATACCTGCCTATAAAAATAAAATATTAGTTGGATTTCAACTAAATACATGTTAATGTCTTAAGCACCGTTTTCAATTTAGTGATAGTATGTTGAATACCAGCTATATTAAATTTCGTCAAAAATACAAAATTAATACCGTAAATTCTAAACGAATAATTTTAATTTATGCAGTCTCGAAAAGTATGTCATTATATAAAATACAAATTACTACAATAACTTTCTGATATGAATTTAATAAAAGGCTAAACTGGCAACCTGGACGTACGCACATACGTGGTACGTCATGAACTTAAGAGGTTAAGGCATTTTACTGTATATTTAGGATACGTCAAGCAATTTCAAATTTGTATTCACAAACACAAGAGTGATATGACCAAAAAATCGCGTCTTGGGTCATAGATGAGCCGCCACGACAGTTCTAATGTTAAGTATGCACGTTAATGATTCTGTACCAGATGAATCTTTTATAAATTGTAAAATTTAGAAGATCCTTATTAAAGGATGCATCCAATATTTCTTACAATTAACGTTATTAAAGAAAATACAATCCTAGCTATAATAATTTTCTGTATTCGAATTTGTCAATTTTCTAGTTAAGACTTATAAAATTTGTTCATAGACTTATGAAAGTAACACATTAAAAAAATATTGATTTTTAAAAAATCATTTTAAACGTTTTTACTATGCAGTTTTTCTGCTTCCTTTACGGAAATGTAAAAATATATAGATTATTATCTATAAAGTTTAAATATAATTTTGAACATATTATAAAAAAAATCTTAAGAATATTTTAAAAGAAAGATTTCAGTTTTAATAATTTTTGCAACACTTTTTTGATTGTTTTCATGAAGAATTAACCCATAATCCCCAGAGTTTAGTCACAGAAAAGTCTTTTCCTATGCTCTACTATGGAGGAAAACTAACTACGGATTATAATGAAAAAAATTATAACTTTTATTTATTTTTATTTATAACAGGAATCTTAATTCATAATTAAAAATTACTTTTATTTGTAGCTAATAACGGGTCTCCCTAAATTCACGCAAGATTTGAATTTTGTGCCATCAAGACGGTGCCATATGCCATACAGTCCAAGAAACAATTCAATTACTGCGTAAGTCATTTCCTGGTCATGTAATTGCCGTTTTGGTGATCAGAATTGGCCGGTCAGATCATGCGATTTAACGTCGATGAATACTTTCTTTTGTATTATTTTGACGTCTACGGTTTATGCTAAAAATCCCACGACCAACCACGCCTTGAAGGAGGAAATTGACCACTGTATCAATGAAATTAATCCATATTTATGCAAAACCGTCATGGAAAATTTCAACAAAAGATTGTGTGTATATATATAATAAACTATAAAACGAAGATTACAGTTCTGTTGTATCAAATTGTAGTAAATGTGATGTAGAAATTATCTGTTTCTAATAATTTATTATATTGTTATATTGTTAAAAGAATGCGTGTGCCAGCAAAGCCGTGGAGGCCATTTACCCATTAAAGATATTCCATAGATAAATGTATACTTTATAAATCAATAACAAATTTGCAATATTGAATTTAAAAAAACTGTGTTTTGTATCAAAATTACGTAGTGCTTGGATTTTGTGACACCTTATATATTTGGATATTGTTCATTTGGTATTTCATAAATTCGGTTAAATACTCACAACAAAGGACAAATTCGTTTATTTGAACAATGCCTTACTTTTTGAAGTTGAATGACAGTTCTATAAAAGAATTTTATTCAAAACTATGAGGAAGAATGTCGGGATTCCTATTCATAAATACGTTTAACTGGTATTCAAAGAATTAGATTGCTGCACTCATATCAGTGGAATTTTATGATTAATTTATTTTTGGAGGTATTAGAAATGGCGTTCTAGGAAATATAGAAGAATAAATAAATATATGGAATAAAAGGGTAGATTTAATAAAATGGTAGTAAAGATGAATATAAGTAAAAGAAGCTGCCTAATTTATCTGTAACAAATATATTTTGTGCAAAACATGAATTAAGAAACGTAGTAAATGTTTGATTGTTACTGCAACTGTTTTGCCTTACTTAAAATTTATTTTCATTTTAATTATTTTTTTATTTTTGTGTATATCAATAGTGACAAATAGTTACATTATCAATCATTACAAAACAAAAAGATATAATTTAAAAACTATATTGGTCAAATATATATATATATAGGTTAGCCAACAGAAATTATGAAAATAATAAAAGAAACTTTATCATAAATTTTACCATAAACGTTTACTAACGAGATATCTGAATATTGTTCAGAACGGGAAACCATTTGAAAATTTTAAAATTTAGACGACGAATCGTTTACAATATTGTTTAGTGTATAGGGTGTCCCAGGATTATTGGGTCAAACTTTAAGGGGAGGTAGGGGACATCACAGGGATTCATATTTGCATAGCAACCCATGGTCGGAAACGGCTTCGTTCTCCGTTAGGTGGCGTTGCCTTACTTGTTGCCAGTTCCTCTAACATTTGTAGATTATCTCATTTTTTTTGCAAAAGGTGTTCCCAAGCTTACTTGAGACTATGCTACAACATGTCTAACGCCCTACGTGGTTTCAACATGGTGGGGTACCTCCCCATTATGGCAGATGTGTTCGTGAACATTTGTGTCAGGTGTTTGGTCACCGATGGATTGGCCGCGGTGGACCGGTTCACAGGCCACCACACTCTCCTGATTTAACCCCTTAATCGTCGCGCCCGATAACTGTTGGCTACTTTTTAAAAATTCAGATTGCTTGATTACCACCAGTTTTTTTTAAGTAGAAATATTCGCCTTATTTAATGGGTAGATAAAATAATGCGAGAATAAAGCCAATTATACTATTTTAAAAAACTGGTGGGAATGAAGCAATCTGAATAAAACAGGCGTAGCCTAGGCTGCCCGTGAATGTCTCGGGCACGACGATTAAGGGGTTAAGCAGCATAGATTTCTTTTTTTAGGGTGTACTGAAAAGTGCTGTGGATTCTGATATGGATCTGGTTGCAAGACTCGTCCGTGCTGCTTTAGATATCTAACAAAATCCAGGTGTATTTGAGCGAGTCCGCCGGTGTAATGCATGCATAGCTAGCAATGATGGAAACTTTGAACATATTTTGTGACATTTTCACATATCGTCTACCACAGTACATGTAATATCTTTGACCAATAAATTATTTCAGAGGATCTCAGTCTTGTGTCTCTTCATTTCTTGTGCCTGTCATACTACTTGCTCATGACGTTTCCGACCATAGGTTGCTATGCAAATCTGAATCCTTGTGATGTCCCTTATCTCCCCTTAAAGTTTGTCCCAATCATCCTGGGACCCCCTGTATAGACAAAAATATGTTAAATGGAAGTCAAAAGAAAGCATTATTTTATGTCGTACCTCATGGAATCTATATGTTCATTAAATTTCAATTAGGCGTTTCGCCTTCCGTATTTATTTAGATTTTCAGTCGGGCTCATAATATTATATATTCTATTTTATATTCATTTTTATATACTAAAAATTATTTTCCGTTAAATATGTTTTTTAAGATATAAAAGTGTTTGTTTTAACCATATGTGGCGGAGATCCTGAATCACTCACTGGAGATATATTTGCCAAAAAGTCTTATCGTTCCCGAGGCATTCCGAACAACTGTGTTAGAACAATTTCAGAAATCACTCGATGAGTGAATGCCAATTTAATAACTGAATGATTGTTTCCGCTCATTAAAGACTAGCTTTCAATAAAAATTAATGAATGTTGTGTCTCTTCAATATATTCATTATTGTGCTTTATATTACAATGACTATTAGAAGATATAAAATATTAATAAAAATGTTTCTAAACCTATCTACATATATTTTTTTTATTTTACACGATTTGTTTTTCCCAAACTAAATCCTTTAAATCGTTTAAATTTAAAGTTTTTATTATCATTTGTATAATTTTCTAGCGACCTCGATATGTTTCTTTGTGTCCCATGTGGCTTCACTGCGAAAATCTGTTCATAATATTTGAAGACGCGATGGGACAAAGCAACAAACATTATTTATGCATAGTTTTTTGGAACAAATATGTAAGATGGTGACATATACTATGGCGTGACGGCGATGACATATACTATACATATACATTAAAGTGATATATACTAATAAATGCAAGTTTAACTGCAATATATAGCGAACTCATTCGTCTGCATTGGACAATCAATGCATGAAAACGTATTATCCGTTTAAATGTCTAACGTCTGATGCTTTTCACGACTTAAGTTAGACTTCTCTGTTATTACACATTATAGTGTATTAACTTCTATAACATAAACTACAATATATATATGTTGTCAACTAACGAATAACATGCGGATAACGAACCATACGTGCGAAAATGTGATTCAACATGTAACACATCAACTATGAAGCACATTATACAAAACATATAACTAAAATATATTTTATAAATTCAAGCTTTCTAAGCTTATAGGTTTAAAGGATAATTTCCTACATTTATAAAATTTCAATTTTTCATAGCAGGGATTAAGAATATAAATAATTAAAAAATACTAAATTTCAATGTTTTATTTGACAACGTTAATTGAACCAAGTATTCCGGTATTTTATGAAAAAATAAACATCATATGAGATTTTTATTCCCTAAACACATCCACGGATATGTGAATAAGAATTATTGATTACATTGGTTATAGTGAACTAATTTGAAGTTTATGATTCACTAGAAAGTCATTAGTGTCTTACCTTTAATTTCATTAATTAGTAAAATTTTGTAACAGAAATTAGATTTCAAATTGATTTCTTTTACGCATGAATTTGAGAAATGAAAACAATTATTCTCTAATCAATCTTACAGTTGTTTATTGACGCGTCTTACTCATTTATTTCTTACTCATTTTCTTACTCATTTATTATCTATTACTTCTTTTTCATATTACTTAGTTTCGTTTTCACTCTATACTAAACAGCTAAAAGTATGGACCGTTTTATGATAAGTATAGTTTCCAAAAAAAAAAAAACGTTCTTCTTGATGTATATATTGCGAAATTAATCAATAGAATGTGAATAGTGAAGAACTTCACATTTTAAAATATCAATATTTTTTTCATATGAGCGTGTTTACCTAGTTATTCCCTGTATTTCTGTATTTATTATTCTTTTTGAACATTACAATGATTAATTGTTATTTAAAACTAATAAATACTCAGATTTCGAAATTTAAATCTATTCTTATCTCTGACTATTTATATAAAATAATTAGTTATGTTGAAATAAATTAAAAACTTATGAGTAATAAATTTCAAAATAAGTGAAAAATTGCCCAGGTCAGAATTTAAACCATGGCATTTTGGCTGAAACTACCAATGCTATACCAAATGAGCTATCTTAGACGAATCTGTCGAGCACAAATCACTCAGTCAACATTTGAAAAGGGCATCTGATCTGTTATCTGAAACAGTTTAACAGAAATAATTGCAGATAATAGAACTCAAAGTAAACTCTGGATACATAATTACAATCGATTAATTTTAAAATACTAATTTTAATAGGTAAATAAATATACGTGGATTATAAATACAACTGTCGATATATCTACCAATTAGAAAAATTACGTTTACATTAATCAAATGTAAATTAAAATACACCTATTGTAAACTGAAAACTTATTATCAAAGAACATGTACCTTACAAACAATTACATATTGTAAGGAGACATAATTATATTCTTCAATATTCTTGGGTTAAGGGGACGGTGGACGTTAAAATTGTTTTTTTTTTAATTTCTCATCATAGATATATGAAATTTTGTGCATATATGCATTTCATCATAAGTATATATAATAACATTAAAAAAAATTCTAATCTTAATATAATTTTAAGATTAAAAAAATATATGAACCAAATTTTAAAATGCTGCTTGCGTGTTAATTTTTAAGACATCTCCTCGATTTGGTATTTGCATGACTTATATGAGTTGAATAGTTATTTTTTGAGAGATTTTTTTTTCTGAATTCCGTTCCGATTTTCATCATAATTTAGCATTTCAATGAGTTATAGATCAAATTTATTTATCGTAACGAATTCGAATTGTAAAGTGCATACACAATTTCTTTTAAAGAGTATAAAGATTCTACCTTATCAATTTCATGAATTTTGAACAAAAATTAAGATGCATGGAGCATTTTAAATTTAAGAGAACGCTGAAAATCTGTATTGAAAAAAAAACAGGTATAAAGTTTACTAAAGCACCGAAAAATTGATTGTGTACATCATCCAAACGCTTTGTAACTTTGCGAAAAGTCATCGCAGCTGCATGCAGTTTTTCTCAAATGGTTTAATACAAACTGAAGAATAATACACCCCCAAAAAGTTCGATTTTTGATCAAATAATGGTCCATGGTCCCCTTAAAGACACAATTATGGAAAAATATGAAGAATGAATATAAAATACGGTAATCCCTCAACATTCGCGAGTTTTGATTATTCGCGAACATGAAAATATGGAAAAACTTCACATTCGCGAGAATATGATTTGATCATTCTCGATTTTTTTTTTTTGTATTTTTTATTATCTCTTTCTTTTTCAGAATTTATAGTGGTTAAATATTATTCCCTCTGTGTTTTCTTAGTATCTACTTTCAAATCGATTTTCTGTTGTCAATTAAAAAAGGAGTGAGTATTCTAGAAAAGTAAAATATTTAACAATAGCAGAATATTCAATGTAATGGTGATATTAGAATTGGGAACGGGATCTTTAATCTAGTATTAATTTAATATGCTCAGGTTCTCGTAGAGATACAGCTGAGACTGCCTCTTAGATGGAAAATAAATGAAAGCATTTCTGAAGCACTTAGCTGTATTTAAATATCTTATTTTAATATTGTATTGCATACCGACCCACAAATACATTATCGTATCTTTGTGAATAGAAAGAGTCAAAACTACGTTATACAAAAATGTTTTTTTTTGTTTTAGTTTTTTAGCTGTAATAATTTCTCTAGTCAGTTAACTTGAATTTTCTTTCGTAAATAAATGTCATGTTTCTGAATATGTGCCTATATTTAACTTCTACATATGTGTTAGGCATAACGTATTATTAACAAATATAGTCTTTTGTTTTTTAAATGCTGTGCCTCTCTAATTAAAATTTCATAGAACGTAACTCCCTTTTTACTGTAGAGAGATTGACTCAACATTCGCGGATTTGACATTCGCGAGGTTTTCCTGGAACGTAATACTCGCGAATGTTAAGGGATTACTGTAGTTCAATCTATCTAAAAAGAAAAATGCTCGACACATTTTTCTCCCTTTTAAGTTCGAATGACAACCGAAACGGTGTGTAGGCGTTTAATCTCAAACTGATATATTCTGTGAACACTCTTTTGAGTTTCCAAGGAGCCTGGAACTACAATTGAATCAAAATATAGTATTAGAAATCTTATATTTAATTTTTAAAAAGCAAAATTCGTAACCACTTCGTTTAGTTGCATACTTTGTAATGGTTTTCTGCTGTTAATTAAGACAAACAATTCTGTTAAAAATTTGTGGTTGAACTATATGCACCCTGCTGATTAAATTGAAAAACTGTAATTTTGTGTGTTAAAATTAATAAAATTTGACATTTAATAAGTTTTGCTTATTACGCAAGTTTATTGGCATTTACGGCAGTTTGTCAAATATAAAATGTTCATTGAATTAAACCAATCTCCTTTTTAAATTCTGTAAAATTTCAAATAAATTGTATCTATGAGAAAAGTTCAAAAATAAAAAATAAAAAAATCCTCACGTGAATGTGGTCTTTACATTTATAAATTTATCTTAAGAAAATTTAAATATTTTCTTTTATTAATGAAAAATAGTTTAAAAAATGTAAAATTTTTATAAATGTTTTATTATGTTTTATCAAGCATATGGTATGCTTAATTAAACAGAAATCAAAAGTTCAAAAAAAGGTTATTCCGTGATTTTGTTTGACTTTTATTTTTGCTTTTAAATTATATTTTTGGTTTCTTAATCGAAATAATATTAAATGATTTTTTTTTTCAAAAATATGTCAACATCGTGCGAAGAAATTTAAATTTCTGAATTATTTTCCTTTTTCCAATAATCGCATATGTTCATTCTGAGCTTGATAAAAAAATAAAATAAAATAAATCATTTAACAATATGCGCAGTTTTATATTTATTTGTTCGTTGTTAGGTAACATACTTCAAACGTTGCATTCAAAATAAGCAATAAATAAATTTGAAAAAGAGTGATTTTGTATATAAACTATTTTAAACATTTTATATTCATGTAAGTCTCTAGCATTTTTATATTTAAATACATTTGACGCTTTTGAAAATACCCAGCAGTCAAACTTTCCAAAAAGTATTATTTCATCTTATTCATGAAATACAGAATATAAATATCTTTTACTTTTTCCCGTTTGTGCAATATTAAATACGTCTTTGTTTAAAAAAGAAAGCAGATTTCTAATTTTGAAAATGTTACTTTTCTTAATCTAATTAAGTGCCTATCTACTCATTTAGATTATTTAGCGCATTTTTTTATTCCACATTTTATTCTCGCATGGCTGTTTAGAGGAGAATTAATGTAAGTACTAATGCAAGTATTAGTGGAAGTAATTGTTCAAATAGGAACTCGGGGCTTAAAAAATTCGGGTTTACAAATCTGGTAATTTTGAAGTTAAAAGCGGAAATATTTCGTTATTATGAACAAGCCATGAGTCGTTATGTATATTTCGTCGTTTAATGCTACATCCATGGTTATAAGATGATAGTTGGGGTTTTAAAACTTTAGTAATAATAGAGGATAAACACATGAATTATACACATTTTAAATTTGATTGTTAGATGTAAAATATAAGTAATATATTTTTATTCAAATACAGATCTAAATGCTTAAAATGATAAAAACAAAAATTAAAAGAGACCTATCAAAAACCTTTTAATATGATGACCGACATGTTTCGAACGTACCAACAGCGTCATTATCAAGAACTACACGATAAAAAATTATTTTTAGTTCAGCATGTTTATCATACATTTCTGTATATTTCTATCTTTTTTCCGGAAAAGGGGGCCAAGTGGGACAAAAGGCATTTTTCCTACCATTCAAATACTCTAAAATTTGAAATGTATGCATCATTTATTTAACCTGTATGGCAACAAACTAGTAAACTATTCTCAGTCACTTTCATTTTGTAGGGAAGTTACAGCCATTTTGTTTTTACTATCACTGTTGGAAAAATCAGGTAAATTTTTCTTTCTTGAATGTGAGCAATTAGATATCATCCAATAATGAATATCATTGCATTAATTTAGAGTTTAAACTTTTTTCATTACATGTGTGCAATGTTCTTAATTCTATTAATAAATTTTGTGCAACTTTTGACTTTGGATTTAAAAATACTCCTTGGGGGGTACAGTGGGACATGTTGATAGGGGCACAGTGGGACACGTCCCACTGTACCCCAGTGTAAATATATTAAAGGATAACAATCCACAATATAGCCAAGCTTGTTGGCAAGGCTCATAGATTAACATACAAGATAGGACACTATCATAGAGCTTAATGGTAACGCGATTACGATCGCAGCGCCTGTAGTGACAATGGGGAAGAAACTTCTCAAACACGGAATATTTCTGCTTTTGAACGTCTATCTTGTTATTATATGTTATATGTAGATAGTATACGGTAAATGAAAAAGCATTAAAAAATAAAATTATTAGCTATACACACAAAAAAATTAATCATGATCCGCATTCACATTTTAGTAAAACTTTCTATTTGCAAATTCAAAATTAATGCATTTTGTCATAGAATATTAAAGTTAGTTCACTTTGTCAAGAAATAACCAAGTGATATTAAATACCCGAAATCTTTTTATCGAGTTTAATGTTTGGCTTTTCACGAATTGATATTTTTGTTGTTCTTGTTGTAGATGTTTTGGCAATAAAATTCGATGGTAAATAGATGATATCAGCAACTAAGGTACAGCAAATGAGTTTATTTTTAATATTTTTCTTATAAAAATTAATGCTTTTACATAAAAATTTTAAATTTGTAATATATACATATTTCATGATTATACAACGTATTTTTTTTTTCAGTTTTATTGTTTACTAGCAATACAACTAACTGTAAGTAACTCCCACGTGCCCTGTATATTAGGAAAATTTGCTCTCGGTGAAAAAAAAATTCTTTAGACAAAAAAAAAGTAAAATTAACTTAAATGTCTCATAGTTAAATAACTAACTGGTAAATAAAAATCCCATATCTATGTATTTGGAATTTTTTTAAAGCGAATTTTCATTATAAGAAAAACAATGGGAACAGCGAATGTATTGATGTTTCTGAAAAATACTGTAAAAACTATTTTCGTATGGATTATTTTCTAAAGTTATTCATTTATCCATCATTTCATGCTAAGCTGCCTGAGATAAGCTGCCATTTTCAGTCTTCTGTGGAAGTACATTCTGACATGTGAAATTAGATTCTCCGTAGTACAGAATTGAATTCATAAGCGACATTATTTTTAAAATCTGAGAAACATTTGAAGTATGAAGAAATGCATATGGATAAACCAAAAAATATTAATATATTTAAATACATAGTATTATTGAAAGTATGTAAATATTATGGTATTTTCAAAAATAAAAGTTACAGGGTGAAACCACCAGTAACTGACACTTAAAGGATTTTTTATTGTTCAAATCACTATTACAAAGTTTTAAATATATTTTATACTTATCTTTGTTTTTGAATGTATAGTAAAGATACATTAAAAAATACTAATAAAAAAATTGAAAAATTATGCTTTTTATTACTGAAAATTAATTTTTGACATAAATATTTTCAATATCTCCAGTAACTGACACCATCCGTTTTTTGAAAACCAATTACTGAAAAATAAGTTATAAACAGTTATGAGAAATAAGTTAACACTAGATGACATTGCAGAATTTTACAAGAAAATGCTTCTTTGAGTTAGATTTCTGCTGCAGTGTCTGTTACTGGTTAGGTGTCATTAACGGGGGGTTTTACCCTACAGAAGAAACACAGAGTAAATATTGCTAAGCATCTATATGCAAATATGACTAATTTTAAAATTTTCCATATTAAATATTATTTATATAAGACCGGTTTTAATTGTTAAAGGATTTGTGAGAAAATCTAATTGTATCACCAAAATAATTTATATTATAACTGTAGGTTTATGACTCCGATTGTCAAAAATTATAGGCGTTAAATGTTTTCTTTGAAACGAATTCATTAGGCGATTCTAATTTTATTTTTGTTTTTTAACTGAAAATAGTAACCGCTAATTGAAGATTTTCCCTTTTATTATGCATTTAAATGTCAAGATATCATAGAATTTATTTTATAAAAAGTGTAGTGAATCAAAGATTTTAAAGAATTGAAAATACTTGTAGTAGATCATGTTAGAATATATTCAAACACATTTGGAAAAATCTATAAATATAATAATGCTTCACAAAGAAATAGGGTTACTGAACTTTTAAATTTTTTTTATTACAAAATAATTATACATAATACTTAATTCTCTTTGTTTCTCACTTAATGATTATTTATTTGCAATTCAACATTGTTTTTGTTTTAAAACCTAACCATCTGCAAAGTGTTATTCAATGGTGAATAAACATTTCTGGAAGAGATAATGCATCGACCGCTAATGGATTTCAAAATGAATAAAATCAATGTTGTATTACAATTCAATAATTATTGGCTTACCTGTAAGAGGTAGTGATACGCAAAGGCTTTACAAATTTGATAAAATATTACAGCCAGCAAAAAAAAAAAAATCTAGTCACTAAAAAATATATATACTACCTCCGTCATCATCGATTTTCAAAAAACACAAAAGTGTTTCTATGAATGAATCGAGAAGAAATAATAACAAGCATAGTTTAGAATTATTCGTTACATAGTTTAGAATAGTACACAAATTAGAAAGATAATATAAAGTTAGATTTGTATAGAAAATTATATATATCTGAAAAAAAAGAAATACTGTAAAAGCTGTATTAACTGGCATGCTCGGCAAATGCTTAGTGCAGAATGCCTCAAATTTCCGGGTAGTTGAGTGATGCAAAAAATTTATATCCAATAATGGTCATTTTTTTCCATTGTAAGCATTTTGGGTGTCACGAAGACTGTGTTAGAATTATTTCTTATTGTTTTATTGAAATCTGCCCCCCCCACACATTGTAATTGCATGACATGGTATCTGGCTAGAGCTCAAAAGATTGGCATTTTTAATGCACGAGGTGGGAAATGCCTTTTAAACTTGGTTCTTCTATTTAAAAAACGAGAAAAGAGTAATATCGGTGTTGCCGCGCACTAGTAGGGATGGGGGAGGGTTGGTTGATTGCTGGTTGATTAATGACGGTCGATTATCAGCTCGGGGGATATAGGAGCTAGGGGAAGTGCTCTCCATGGGGTCTTTCTATGGATCCTAAACCGTATTTGCGGCAAGGTTCGAAGAAAACTACGGAAAACTCCGAACAGTTAGGTCAACGAGCGCGACAGGGTTTTGAACCCAGCACCTCCCGTCTACCAGCCTACAGAGCAGAACCTCTCAGCCACTGGTGTGGCTGGGGTGGGGGAGTGGAAAATGCTGCTTGTGCTTATTTTTTTAATTTAATTTTTGTACCAAAAAAAAACTATTATCATACAAACAATAAACGAAAAAACATAGCGACCGAATTTGTCAAGTCCTCGTAATATGGATTCGATAAATTTATTTGATGATAAGAAAACTAAAACAACAGTAATCCTGCTTTTACTTTAAATTTTAGATGGTTCACACCCTAGTTTTGCTCATTTATTCTGATTTTTAGTGTATTTTAGAGTATTTGTTTTTACAAAATGTTCAACCTCCAATTTGTTTTCTATTTAATATGCATCAAAATTAATTGCATTATGTTCAATTTGATACCATATGCACAGGTGAAAATTGAAGAGGTTTTCTACTTTGCTAGAGTTTTCCGGTGTAGATTTTGAAATTATGCTGTTTTTCCCATATTTTTTCCATCCATATACTTAAAGCTAACCTGCTTTTTAGTTTTTCGTGCAAAAATGCCTTTTATAGGCATGCGCGAGCATTCAGCTAATCAGCTAGAGGCTTTTACTATCTCCAGATGCGATATTTCAGCCAATGAGGTGAAGGCTTTTTCCTCTCTCTAGAAGCGTATGTGGATTACTACGACTCCATTTGGTTGTTCGGTTGTTGAAACTTTATGGATTTCTTTTATTAAGGTATTTTTTCATTTTACCGTATTTATTTTCTTTTTAAGTCGTATGTATTTTATTACTTTGAATTTTTTATAACTAACCCTTTTTTTGAGAGAGAGAGAGAGATTTCGTGGCACGAAATTCCGCGAATCGTTTCCGATGTAAACAAGTGTAAAATTTCAGTTTTTTAAACTTTTAATATGTAATTCTGTGTGATATGATTAAATTCAGGTTTTCTCAGCGACGATCACAGTATTTTTACGAAAAATTTTTTGTATTAATCAAGCTTTTTTGGTTATTAAGCATAGCTAAACACGAAAGAAAACTTTGTTATTTTAAGATTTTGATGTGAATTATTTGCGTACATTTATAAGGCGAGTTTCACTGAATAATTCAAGAAAAAAAAATCTCATCATTATACATATTTAGTTACGCATTATTAATTATTTACTTGGCCTTTACTTTTAATATTTCAAACTTACAGCTGAATGTAACTATTAAAACATTTGAAATACTGTATTCGTAAAATGAAATTTCAGCTTAAACACTCGACAATTACTTTTACTTATGCATTATTAATTATTTACTTGGCCTTTAATTTTAATATTTCAAACTTACAGCTGAATGTAACTATTAAAACATTTGAAATATTGTATTCATAAAATGAAATTTCAGCTTAAACACTCGACAATTACTTTTAGTTATGCATTATTAATTATTTACTTGGCCTTTACTTTTAATATTTCAAACTTACAGCTGAATGTAATTATTAAAACATTTGAAATACTGTATTCGTAAAATGAAATTTCAGCTTAAACACTCGACAATTACTTTTAGGTTAAATTAAGGTTTTTTCAGTGACGATCACAGTATTTTTACCAAATAATTAAAAGTACTACATGCATGCATCTATCTATCTATCTATCTATATTAGAAATTGTGCAGGTTTCTGGTCACTGTTTTGTTTACATATTTTAAACAAAAATTTCAATTTAATAATGCACTGAAAATTATAATGAATGCTTACAATTAAACACAACAACACAAAACAAAAAATTTCACAAAAACACATTATTTCCCGGATATTTTCCCACAACTAATCAATAAATTTCATGATATTTTATTGCGATTTTAAACCATGAACTTTAGTACTTTTCTGTTTTACGGACACTATGCCAAAATGTATGTATGTATGTAAATGTATGTATGTATGTTTGGCGACAATGGTGTACGTATAACGGAAAAGTGCCTGAATTATTATTTTTATATATATATATATAAAATATGAACATAATTGGCGACACAGCAAGTTTTCTGGATTTCTCCCTGGCTCTCTAACCACATTGTTAACAAAACAAAAAATTCACGAAAAACACATTATTTCCCCGATATTTTCCCACAACTAATCAATAAATTTCATGATATTTTATTGTGATTTTAAACCATGAACTTTAGTACTTTTCTGTTATACGGACACTATGCCAAAATGTATGTATGTATGTATGTTTGGCGACAATGGTGTCCGTATAACGGAAAAGTGCCTGAATTATTATTTTTTTATATATATATATAAAATATAAACATAATTGGCGACACAGCAAGTTTTCTGGATGTGAAAGGCGGAGATGAATTTCATTCATTCAATGACCTTTTTAAAAGTTTCAAGTTTGGATTGAGTGCACATGAACATAGAAACCGATACCTATTTCTATGTTTATGATTGAGTTATTTGGATATCTTTTCGTATAGCACAGAAAATCATTTCTCCCGCTTTCGTAATACAGATAAATTCTGGTGTATTTTTTTTTCTTCTTTTTATATCATAAGTACTTTTCTACTTTAAATTTTTTTAACCTAATAGTAATTGTCGCGTTTCTAAGCTGAAATTTCATTTTTCGAATGCAGTATTTCAAATGTTTTAATAATTACATTCAGCTGTAAGTTTGAAATATTTAAAATATTAAAAGTAAAGGTCAAGTAAATAATTAATAATGCGTAACTAAATATGTATAATGATCAGAATGACATATTAAAATGTGTACAGAATGACATGAAAATTTTAAAAAACTGAAATTTTGCACTTGCAACTTAATTGTAAATTTCATTGTTTACATTGGAAACGATTTGTGGATTTTAAGAATTTGCGGAACTTCGTGTCACCAAATTACTAAATCTCTCTCTCTCACTCTCCAAAAAAAAAAGGGTTAGTTTAAAAAAATTCAAAGTAGCAAAATACATACAACACAAAAATAAAATAAATACGGTAAAATGAAAAAATTACTTTAATAATAGAAATTCATAAATTTTCAACAACGACATCAAACGAACGCGACAGATCGACGAACATTGCGTTTTTTAAGTGACTGATCGACGAACCTTGCGTTTTTTGGGGACATATCGACGAAGTTTGCGTTTATTCCACAATCGATCGATAAAATTTTTCTTTTTTCCCTGACTGATCGACGAACTTTGCATTTATTCCGCAATCGATCGACGAAATTTGCTTTTTTCCGCAACTGATCGACGAACTTTGCGTTTTTTCCGCGACAGATCAACGAACTTTGCGTTTTTTCTGAGACAGATAGACGAACATTGCGTTTTTTAAGCGACTGATCGACGAACCTTGCGTTTTTTGGGGACAGATCGACGAGCTTTGTGTTTATTCTGCAATCGATCGACGAAATTTGCTTTTTTCCCCCGACTGATCGACAAACTTAGCGTTTTTTCTGCGACAGATCGATGAACTTTGCGTCTTTTCCACGATCGATCGGTGAATCTCAATCAAGTAAAATCTAAAGTCAGAAATTTATTTAACAACCTAATTGTTAAGGGTCCCTAACACATTTAATGGAACTTGAAAAATACACTGCATATATAAAACTTAACATTCTTCCCTTTTTTATAATAAAAATAAACATTTTACATAATCATTCTCAGTTGACTTAATTTTTTCAATGGTATTTTGTCATGTCTGCATTAATGTAATTCTTTAAATAACACGTAAAATAATAGTGGGGTTTAAAATTTTTTTTTCTCCCTCCCAAACATTACAACTCCCCTCCATTTAAAAATGTTGGTAGGGAGACTCCCGTCCTTGGAAAAATTGAATTTCAAACCCTGCCTATAATATGTTTGTGTGTATTGAGGTTTGTATAGATGTTTGTGTGTGTGCTGTTTTTAATAAAGACAGTTTCATTTTTCACAAGAACCTTTCAAAAAATTCACATTCTTTGCGCAATCCTTTAACAAAATTTGCATTTTTTTTCGTGATTCTTTAATGAAATTCGCATTTTTTTCTGTATCTTTTTTTTGTCGAGATTCACAATTTTTTCAGCTATCCTATGACGTAATTCGTGTTTTTTTTCAGCGATAATTTGACGAAATTTGTGTTTTTTCTGCGATTTTTTTTTTTTTTCACGAAATTTGCGTTATTTTCCATGATTCTTTTATGAAATTTGTGTTTTTCTGTGATCATTAGACGAAATTTTCTTTTTTCGCAATGCTTTGATAATAATCACATTTTCTCTGCTGCCTTTTGATAAGATTCATGAATTTTCAGCAATCCTTCGATGAAATTTGCATTTTTTCAGCAATCTTTGAAGAAATTCGCATTTTTCTCGCGATACTTTAACGAAATGTGCGTTTTCCAGCGATTTTTTGATAAAATACATTTTATTCCGCAAATTTTTAGACGAAATTTGGCAAGAAAGCGCTATCTTTTGGTGGAATTTCCTGTTTTGCGATTCTTTGACAAAATTTGCTCATCTTTTGCGTAAATCATGTTTTTCTGTGGCCTTTTAACAAAATTCACGTTTTACATGATCCTTTGATGAAATTAGTGTTTTTCCTGTGATCATTTGACGAAATCTAGGATTTTTTTCCCGCGAAGATTGATTATATGTTTTTAGTCTGCAGGTGCCCTAAAAAGTTTGTGACGCCAAACAAACAAAATTCATCCTAAAGAATTATTGTTTCGTTTCTGGAAATGAACAACTGTCAACTCATTGGCTGAATTATAAAGGGTGAAATGTGTCGGCACTGAGTATCATCTATACTATTAACAGAGTTTCCCCCAGGTTTAAAAAGGGGCAAGGTGCTGCTGGTGAGAAAAAGGGCACTTTTTTTATTCTTAAGGGCACTTTTTGGATTTTTGAGGGCACTTTTCAGAATCTTAAGGGCACTTTTCAGAATCTTAAGGGCACTTTTTTAATTGTTAAAGCTTAAAGGTATTCTTTTGGTTTTTAAAGCCACTTTTGATATTTCAAAGTCAAAACACTCTTTTTAAGACAACATTGAGTCAGTTTTTATTATGAAACCAAATTTTTTAATGCAAAAAGGAGAAAGGGCACTTTTTTTACTGAGAGCAAGAAGGGTGCTAATTATTTTGCTGGAGGGGGCAAGAAGGGTGCTAATTATTTTGCTGGAGGGGGCAAGAAGGGTGCTAATTATTTTTATGAGGGGCAAGAAGGGTGCTATTTTGCAAACCAAAGGGCAGGCAGGGTGCAGCACCCTTCTGAAACTGTCTGGGTGAAACACTGCTATTAATGTCTGTGTGTGTGTTGTTGTGTCTGGCGTCTGTAAGCACAAAACTCTGCATGCAGACGATGGACATAAGTGCTTTTGGTATAAAAAAATTCGGAAGGGGAGTTTTTAAAATTCACATTTTGCGGGAGAAGAGGGATGCGAACGAATTTAAAAAATGAGTACGCATCAATAATTATGGCGGCGGGGGGGAGTATGTTTTGCCCACACGGGGCAGAGACTTTTCTTTGCTGACACCACTCATATGATATATCCTTCGAAAGGCCTGTGACTGCCTTCTCATGTTATGCATCTGTGTGGTCCATCCCCCCCCCCCCGTCAATTGGGACACTTTTCTAAATTTTGCACATACCACTCATGTTATATATCGTTAAAAAGATCTGTGACCGCTTAATTATATTATGCATCTCCGGTGTCCTTCCCTTCTTTGCCCCCCCCCCCCAAGGGGGTACTTTTGTAAATTTTGCACAAACCCTTCATGTTACGTATTGTTGGAAAGGTCTTTGACTGCTTATTCATGTTATGCATCTCCGGGGTCCATCCCGCCATTTCCCCCCCCCCCCCAAGGGGGCAATTTTCTAAATTTTGTTGACACCCCTCATGTCATATATTGTTGGAAAGGTCTGTGACCGCTTAATGATATTATGCATCTCCAATGTCCATCTCCCCAATTTGTCCCCCCCCTCCCCCAAGGGGGTACTTTTCTAAATTTTGCAGACAACCCTCATGTCATATATCGTTGGAAAGGTCTGTGACTGCTTAATCATATGCATATCTCTGATGTCCATCTCCCCACTTTGCCCCCCCCCCCAAAGAGGTACTTTTCTAAATTTTGCACACAACCCTCATGTCATATATTGTTGGAAAGGTCTGTGACTGCTTAAACATATTATGCATCTCCAATGTCCTTCTCCCCACTTTGCCCCCCAAGGGGGTACTTTTCTAAATTTTGCAGACAACCCTCATGTCATATATCGTTGGAAAGGTCTGTGACTGCTTAATCATATGCATATCTCCAATGTCCATTTCCCCACTTTGCCCCCCCTCCCCCAAGGGGGTACTTTTCTAAATTTTGCAGACAACCCTCATGTCATATATCGTTGGAAAGGTCTGTGACTGCGTAATCATATGCATATCTCTGATGTCCATCTCCCCACTTTGCCCCCCCCCCCCAAAGAGGTACTTTTCTAAATTTTGCACACAACCCTCATGTTATATATCGTTGGAAAGGTCTGTGACCACTTAATCATATTATGCATGTACCGTGTCCATCCCCTACTTTACCCCCCCCCAAGGGGGTACTTTTTTTAATTTTGCACACACCCCTCATGTTACATATCGTTTGAAAGGTCTTTGACTGCTTATTCATGTTATGCATCTCCTTGGTCCATCCTGCCATTTACCCTCCCCAAGGGGGCACTTACCATTTACTTGCACAACAGCGCTAAATGTGTCAAATGAAGGAAATTCCGCGAGTGCATGTGCCAGTGAAACTTAGCCAATTGCTGTTCTTCAACCTAGCTTTAATTCAAAGTGGGTTTTTTATTTATTTGAATTATTCTGCAAAAGTTTCAAACATTTTAAAGCAGCTATGAATTTTATTTTTATGGTACTATCAAGTTTTTTGCCGTCAAATTTTGACGGGTTCCATCTAGTAGTATATAAAATGCCACTTGTCTTTTTCAATCCTTTTTTAGAATGGTTATTGGTCGTTGTTTTATCTTTTCGAACAATGATTTGCCAGCGACAACACGCTTTGTAAATTCATCATTCCCTTATTCGGCTAATGTTTTAAAACAACGAGCACACACATAAACAATGTTGTATTACAAATTAAAAAGATTTGGATTACCTTTAAAAAAGACTAATAAGTATCAGATATCTTTCATTTTGGTATTAATAAAATTGAAACTTTAGCAACCCTATTTATTGTTCAAGACTTATTAAACCTCTGAGAATAAAAACTGAACAGATTTCAAATCCATTTATTAGAGATTTGCAATTTCGAATTTACCTTTCGAAGAAAACTAGCAGTATGCAACATATGTGTTTGTATTTCCATGAAATATAAAGTAACGTTACGTAATAAGTAAAAAAAAATATATATATATATAAATTGACGTTTCGAAAAAACAGTATAAAAGAGACGCTATTTCCATATTCATAAGTTTCTCGCTGCGTTCCGTAATCCATCACTTCATTCGTGATAAGCTGTCGTTTTCAGACGTTTCTCAAAAAAATACTTTCAGGAAATATAAAGTTAAAATATGCATAGCAGATTGTTGCGTATATAGATGATTATTCAGATGTTTTTCAATGTTTAATGCCAATTATTTAATCTAGACATATTGGTTTAAATTTTGGCATCTTAAAATGTTTTTTTTTATTATTAACAAATTATTAAGAAAAACTTAGTAAAAAAATATTTTAGAAAGATTTTCCATGTTTAAAGTGACGTTACTGTAATATTTATATATATATACAGTATACCCACTAAAGTCCCTTGCCACTCTCTTAACTTCAGAACGACTGCTGCTGTACTCATAAAAGTAGTGTCTAGGTATAGTAAAGTAGCCATGCGCTAATGAATGAAACAGCCTACGGCGCCACCTGGTGAAAATCTGCAGGATTAGCATTCCTATCTTGAAAACGGTAAGAGATAGGGAAGAAAAGTGATTTACAAAGCTGTAGAGCATCATCGATTTAGTACGAAAAGACACATTGTGAATATTAATGCGAATAATAGAACGGTTAAAACGCGCATTTGTTTTTTTGTGATTTCCTACACTGTGACGTGACAAAACGATCTTAGAAAGAAAAAAAAACAACTAGTTGTAACAATATAGCTTTATATGAAATGTTCAAACTTCTCACTGTTAGCTGCAATGCACATTTAGATCCTTATTTGAATTTCATGTTGCACACGTGGGATGACTTATCATTTATTTGTTCATTTACAGGGACACAAAAATAAATCGGCTACAGTACTGACTATGAGCGATAATCGTTGTAAGTGAGTTTTCAGATGCATCCCTTTTAAAGTTCAACCGAATTTTAGTAAGTTACGTAATGTGTATAAATCATATAGCTCATATACAGCTATCTGTAAAAATATTCGTAACCATTACTGTATATGATAGTGAATAGCTTAGAGGTGCTTTTATATGTTAAGCATATTCCGGCTTAACTATATCTACTTTGTAAATCGTATTAAACAGGTTAATAAGGTCTTATTGTTTGCTTACACGACGTGTTCGAGGCAATTAGATTGTTCTAGAAAATTCTCTTCGCGCCCGGAGGTAAATTTACCTCACGATTATTTCACCGGTAGTGTTAATAAGTCCCTCTTAAAGCGGTTAGGATTGGGGAAGGCAAGTCAGGTGACTTGGTTGACACTTTTCGAGAGAGTAACTGAAATACGCACTCGCAGCAAAAGTGAGAGAGGCATTGAACGAGAGAGAGTTGTTTTCGGAAGTTGGAGAGTTCGAAGCTTTTTTGAGACGTCCAGTTTCCACGATGACTGCCATGTTCGAACCCAGTAATAATTATACCGTACCTAATAAGATCTTTGGTATCGGTAACAACATCTTTTCTTCGACAATATCATCATAGTAATTCTAAGACCTCATAATGTAAAGATTTGAAACTTCTACTGCCCCATAGAGATTATTGAAAATCATTATAATCATGACTGCTAGAGCATTTCTCCTACTTGGTTGTTACTGATTATGTAATGAAGATTCGAAATGCAAATTTCGATTGCATACTTCTGGAGTACACCCATTTTTTGAGTGATATAACTATCCGTCCTTATGCCTGTGTGCTAATACAGTGAAACACAACTTAAAACAGATTTTGCCAACTGCCTTTGTAAACTCCTATATGTCAATTTACCTATATGTCCTTATATACCTATATTACATCCTATATGTCAATATTTAATTATATATATATACCTTATTAAAAAGTGAAGTTAAGTGAAAATTTTCTGGAATTGTTGTGAAGTGTTTCATAACCTGCGCATAATGCTAGATTCATCTTCCTTGTTTTACATTCTCAAATGTAAGGATTTTCTGAACACCCTGCATTCACTTGCTTTGGAATAAAATATCTTTATAGAAAATTTTATGGATTTATTACTATGGATCTGTCTTAAGTAATTTGCAATAATTTTATGTATAAGTTAGGCATGTCTATATACCCCACACATATATTTAACTGCTTTTTTCAAAAACACTGACATACACTACTCCGGATTTAAGTGCCACAATTTTCTGATTAATATGAAATTATTTGATAATTTCTCAATTCGTTGTATATGCAATCCAAATATTTCGAAAATGTTTCACTTCCGAAATTAAGAAAATCAAATATATGAAATAGAAAATTAAATATGCATATACTTTGCTGTAATTTCCAATATTTTTCCAAGCTTTGAATTACGATAAAATCTATGAATAATTTAAAGATAAAATGCAAGTAATCATAAATTTTACTTGATATTTAATTATAACGATTATAATGTTATAATTATCTCTACAAATGCGGTTGAAAATATTCAATGTTTCTGTAATATATATAAAAAAAACACGTCTTAAATTAATTAGACTATACGAAAAATCGATTTGTTTTGCAAATTTTACTGCTGTTATATATTTTCTTTATTTCTCGTTTTCAATTGCTGCCTACAGACTCTTAATTGGAAATTCACATTAATATATATATAATACTTGTAATAATGATCTTAATGCAGGGTTTCAAGAAGGATTTGATTAGTAAGATCCTTTAAAATATTTAGATTTTGGATAAATGTTTGATGCTAAAAACATGAAACACGGGTAAATAAGAACGAACGAAAATTAAAAGAAAAAATTACAGAGATAAGTTTAATGTTTTCAAATTATTACACACATATATACAGTATATGTAACTTATATAATCTGTATTATTTTGAGCTTTGTAATTTCTATAATTATATTCAGTGTTTTCTTAATATATTTCACGAAGTATAAAGAAATATATGTATTAATATAGAAATTTTATGTAATCCGGTATTTTCTGAAAAATTCTATACTGTAATGAGACAACTAATTTATTCAAATTCAAGTTAATGCAACCATGAATGATCATTTCCGCCTTTGTTTTTATGCTGTTTAACGAATACATATTTTACATGTAATTTTATGCTCGGAGAAGTTAGTAACATAACTAACATTTTTGGCTACCTGCGATGAAACGGGGACGACTACCTTTTTTACATTTGCTTCTTTTAATTTATGTCTAAAATTTAACCTTAGGAAAAAGTGTCCACATTCAAATTGTATGACACAGAGAAAACACAAGCTGTAATTTCCTCACTGAGTGAAAAAGTGTCCAGGCCAGGATTGAAACCAGGGACTTTTGGCGTAAGCTGCCAATGCCTAGCCAACTGAGCCATCGTGGACAAATCTGGCGGACACAAATCACGTAGAGAACCTTATTGATTATATAATCTGATTGGAAAAATACTTTGACATCTGGTCTCAGTTGGAAATATTTTACTTGCATTATAAAATCCGGAACATGCATCTGGGGATGGGGAGGTATACTAACAAAACCGACACTCACAAAATAACCTTCAATTCAATGTATATTCGTACCACAACTTTCATGCGGGTACCGTACAATATCCACTGATACAATACTCGCAGGCATTCCACCCATAGCAATAATTTTAAAATATGAATTCCAAAATCATCCATCCTACAACTTCGACAGAACCACATATCCGCACCCTTTTTACCCAGATAACCATTGTACACAAAGTCCACGGCTGGCAGATTCCCCCCTGGGGAAAAGACATTGCACTTTCAAGTCAACACACAACTTAGCCAAACTGTTCCACACAACCCTGCCACCTGTTCCACCATCTTCAGTGATGGGTCCCGCACGGATACGGGCGTGGGGGCAGCCTTCTTTGCCACGGAAGGAGACGCGGTGACTCATCAGTAGGCTAGCATGGAGATAACGATACTGGCACGGAAATAACAATTATGATTTTTTAAACAGAGCTATTTGCAATCTTATCCGCTCTAGAATAGCTAGAGGGTCAATCTAGAGAAAAGGTTTCCATTTTCAGCGATAACATGTCTGAACTGCAGGCCATCTACGCACCCAGAACATCTAATCCACTCGTACTAAATATTAAATTAAAATTCAAAAGCATCCTGTACAGAATACATCTCGGCTATGTCTGAGCGCACAAAGGGACTTTTGGTAACGAGTACGCGGACAAACTCGCAAAACAAGCCACCAAGCATTGATCACCACCTCCCAGTGCCCCAGTCGTTCATCAAGAGGGTCTTGAAATCCAGGATCATCTCGGAATGGCAGGAGTACTGGGAACTCACAGATAACGGCAGGCACACGTTTGATCTAATCCCCACAGTCTCACTCAACATATATCACCTCACGCCATACACTGCAACCTTCCTAACGGACCACGGGCCCTTTAAATCATACTTCCATTTGGTTGTGCAGGATCTAATAGGTGTGAATGCGGCAAGGTGGGATCTCCTACCCACGCCTACCACGAATTCACACTTACCGCACGCTGGCACATTAAGCGTCCACCCACTGCCCCTAAAGGATGACAACAAAATATGCTTACTAGGCAAACACTTCCGTACAAACTCAAACACATCCACCAACACCTAGCACACATCTCCAACCTCACATTAAGGTTTGTACCCAGAGCAACTCCCTTTTCATCGTATGGCATCGCCCCTTGTCACTAGTAGTGTTACTCTGGCGACGCCACAGCGCCCGTTGTCGCGAGAAAGCATGTTTCTGGCGCGCAACTCTCTAGCTCATCTACTGTCTGATAACCATATGCTTTCCGGCACACCATAATCAAGTGAATTTCAAGAATCTCGGCAACTCGCAACCCCGTGTCGCGCGGGAGAACTGATCTCCGGCAGCGACGGATTTGTTCTGTAAATTTCGGGCAGTTCTGGCCCAAGACCATTGTACTTTCACCCCGTCCCCTGTTCCATATTCCGACAGGATCAGCTCCAGGTGAAACTGTAGTTTTTTATTATTAATATAGGTACAAGGTGGGACATCTATGCACCACAGACTTGGTCTCCTCGTCTGAGCAATCCCTCATAGGCTGTGAAATACCTCATCCATCACAGTACGGCTTCTCTTACTGGTCAAGGAACCTACACAGATTCAGATGTTCATCTTCAGACCGATGCGAATTCCGTGAACAAGGTACAGTGTCATATCCGTATTTTCACTACACACTGACATGCCAGTGGCATTTCAGACGCGCACAAAACCCTAAAAAAAATTGGCTAGCAAATGTTTTCACGGGTCCACTTGTTAAGAGGAAACTAAAAGGCATATATGACCACCTAACCTACCTCTTAAATGTAACATAGAGTGTCTGTCTGTCTGTTCACAATTCCTCTAATCTCTGTCCCTTGTCCTGCGTACAGCTCTTGAAGAGAAACGTGCGCTTATCGCGAGGCAGTTTTTCCTGCCCAAATGGTTTCACCACCTACTAATGCCCATCAATGCCCATGTCGCGTGGGAATATGTTTTTCCGCTAGTGATGAACATCTCCTGTAAAATCCTTAATCAGTCTTTTACACTTTCTCGTTATTGAAGGACTCCTGGCAAGGCTGGCCGTCGGTCGAATTTCTTTATTTCATATGTTTATGTTTTTCCGCCCATTGTCGCGTTTCCCGGCGGCTTCAGCTGCGACTGAACACAGTAATATTTTTAAGACATTAATAAAGGGACCGGGAAGAATACTATGGTCTACAGACAAGGTTTCATTGTCTGAGCAGTCACTATCAGGCGATCAAATCAAATCAAATCAAATCAAACTCCAGTGATTTATTTAGAATTTTGAATATTTGTGTTATAATTAATATTGTACACTTAGAAAAGTTTCAAGATCAACAGGCAATTTTAACATTATATCTTTATTCTTCGGTAAATTTTACATTAGAAGCAGTATGGCCAGTTGGGTGAGAGTTTATTATTCAGAACGCTTAATTGCTACATTTTCGTTTTTGAAATTGTAAGATTGAGTCTTATTTAATAACAAATTAATTAAGGTGAATATTACAAATTTAAAAAAGTAATAGCTATAAAACAAAGTGAAAAAAACACCCAATTGACAACAGTACGTCGGATAATTAAACGGGAAAAAGCTATTCTTTGAAATTGCTGAGGAATAACGCGGATGTAAATGTTGAATCTGCTATATTATTTATTTATTTATTTACAAATATACTGTTATAACTACTACTTTTTTCAAAACAAATTGTCGACATAAACTGTAATTTTGAATTCGTATATTTAAATTTTCTAATAAACGTTTTCTATTAAAATGTTTATATCGTGCAATACATATTTTGTTTCGATCATTAATATCACAATTTATATAGTTAATATTAAAAATATGTATTGTCTCCTATACAATTTTTAGAAGAAATAGACAAGTAGAAACTTTAAATATGCGGCTCCATTCCGAAAAATAGTGTTTGAGTTAAGCTTAAAAACCTCCCCACATTTCAAATATTTTAAAACCATTAAAAAATAATTTAACATTAAAAATTCGAAGCTTTACATATGGATAAATTTTAAACTACTTCACAAATGAGTTCCCGTTAGGTTTACGAAGGTGAAATTTACCGATGAAACCAAATCTGATGCCGGCATCGTTTGCTCGTGTTTAAAACTCCCATGTCCCTTGCAATTTCTATATCACATAGAGCGCCTAAGATATTTTTGCTGTAAATAAAACGAAGTAATGTAAATTAATGTAAGTTAAAAGAATTTTCAAATGAAAGGGAAATTGTCTTTGGATGTATGGTTATAAATATATAAAAAATGTAATGGGTGTGTATGTTGTTGTTTTTTTACACCGACTATATATGTTATTTAGAAAGGTTTGTAGTATTTCGTATTATATTTCACACCAGACTATTCTCCTAACCACATAAAACTAATGATAGTCACAAGCGATCGATAAAGTTTTAGTGTATGAATAATAATTAATAAAAATATTGCTTTTAAAAACATTGCTATTTTTGTAACTTTCTAATTTTTAAAGTTGAAATCTATAATAAATTTGAAAGATGTCGTCTTTCATATAACAAAATCGAAATGATTAACAAAAATAAAAAATTATATATTAAAAATATATTGAAGACAGCGGCGTTTCTGAGCTTTTAGGAGCACTGGGTGACAAATGTTAACTGTTTTATCCCATCAAAAAATAATTTAACATTAAAATTTTCAAGTTTTACATATGGATAAATCTTAAACTACTTCACAAATGAGTTCCCGTTTGGTTTTCGAAGTTGAAATTTAAAGATGAAACCAAATATGATGCCGACATAGTTTGCTCGTATTTAAAATTACTATATCCGTTAAAATTTCAGTATCAGAGTGAGCTCCTGAGATATTTTTAATGTAAATTGAAAGAAGTAATATGAATTAATATAAATTAAAAGAAATAATGTAAATTAATATAAATTAAAAGAAGTAATATGAATTAATATAAATTAAAAGAAGTAATGTAAATTAATATAAATTAAAAGAAGTAATATGAATTAATATAAAATAAAAGAATCTTGAAATCGAAGGGAAATTTCCTTTGGTTGTAATGTTATAAATATATAAAAAATGTAATGGGTATGTATGTTGTTGGTTTTTTTTTCGACACCAACTATATATGTTATTTAGAAAGTTTTGTAATATTTTATATCATATTTCATACCAAACTTTTATTCTTGAAATCACATAAAACTATTGATAGTCACAAGAGATCGATAAAGTTTTAGTGTATGAATAACAATTAATAAAAATATTGCTTTTAAAAACAATGCTATTTTGGTAACTTTCTAGATTTGAAAGATGAAATCTATAATACATTTGAAAGATTTAGTCTATCATATAACAAAATAAAAAGAATTAACCAAAAAAATATATATATATTAAAAATAAAACGAAGATAGCGACGTTTCTAAGCTTTTAGCGGGCGACAAATGTTAGCTGCCATCTTTATCAAAGAGTAAAAAGCCTCCCTTAGAATTTCCAACTATCAAATCAAATTAGCTAAAAGTGTCATAATAATAAGGTAATATACATATGTACCTAAAAGTCAATAATAGATACTTTTACTCATAATCATCTAATACAGGATTGGTTCGAAAGAAAAAAAAAAGTCGGGTGATAAAATGTACTATCTACAGACGGACTGGGGCAATCTGGAGTCAAATATTCAATTAGAAATAGACAGAAACAAAACGATAATGAATTTAAAAAAAATAACAATCATTCATGAATACAAATATTAATTATATAATATAATTAATAACAAATGCCTAATTATACAAAAAATGAAAAAAGTGCAATAATGAATTGTTTTATGTAAACGGTAAGAGCTATTCATGCTGGTGGAAAGTATTCACCTTGTTTTTTTGTGTTACACACTTAGAAATGTATATGTAAATATTGAGTGTTCTTCTTTTTTTAAATTCTATAATTAGTAAATATTTCTCCTTGCATTTATATATAATTATTTAGACATCAGAGCGGTACAATGGTTGGTATAAATTTAGCTAACAAAGTGACGGACAAATTTATGAGCGACGAAGCTAGAGGGACTCAGGGTAGACCCATAGGCGCCTGGCTAATTTAGGGGGCCAGATAGCTTGTGGTCATTGGCTGGATAGTTCTCCTATCAGCAGCGAAGGTAGGTGTGGTTATTGACACACTGGGCCATTTAGGCACAAGGTCGTAAAAAAGTCAAGTACAGTGGGAGGTGCCATCACCGACTGGTAAAAAGCCAGAACTTGGAGAAAAAGACAGTCGATAAAAAATGTGAACGAGTGCGGTTGAAAAGAATTAGTAAAAGAGAGTGCAGAAGTGCTATAGTTGGAAAATAATATGAGAGTGTGCTGCAGATAATTCCTGTACAAAATATGCTACCGGACTTGTCGATGAGGGTATGCCCATAAGGAGTCACTTACCCTAGCCTGCATCAGTGTCCGACCTGGGACTAGTGAATCCCCTAATAACTGGAGTTGAGTCTGTCTTTTAACGACTCAGGTATGAGGTTTTCTTATATAAGTACCAACCTAATTGTGTTTGTACCGCTCGAATTTAATTGTAATTTTTGTTCGGCAGGAGAACTTGATCATATAGTAATTAAGAACGTTTAATGTTTAAAGTAAATTGTAAAGAAGGATTGATTTATATATCCTTACTAAGTTTTTTTGATATGCCTATTTTTTTAATGTAAATGAAGTAATTGTTTTTTTTAGTTTGAAAAAATGTGGTCTTAATTTAGTGTTTGCATAATTAATTTTAAAAACCTAAATATTTCTCTAGAATTTTCTTAACTTTAATCTTAGAAAGTTTTTTTTTTACTTAAAATTATCTGTAGGGTTATTTTGGTAAGTGTCTTATGGAACTCTATACACTCCATTCCCAAAACCAAACTGCTATATATTAGATACTCTACACACAACGCAACAATTAAGTTTTCTTTAGATAAATAATTCTCTAGTATCTAATTAGGTAACGATCACGGAGTCTTCTGCAATTTGAAGCCCCTATAGATAATTAATGAGTGATGGTAAAGGTGCACCCCACACCTGATTTTCTTTATGTATGATGGTAAACTTTTAATTGACAGGTGTAACTGGCCTTTAGTAGGATCTGTCGGTAAATCACCAGCACATGCATTACAGACCTTAAGCGGACAAGGGACCGTCAAACACAAGGCACTATATGTATTATGACATCGAAAATTTTGGTAATCTGTCGTAAGATGAAACCGAGAAATTTATCAATTCGCTGTGAAGTAAAATATTAAATTTTTTCAGTCAGTCGCAGTAAAAAAAATAATTTTTTAGTCACTCAACAGGGGACGCGGGGAGGAGGGGGGATGGTTGGTTTAGTTGATTTATGACGGCCGATTATCTACACGAGGACTCTAGGGGGAGTGCCCTCCGTGGGGATATTTCTAAGGGATCCTACCCTGTAATTACGGCAAGGTTCCGAGAAAACCACGGAAAATTCCGAACGGATAGGTCGACGGGCGCGACAAAGGTTTCAACCCAGCAACTCCCGTCTACCAGCTTTGAGAGCAGAATTTTGGTAATCTACTTATAAGCAGTATCTTTCGAATTATGACAATTAAAATTGTAATACTTTTGTAAAAATTATTATTAAAAAAATAAAAATGATGAATTAATTTTTTTATTATAAAACCATCTAATGAAATGTTTATTAATTTTTACAATTGTACAAATATTTTCAATTATTTGGTATATTTATTTCAATTTCAGAAAGCAATGAGTGAACTATTATTCAGTTACAATAAATCTCCATGCCCTCAACTATTTATTTTATCGATACCTAATCTATTTTTGTTGAGAATCGGAGGAACTAGATACTGAAATTGTATATTAATGATTTGTTGGGAGAAATAAAATAAACAGTTAATAGGGACATCGTTAAGGAAAGATAAGGAAAGACTAATTTTGAAACTTATAATCATTTAACTAAATAGTTTAAATATTTTTTTTGAAGAACGTCATATTATTTTTGAAACAAATGTCAACAGATCTCATCAATATAGCATTATAGAAAAAATTACTTGGCAGTTTCCCAAACTCCAGGAGATTTATATTTGTAATTATCTATTTCAAAAAGTCGGTCGAAGTAATTTAGGTATTTTCTTCTGCAAGATGCATTTGATTAATGAAAACAATAAAACAAATGTCTGATTATATGAATTCTCTCATTACAATTTCTTAACATAAGCAATTTTATTTCCTTATGATAAAAATTTCTTTTTAAGAGTCGAGTAAAGGATTTACTAGAATTAAGAAATAAGTGAGGTAAAGTTTTAAATTACAGTTTATAAAACAGACAGTCAAAAATATTTTATGGAAAAGTGTTTTTTCCAAGTAGTTACCACTTGAAACAAAGGAATAAAACACAGGAAATATAATATTAAAACAAAAAGGGAAATTAATCTTTAAATATCTGACAACACATAATTGAACATATATTTCACCTCAATCTAGTGTATATAATAACGAGTTTTAGTTCTTTCATCGGTAATTTTTATATTTCAAAGCACATATTACAATGAAAAAAATTACATTTTAATAAAGCAGTTATTTCTTCAAAAAATAAAAAATAAAAAGGATTAAGACTATATAACAATAATTTGTGCTGCTGAAAACCATTGAAAAATCTCTAGTAAATCTTGAAAACAAATTTAGTAATCATTTTATGAGTAAATTAACCCAGTTTAGTCATTTATTGTTTTTTGGTGATATTAATGGATACAATTATATAATTACATATATAGTTAGGAAACTAGAGGTTTTACACTGATACAACTTTAAAATATATATATATATATGTTATTTTTGCTTAATTATTTCATATCTAATAAAAATGTCTTCGTAAAACTCGCTTCTTTATGTTTATTTTTTTTTTCAGTTAAGTACGAAGTGAATTTTTCACATTATAATAAATTAATACATACTCATATTTATAAACTGAATAAACAAAACAAATAAGTATTATTTGATGTGAAAGAAATATACATCTGCGTTTCTATGCCAAATTCGGGGAAGAACATAAAATTATTCTTTTCATATGATTTTACTGGATGAAGATAAAATATATTTTTTTAAATAACATACATATCCTGTCTACACAATTTTCGTCCTTGAAATGCTTTTTATGTCGCGCAGCAAAAATTGTTAAAGGAGTGTTTAGTTTTTACTGCACACTCAATTGCCCTAAGATTACTTTTAATTAAGCTGGTCTCTAAAATGAATGTAAATTTTGATTTAATTTTTTGTTATCTTACACATTGTAGCTATTTAATTGCATACTATCTGTCTAAATCTTCAAACTAAAATGCACAAAATACTATTGTGAGTGTTAACATGTGCCCTGTGCTTTAAATCTGAATCTATTTATAGCTTAAAATTAATGAATAAAATATGTATCTAAAAATTTTTTTTAAAGTATTGTTATGCAAATTTTCATTACAAGCTTCCGTTGTGTATTTTTTTAAGAAGCTTTAAATTTTCCGGTAACTATTACACTCTCGTTGTTAATTGATACATTAAATTTATCAGATAGTTAATAAATTCCTGCAAAAATGTACAAGGGTACGACGTTTCATTTTACGCATGTGTATTCATAATTGTTTTTTCAATTCTATACAAGCTCAAAGGAAAAAAAACATATACATGCATATAAAAAATGTATCTATCTCTGAGGAGCATGTAATGAAAAACATAGTATTTGTTTTTTTCAATTTAATTAAATTCTTCTTTTAAAGAAAATACGATAGCCATTAAAATTTGCTTTAGAGAATTTTTTTTCTGTTAAGAAGGTTTTATTTAATTCAATTGAGCATACGCGACTATGCGAAGAACACAAGTGTAAAAATGTGTTTTACATGTTAAATTGAAACTAAACATCATGTAAGTAAAATTTTGTCATTACGCTAAGTGCACTGCGTCGCACTTTAGCCGCAATGTTTTATAGTCTTTAGCAACATTAATTATTATTATTCATGTTATACTGACAAAATGATGAATGAGGGAGTCCCAACTGAGGAAGTGCTATACAAATTTCCATAGCGAATTCTTATTTTGAGTTTAAGAAACTACTATAATATGTTTCATGGTTAAATGATATATTTTGCATTGAAAGCATTGAAAGCATATTTGCGCAACTAAAAATAAATACATTGTCGATCCCAGTATTTTAATAAAAAATTTTAGAAATTGACACAATATTACAATTTTAAATTCCTTTTTATTTTATATTATTCTTGAAGTGGCGATTACTTTTTTTGAACTATTAATATTTTTATTTTTATATATTTTAAAAATGTGTTTTACATGTTAAATTGAAACTAAACATCATGTAAGTAAAATTTTGTCATTACGCTAAGTGCACTGCGTCGCACTTTAGCCGCAATGTTTTATAGTCTTTAGCAACATTAATTATTATTATTCATGTTATACTAACAAAATGATGAATGAGGGAGTCCCAACTGAGGAAGTGCTATACAAATTTCCATAGCGAATTCTTATTTTGAGTTTAAGAAACTACTATAATATGTTTCATGGTTAAATGATATATTTTGCATTGAAAGCATTGAAAGCATATTTGCGCAACTAAAAATAAATACATTGTCGATCCCAGTATTTTAATAAAAAATTTTAGAAATTGACACAATATTACAATTTTAAATTCCTTTTTATTTTATATTATTCTTGAAGTGGCGATTACTTTTTTTGAACTATTAATATTTTTATCGCTAATCAAAATTAAACCCTAAGCAATCATAAGTAATTTGCATAAAACTTTAATATTTAATGTATTCTTATTTATTTAAATCTATTATCACTTTGAGCACTTAGTGTTTTGACTGCTTTCAAATTCGGTTCGTTATATATTTAAATATTTTTCCAATAAATAACATTTTCTGAAAAAGTGAAATTAATTCATGTTATTTAACTTTAGCTAGAAGTTATATTATTTAAAATTAGCACTGTGTGATTTTATTTTCTGAGTTATAGGCAGATCTGTGAGAAAAACTGTTTTAAATGTTTGTAAAATATGAATATATTTTAGAAACATTTATTTAAATAAACTGCGATAACGGTGAGAAATGCTAAAACAAACATTTGTACTTTAGTTATAGAGCGTTTTTAACCATTTTAGTGCGGCAGTCGACTAATGTCGACATCTAGGAGTTGGGTGCTGTAGACTACATTAAGCGTCGACAAAAGTCGCCTAGGCGTTCACGGCGTGTATTGTGCTCACTGTAGTGCGTCATGGGCTTAGCAGTGATGATGTATTACGCCCGCGTAGTGCAGTAATTTGGCTATAACCAAAACCAGTAGCGTGCTTTTCGTATAACCATAAGATATGATTTTTAGTTTTGCATTGAGTCGTTCGGAAAGTCGTGTCCCTTTGGGAAAATCAATTCATACCGGAAAATTCTGCCCGGTAATCAGATAAATAAATAAACCTCTGTTTTAGTCAAAATATTCCGCACAGGGCATTAACTCCCCCTCCAAAAAAAAGCGCACTGAAAGCGTTGAAATCCAGATAAATCCTTTAAAACTTAAAGATATTTGCAATCATACATGTATGTTATTTTTATTTAAGTGTTCAATATCTAGATAAGGCCATAGCACTATCTTCTTTCAAAACTCTGCTACCAAAGACAAACTTCTTGCGTCTTGATTGAGTTCTATCTTCTTTTAAAAAGGCCTAATAATGGTGTCACGAATACTACTACTGATGTTGTTTAGCATTTTTCTTTTTTCAATAAGCTGAACATTGGATTCATCTTTTTTTCTAGGCACTTCAACAACGGGGGGAAGATTATCCACTTTTTCTCCCACTTTGAGCAAAATAGCTGATTTCAACATATTGACCCTGGATCGAAGATGAAGCAGGCCTCTTCTTTGATCACCAAAATTTCTTGCTATAGGTTGCTGTGTAGAAGTATCACCTCACTTGGCTGGAGTTTTTACTAAACTTCTTGGGGGGGGGGGGGGTTCACAGGATACATACCACATTCTATAAATGCATTGATGATATTTATGGTGACATTTGGCCATTTCCTGCCAGTTGCAACAAAATTTCGAGTATATTCATTTTCTTGTGGCAGGGGTGGTCATGCCTTTTTCCCGGGAAGTCCACGTCTATTTTCCATTTATTTCAGTAGTTTGTTAAAGTACTCCTTCCTTATTCATAGTTTTAAACGCATTTTGCTGAGCATGTTCTCTTTATAGTTTCATCCACTTTTTTTCCATTGCACCAGACACGTCTACATCCAATGGCTGCATTAGATGAGAGCAATGCGGTGGGAAGGTGAGTAAGTGAATGTCATTTCCACGTGCCAGTTTAGAAACTTCATATTCTATGCGGCTTCCATGCCTATCCAAAAGCAATATTATTGGTTTCGGCCAGTCTCGACACCATTCAACAAAATGTTTAAAATATTGCAAAAATTATTCCTTGTCTTCCCATCCTTTCTGTGATGTTGCGAATAAAATCCCTTCAGGACAATTAGCTAACCACTATTCTCCCATATCTTTTCCCTGGAAAATGATAAATGGGGGAAATCCATCACCGCTTTCCGAAATCGTAAACAGGACACGAAAGCTCTCCATCCCACTACCACCTTGTAATTGATGAACATCACGTTGACCTTTTTGAGCAAGAACTTTTTGCAGACTAGAATTAAAGCAAATTTTATCCAAGTTAATAATTTGCTTAAAGTTTTCAATCTCCAGTTCTCGTTTTTTCGAATTATAAACTCGAAACCATGCACTAACAAATTCTTTACTAGCACAATTTGCTTTTGCTGCTGTTCGTAATTCTGGCTCATGAACTGAAAGCTGTGCATGACGTTTAAAAAACGATATATACAAATCAATTACAGGCATCTAATCGTCTCATTCCTTACCTAACCATGGATTTGCGTGACCTATATCATCAAGGAAATAACGCACAATGGTCAAAAACTTCTAATTTCATTAGTGGTCTAGCTAATTGACCAAGCACAATTATGGATTCTAATAATTCACTTTCATCGTCTTGAGACAGCAACCGTTTTCTACCAGCAACAATTTTTGAAACCTTCTTCTTCACATGATTTCTCAGTGTTTGAACTGGAACCCCATTGTTTTTTGCTACCCGCATAACGTTACTTCCAGCTGCTACGCATCATCCAATGCTTGCAATAAGTTTGCTTCAGTATATGCAGGCCGTTTTTTTCTGGGTGTATTTATTGGCATTGTGATTAGGACTTATTTTTCTGCCAAACAGATGAAAAGTCAATCTGGAATTAAGAAGTCAGCTATATATTTCTGAGACATAATTAATAAACAAAATGTTAATAACAATCAGCAAACATAAAAAACTACGTTAAAAATAAATAAAATTATAGGTAAAATACAGAGGCACCAAATCACTCTTCTTTTTATTGTACGTGGAGTAATTTGATCCTTGTACAAACATTATTTTTTTACTGAGTCATTTTTAAAGATGCAAAAGGAAGAAAAAACAATACATATGTACTTTTATGATGCCAGTACAATTTTTTATTCATTACGTACATCATCTCCCTTTTTCTGTGGCTCCATGTAAGTAGAGAGAAATCGAAACTTCGGAATGAAGTTATTTTGCACAGTTTTTGACAGATTCCAGAATATATATTTTCTGAAAATACTTCCTAAAATGTGCTACTTACATAATAGGTAACATAATGCACAGCATAAATGTGTATGAACTTATGAAACATTTTAAAATATTCATACCATACAATAAGATCGTGAAAATAACAATTGAAAATGAGGCAACAAATTACTCCAACACCAAATTATCCCAGGTTACCCTACTCGGTCAAAGAAAAACACTGTTGGCTGATCATATTACAATTTGTAATTTATAAACTCTACACAGCTTAATTAAACACAATATCTTCTTTAAGAACAATTGTAATACAAGGTAAGAAAATTCAATATAATCTTACCAAAGTTAATATCCTAAAAGTCATTCATGCCATTCAGTTCTCCGCTAACAAGTCTCTGAAGAAAACCAGCGGCGAAAATGTGGAAAATATTTTAGATCTCTAAATGAAAACATGTTGACATTTCCCGAGCTTACACTTTAGGTAAATGAAACATACTTTGTAGCCTTTGACGTCCCTAATGTTATTTGATCTTCAAAGTGAAAAAAGAAAGTTCGTGAACCATTTTCCGGAGGAAATATTTGGGTGTTGTAAACTGACCAATGTGCATTATAATGGGCAATTTTTTTAAAAGAAAATGTTAAACAGTTAAAAGCAGAAAAATGATTCACGTTGTGTTTCTGATGTCTCATTACATAGCATTTATATACAAATCATGCGTTTACATTTTCAGTACAAGAACTTTGTCATATTTATGGGTCGTCCCGTTTATTTTATTTTTTATTTTATTTATTTTTATATGTTATGTTACATATTATTTCGTATATATTATAATTTAAAAGTTTTTAAAAGGTGAAACAATGACTAAATCCCAATTTTAACCCATCTGTACCGATAAATAAGTTTTGGATTTTCATTCAAATACCTTCATTGCTATCACTTTATTCGTTAATTATTAATATTCACCTTTTTTTTTAAATCTATCATTAAATGATATCGAAAAAGTAAACGCATTACAGTGGATACACCATTATGAGAAAAGTTGTACTATACATGCAATATTTATTTTAAAAAAACTGTGCAACTGGCAAGACTGTTTAGCAGGAAATATTACCATTCGGATAATGTGGGTTAAATTCAAAACTTTTATAAAACACAACTTTCAACAATCTTATAAAATTATACCAATAATTTATAATCAACCTCTGATAGCAAATATTTTAAAAAGTATATTACAATCTTTAAAATTAAAATAATACTGAATATTTACTGGAAAAATCTTTATAATGTTTTATCTCGTTTAAAGAAACAAAAGAAAAAAAGCACTTAGAAATACAAACTTCACAACGGCACTTTTGATATTGTTGAATTATTTATCCCGAGAAATTTTCCAAATTAAACACGAAAAATAATGTGACTTTCGAGAAAACAAATGATCGCTATCCTAACAGTTCATATTTCAGAAATAAGCTGACATATTCTAAGAAAACAGTATGTTTAAAAAACTATAGCTAATAAATTGAAAGTATGACAAAATGCAATTAATCTAGGGTTGTGACTTTTTGTGTTGTTGCATTACATAATGATAAGCGATGTTTTATTTTCTTTTAATACAGCTTAAATTATTATTTATTAGTCTTTAGAAGACAAAATCTATTAAAACAAGTATTATTTAGAGTTCCAAAAGTAAATATTTTAATGAAAAAATGTCAAAAAACGACGATTGAAATTAGATGCATTTCTTAATAAAACAAAACATTTATTTTATATGAGTGATCAGATTTTTCAACTTTTTTTTGTAAATTCTAAATATAAGTGTATTTGGCGATTTAAATGCTGACTAACTACCTGATACTAACTCTTTAACGTGTTTCTATTGTCTTATTTTATAATTAATGAAACAAACTTCAACAAAAATGAATTTATATTTTTAAGCGAATGGTAAATCTTTTAAAACAGATTTTGAACTGTGAAATATAAAGATAATATGAAAAGTCAGGTTCAAATAATACCTAAAAGATTTTGATTGTTTTATTTCCTCTTCTCTGCAACTACACGTTTCTAAGCACAAAGAAGCGGATTGCTTCTGTCGATGAAAACGATGTCATGTTTTAAAAAAATACGCTTTGTCATTTATTCAAGTTTTGTATTTTAATACGATTGACAATCTAATTATATATATATATATATATATACACGAAAGAATATGCTTATATGTCACATACACAATGCCTATGTTATTCTGTGCTTCTGAGGAAAAGTTACGCAATTAGAAATTTACATAAAAATACAAAAAATATGATACTTGAATAAAATCTTAAAAAGGTTTCCGGCACAGAGGAACTCTATATAACAACCAACAAGTTTGTGCACTATCGAAAATGCTAGTATAACATTGTATTCTTGAACTCTACGGCTATTTATACTAACCTTCTACAGAATGTTTCGTATAAATTAAAAACTAAAATAAAAGTTTAATATATTTTGCAACCAGTGTCGTTTAAATACGTATGCATGAATGTGGAACTGATAATTACAGTACAGTTTTTGGTATAAAATCTTAAGTTTGCTGCATTTAATTATCATTGGGACTAAGTCGTTCAACATTTGTGCTGGCAAGATCTGGACATATACCTAAAAGGCTGGTTACAACTATGTCTTTTAATTAAAATGATTCACCAGACATGAGCGGTATTAGGTGCTGGGAAAACCTACCTCTATTCCTTCTCATTATCTCCATGATGTTTCTTATTACGGAAGTCAATGTGATAGTTAAAAACTTAGTTAGACAATAACGGTTAATATTCAAATTAACATTAATTATAAATTACTATGCGTTGCGATTTGGGATGATTGCCTAAATTAGCCATGCATTGACGCGAATGATAAATCCACTCCGGTTTAAACAAAGCATCTCATGAAAGATAATTTATTTTTTTTAACTTTAAACTTAGATCTAGAAAGTAATTATGCATTAATAAATAAAATGCTGACTAATTTAAATTTATGACAAAAATATTTAGAAAAAAATAATAATTCATTTATTTACCAATATAAACATGGATTAAGTTACAAAAATGTTTAAAATGCCATTAGAAGCATTTTTAAAAAGGAAGGCGTTACTTAATTTTAAATCCAGTGTAATATTTGCCCTTTTAAATTTCCCTAAATACTTCATAATTAATTTTACCCAATTAGGTGAAAGCGTTAATTGAGCAATTTACAATATTAATTAATAACATTTGAGTACATAAAACAAATAATACTTAATTTAGACATGTTATCCCATTCCTTAACTTTCAACAATAAAATATTGGAGGTACACATAAATAATTTGAATGGGTAGAACAGGTAGAACTGTATATACTGAAATTGCCATTGTGGCTCAATGTTGACCATCATCTCTGAAATCGGTGGAGGGCAGGATATAGAACCTGATATGTCACTAAGATGGTCACAATAAAGTCATATTTATTGAAACATTTTTTATACATTTATGAAC
This sequence comes from Maratus michaelseni, assembly GCA_963931845.1. Taxonomy (NCBI): domain Eukaryota; kingdom Metazoa; phylum Arthropoda; class Arachnida; order Araneae; family Salticidae; genus Maratus; species Maratus michaelseni. The sequence continues at coordinate 54,280,872 of OZ007592.1, read as the reverse complement.
ACTACACTAATTTAAATATACTTGTACTTGAAGGTACTACCTGGGACGCATGTCCAAAGACAAGTCAGCTAACGAATGCCGAATTTCATCTACTCAAAACATCGAATAGAATGAATTGAACATCTCAGTCTCCAAATCTAGAGGGATCTTAACTTTACGAAAAACAAGAATAGGAATCATCCTTTGGAGGCTTACTCCATGAAACTCAAAACTCGAATGATCTTTTCTGGAAGTTTACTCCATGAAACTCAAAGAAATAATGATATCTGAGGAAAATCCATCACTTACTTAGTCCATCACTTAAAATATAATATCATTGTTGAAATAAAGATATTACAATTCCCTATTGAAAACCATAGTACTGATTGCTAGAATCAGAGAGGGTATTGCTAACTCTCTAAAAATTAGAGCTACTTGTTGCACATTTCTATATTTCCTTAATTAAAAGAGGAATTTAGTTGAAATCGTGATAAAACTATTGGCAACCAATCAAAAATTAAGAATATTTTTTGACACTTGTATAGCTCATTAATTAAAAGGTGAAACCAACGCTAATTTTTAGAGTTTACGTATTTTTATTCAAATATATAGGGTTCCTTGGTAAAATTACGAATCGCCAAGTGGCTACCCTTTAAATATAAGAGTCTATGCATTTCAGTAATTAAAAGCTGAAAGTAGCGCTCAAACATAGGACTTTAAACTCTCTAATAAAGTTTATAGGGTTGGCTAGTGAAATCGCCATGCAAATATGGACAATCGTCTAAAAATTGAGTGTCATACTTTGACAGTTGTTTCGTTTATGAATTAAAATATGAAACCACCACTAAGATGTATTGATTACTGTTCTTTAATTAAATACACAGAGTTTTCATGTGAAATTAGGGTGCTAGCTCTGACAACCCTCCAAAATCTGAAGTTACTTTTAAACATTTGCCTATTTTATTAATTAAAACATGAAATCGGGGTGCTACTAGTGGCAAACCTTTGTAAGATTACGTTACGTTTGGACACTTGTTTATTTTATTAATTAAAAGATGAAACTAGCGCTAAAAGGTAGCGATTGGAGTTATCTAATAAAATATATAACGCTAACATGTGAAATCAGGGTGCTACTATTGGCAACCAGATTTCATAAAACATCCCAATGCATTTTATTAGAGAAGTATAATCCCATTACTTTAGCATTATTTAATATTTTAATTAATAGACTAAACAAGTGTATTCAAAAACAGATACACATTTTAGAGTGCTCTCATTAGTTGCATTGCTATAGTATAAACCAACAATATCTATATTTTTAGAGAACTGTAAATCTTACATTTTCGCGTTGGTTTCGTTTTTTAAAATTAATAACATAAGTGTTGTCCAAAATCCAAGTAACCAAATCAAGTGAACTGTTTTGGACGCACTAGAGTACGTCGTTATTTTAAAAAAGAAACCAACGTGAAAATACAAGTATTACTAAAATAGGGGAGTTAAAATATAGGGTGGTTTGCTTCTGAAACTCAGATGCAACTAGTCAGAACGCTCTAAAATATAGTTGTTTCTGGATACATTTGTTTAGTCTATTAGTTAACAGATGAAACAAATATATTAAAGTGGTTGGTGGGTTCTCCTTTAAAATATATAAATTGTTTGTGAAATCATGTTGCCACTAGTAGTACCCTGATTTTACAACGCAACCCTATATATTTTAATAGAGATTTGTAATCCCTGCATTTTAGCGTAGGTTTCATCTTTTTATTAATAACTTAAGCAAGTGTCCAAAAGTAACCTCAATTTCCGGAGAGTTGCCAATAGTTCCCTGATTTCCATATCAATCCTATATGGTTTATTCGAGACCAGTAATTCTTCCATCTTAGCGTCTATTTCATATTTTATTAATAAACTAAGCAGGTTTCCAAAATGTAGCACTCAATTTTTGAAGGGTTGCCACTAGTTCCATTGCGATTTCACAAGGCAATCCTCTACTCTTTACTGTAGATTTTTATGACCTGCATGTCAGCATTGATTTCAGCTGATAATTCATAATCAATCGCATTTGAAACATTTGGTAAGTCATGCTAAACCCAGAAAGTTTAATGAATTATACATTTAGCATACGTTTACGATAGTTTGCATACTTTGTTGCAACAAAACATGTTCCACAACACGGCCATCATTTTCAGCTACCATCTGGAATCGTAGGCTAGCATGTTCCACAGTTGACCGCAGTGTATTCTGGGAAATTCTAAAAACATGTGTGTCCGGTAGAGGGCGCTTTTTCAAAATTCTTAATGTTTTTTTTTTTTTTTTTTATTTTAAGCTAAGTTGTAGCATTTTGCTTCTTTATTATTTTTAGGGTCACTTTTTATTAAATATTGTGTTAGTTTTATTCCGGGTGCCACTAGAGGGCGTCTTATTAAATATTTTCATTATCTTTCAATTTTATTCTTTTCATTCCGTGTTGCATATCATTTTGAAGGTTTTGATGTGACATATTATTTTTGAATAAGCATTTTCATCTACACTTATTTAGTGTCGCTAGAGGGCGTTTTATAATTCCCGTCTCTATTACATCTCTTATGCTTCTCAATATATTAACTTCTTTTCAATCGCTAATTTTTTTTACCACACTCCCCAACCCCCCCGCCCTCCTCCCTCCACATTTACAAATGTTCAAGGGTTTATACATTTTCAAGTGCAACGTCGATCTCGTTCCTTCTTACAGGCCAGTGAAAACTTTTTTTTTCTCCCTTCTCTGGCACACTTTTAATGCTAAACTTCTCGAGTTGTTGTCTATTTACCTGTTACAGAGTCAGAATTTTCAACAAATTCGTTAAATTCATCAATTTCAGTTTATTTATTTATTTACTTATTTTTCTCTCTCTCTTTCCACATGGCGGAGAAATAATATAGATATTGTAAATAAAAGGTTTTTAGAATATAGACTCTCCATAATATGTCTTATCTGGTGAATGTCTTTGCATAGCAATAGTAATCCAAATGGCCTAATCTTAAATTTAAACTATAATATTAGGTTTTGTATGATTAATAAAATCTTTTTTTACTCCGGGTGCAGCGACGCCCATAGGCATTGGTCACTAATGTTTTTTTTTCTGATCAGGATTCTTCAAAAAATTTCCCCTCTCACCCCCTTTTTTTTCATTCTATCATTTTTTATTTATTTTATTTTATTTTTATTCTTTTATTATTATTATAATCTCCAAATTTGTCCCACATATAACATTAAGTTTTTATCTTAGTCATTTCCAGTGATTTAGATCACTGATTTTTGCTATGACCTTTCCTATTTACCCTTTCCTTCATTAAACATGATTAGACTCCAGTGATGCCTAGTTTAATAAATGAAAAGTTTAATATTAGTGTAAAATAACAAAATATAGTAATTATTTAGATACATAAAGATATATTGTTAAATGGCAAAAAACATTACCTCAAATTAATCAAATTCCTCAACTTATAGTTGGAAAAGTTAACAAAAATAAGTTGTAATCTATATCATTTAGTTACGTTAAATACTTCTAAATACGCATTTGATAACAAATTATAGTACTGGATAAAAATAAAACATCATGGAAGACGAACTAAAAAGTTCGCCAATTCAACCTCAGGACTCACATGACTCAGATGACTCGAAAACAACGGAGTCTGAATACAAAATTGCACATTCAAGTCCAGAAGCAACTACGGCTTTTAATACTTCACGAACAGTATTAAAACGAAGATCCAGACGCTATAACACCCAAAACCCAAGTATAAAGTATCAAAAATTCACAAAGAAAAACGCAATAAGAATGGACTTAACAGCATTGATGAACCAATACAACGACTTCCTACGAAGAATGAAAAAAGGTGACGCAGACGAGGCGAGTAAATACAAAGAAGAAATTAACAAAAGACTGGAAAAATATGAAGAAAGATTCAACTTCACAGAAAAAACAGCAAAGGAAAGGACATTCCAGAAAGAAAAGATCTTAAGCTTAGAAAAAGAGAAGAAAGAACTAGAAGAAAAACTGGAAAAATTAAAACAGGACACTACAACACAAAGACAGAATCAACAGGATAAAACCGAAAACGAGGCTCAACTAATAAATCAACAATTAGAAGGAATCAGAAAGACACAAGAAGAAAAAAAAATTAAAAGAATCATTGATCTCAATAGATGAACAAATAGCTAAACTCATCCAAGAAAATACGAAAATAAACAATCTCTTAACAGATGTAAAACTCCTTGAGCAGGTAGGGAAAGATCTTCAAAAGTTAGTAAAAGAAAGAGATCAAACGATACAGCAACTACTCTGCGAAATTCAGGAATTAAAATCAGAAAAACCAAAACCACAGAGGTTAACAATAAGTACGGGCATTGCATCAATAGAAGAACTTCAAAAAACTCTGGAAAACATAGAAACAAAGACGAACAAATTATTGGAAAAAATGTACCAGAGAGTACTCACTTATAGAACAAGCAAAAATAGATATATCCTAAACTAGTTACTCAGAAGTATTGCAGCAGTCAATGAAGGAAAATATCCCAAAAAAGAATAAAATAGGCATCTCTAAAGCTGCATTATTATTACACAAGAAGCCAAACACGACAATGTCAATGGCAACAATAAAAGATATTTTGAATAGAAAAGTTAAAGGAAATAAAGATCTTCCACATATTGTATGCAGTCCAGCACGTGATAAAAATATTCTGATAATACAATCTGACAGCCCAGAAGAAACAAAAGCTTTTTGGACCTTCATTGACATAGTTGAAGCATTGAAAGATGTTATAGAAACTCAATATACTCCATATAACACAGAAAATTATAATACTTGGCATTCCTAACATTACAGAACAAGAAGAAATAACACAAGCAATAATAGAAGATCTAAACATGGATACACCAATAACTATTTTTAAAGTCATTCAAAGAAAAACATCTAAAACATATCAACTTGTTCTAAGTGTGGAAGCCAACATAGCCAATTACCTACTGACTAAAGGAAAACTCCTTATTGGTTTCAACTCTTGTAGGATTGAACAATATCGCCCAGTAATACGTTGTGGATACTGTCAGAGATACGGCCATGTATCAAATAGATGTCAATATCCAAGAGCATGTACGTACTGCACGAAGTCTCACAATTCTGACAAGTGTAAAGTAAAACACAATCCAACAGAACACATATGTGTAAACTGTAAAGATACAGAAAATGACTTTCATCATGCAGCAAACACAAGTCAATGTCCCATATATCAATATCATCTCTACAATAGAAATAACTTCGTTAAAAATAGCATTTCCAATTCAATATTTTAAATAAAGAAGATATACAATCTCAACATACACCAACAATAGCACCTTTTAGTGAAAATTTAGAATGTCTACAAATTAATCTACAAAACAGTCGAGCAGCTACAGACCATCTCTGGGGCTTTGCCAATGAAAATAAAATTACAATATTACTCATCCAAGACAAAATCCCACATCAAAAACAAAGTTTGGGGTATTCCATCAACAGCATGGAAAGTCTTTACATCCACCAATCAAACAGCTGCAGTTGTGATAACTAGACTGGATGTTCCAACCATCCACACTTACTCAGATGAAAATGCAGTGTTCTTCAATATTACTACAACAACAGGAAAACTCACAGTGGGATCATTGTACTCTAAACCAAAAAGTAACCTGCTTGAGGATATGAAATGGTTAGATCAGTTTAACCCAATGACAAACCTGATACTGGGTGCAGACCTTAACGCCCACTTGGCACTCCTGGGTTATCAAAAAGAGGATGAGAGGGGATCAATATTGACATACCTGCTATTTGCAAGAGAACTGATTCTTATAAATGTTTCTGAAGCACCAGCATCATTCATTGGACAAATTGACAATCCCTGTGCCACTAATCCGGATGTGACGTTGTGCTCTCAGGACATTTCTGAAAGTGGTATGTGGACGTAGAAAATATGAGTAAGTCAGACCACAGGTACATTCGATTTTCTATAGCACTTTCAATTAACTACATAAAATTAGGTAGATTTAAAACCAAATATACAACTTTTCAAAAATTTAACAAAAATTTTAAGAAATATGTATCTGACTTACAAAATGAACTTGACATTATAACAACAACGCAAGAATTAGACAACTGGCTAGATACCTTTAACAATAATATTTTAGAAACATGTAATTCCACTCTCAAAAAGAAACAATTAAAACTATATCCAACATTTACATGGTGGAATGCCTCTCTGAAGTCCCACAGAAACAAAATAGCCGCATTAAATAGGATATTTAAACGAACAGGTGATACTAAATGGAAAATACTACTAAAGAAAGAAAGAGCACTATATAAAAAACAGATCAAATCAGAAAAGGCCAAATCTTGGCAAAAATTTTGTACACAGACTATTGATAAATTTGGAAAAACATTCCAAATTGCAACAGCAAAAAATACAAAAAACCAACATTTTTTACATACGACACTTACTGGCTCTAATATATATTCCACAATCTCAGATACATTTACAAACTTGCTAAATCACCATTTTCCCACACAAGAAAATCCTGATCCTCCTTTATCTAACTTTGTAAGGGGAACATAAAATTCTCCCACCCCACCACTTTTCTCAACTAAAGAAATAAATTATGCACTATCAGAACAGAATAATCTGAAAGCTCCGGGCTATGACAAAATTGATGCATTTTTAATCAAAAACTTATTCAAAAACTACAAAAGTCTTATTCGCGATCTTTTTAATAAATGTCTATCTTTAAATTATTTCCCAGCAAATTGGAAAATTGCCCAGGTTATCTTCTTTGCAAAAAACAATAAAGACCCAAAGCTCCATTCATCCTATCGTCCAATTTGCCTTCTCCCGATGCTGGGAAAGATAATGGAGAGATTAATTAAACACAGAATAATACATTACCTTGAAATTAACAATCACTTCCATGAACAACAATTTGGCTTCAGAGAGGGAAGAAACACTATTCAATTATTACAAGCCGTAAACGATGAAATTCATAAAAAATTACAGTATAACAAATATTGCATCTTGGTATCTTTTGATATACAGGGTTCATTTGACAATATAAATTGGACTATCCTCGGCAAAACAATACAAAAACTACCCATTCCACAATACCTGAAAAATATATTACTAACATTTTGAACTAATAGAAAAATTATAATAGACTATCAGAGTATTGACACACAAAGAGAAACATACCAAGGTTGACCGCAGGGTTCATGTCTTGGTCCCCTGCTCTGGCTGCTTATAGCGAACATAATATTAATCACATATTCAAAAAAATTCCATAACTTAAAAGCTTTTTGTGATGATTTTAATATGATCATAGCGGCAAATAGCCGACGAGAACTTGAAGATAAATCAAATAAAATGATATCGCTGTTTAGCAATATCTGTACAAAACTAAAACTTAAAATATCGACAGACAAAACGGTATATATAATGCTGGGTAAAGACATTTTAAGGAACAGAGAACCTCAAATTAAACTAAATAACATTAAAATTAAACGTGTTGAAACACTTAAATTATTAGGTATCCACTATGAAAGTAATCTAACTTGGCATACACATATATTAAATATCAAAAGTAAAATTTTATCATTAACATCATCCATTAAAAGAGATTTTTCAACGACATGGGGGGTAAGACGAGATTTTCTTCGAGAATGGTACCTTACTGTCCTCGAGAAAATTATCGATTACGGCTCGGAGGTTTGGTACATTAATCTGAGAATAATTGATAAAAGAAACTTACAATCAATACAAAGAATTTGCTTAACATCAATAACAAAATGTTATAAGAATGTATCGACGCACACACTTCAGGTGCTCCTGGGCATTCCACCGTTATTATTTACATTAGAAGCAAAAAATCGTAAATAGAAAATTAAAAATAATAAAGACATCTTAATATTTAATAATCAAATATTAGAATGTAACAAAATTGAAAAACAAGTCTATAAATTTCAAACAAATCCTGAAATATATATTAACAATTTAATTTTGACGGATGTAAACATAAACAAACCTAACATAACACAGATCTATACTGATGGTTCTAAAACAGATAACAAAACAGCATATGCTTATGTGGCCTTTAAAGATCAAATTAAAATTAAAGAACAATCTTGCAAAATTCAAAATAACAACACAGTCTTTCAAGCTGAACTGACAGCAGTTATTAACTCGATAAAATGGGCTATCTCAACAAATCAAAAAATAACCCAAATTTTTTCAGACAGCAAATCAACAGTATTAGCACAAATTAGCGCAAAAATTTTCGATATTAGCATTAAACAATATGTTCCCTAAATATAAACAAATATTTGACCTTCATAAATTACTAAAAGAAAATAAAAATAAAATTTTCTATATCACGTGGGTGAAAAGACACGTGGGTATTGTGGGCAACGAACTGGCGGACAAGCTGGCGTACCAGGCCGCACAGTACTGCAACTTGCCAGTAAGCAAGGAAGTTAAACTTCCATGCTCTTTACTTAATAAAATTATTAAATTGCAATTGCTGGACAGGTGGCAGCACAACTGGGACTCCTCAGGGTGCGGCAGGTTTACTCATAGTATTATTCCAAAGGATCAATGCTCACTTATATGTAAAGATAAAGTCTCATTCTACTTCCTCAGCGGATGTGGAAGTTTTCCTACATTCTTACATAGAATTGGCAAAAGAGATGATGACTTGTGTCAGTGTGGTCAGAGAGGTGACCCACTACATTATTTATTTGACAAATGTAAATTTATGAAGTATAAATTCACATATAATGAAACTAAAACAACTCTTGACAATATTCAAAATATACTATCTGATAAAAAGCAACTATTTCAACTTTACGAAAATTATAATATCTTAAATCAAAAATATTCATTTATTAAATACAAATTCCTCTTATAGTAAAAATAAATAAATAAATAAATAAATAAATAAATAAATAAATAAATAAAAGTTTGTTTTATGTATTGTATCAGTACCAAATTGTAAATACAGTGGCCTCTCACTTATGCGCGATGTTCGGTGGTTGCCTTTTCGTACCACTGTTTTAAACAGTATAGAGGATTTTAGGGGGGAAAAAAAGGAAAAGTTTTGAATTTTACATTTGAGTACGGGTGTTACTTTTTTTTTTTTTTGGGGGGGGGGGGTTTCTGGTGATGAGGTTTGTTTGCCGTGTGTCGCGTGTGGGTGAGGGGACACTGTATATAGTGTATTTCAAAATGTTATTGTGTGTAAATAAAATTGTTTGAATTTTATGTTGTAATTATATATTGTAATCATATTTAAAAATACATTATACCTCTAAAGGTTATTGTATACGTACTAATGCATTCAAAATGTACGACTACAAATAATTGTCATCATAATGTTAATCTCAAAATGCTATATAAATAACTAAAATTAAAGTTTATGTAAAATATCAATTATTGTAATAATTTTAACGTTCGCCCAGCCTTGTGGCAAAATTGGGTAACGTTTATACTTTGTAAAAATTGTAGTTTAACTTGTAATTATTGTAGCTAGCGCCGGATAGTAATATTTTTCCCTCCCTAGGCTTAGGGGTTCGTCCTGGCCATTAGCCAAAAGCTGGTCCCTAGGGTGGGCGCTGTCTGTCTGTCGTGAAATGCTGTCTTTAAGATCAGGTAAAGTTTTTGGTTTATCATGACTTATTAAATGTTTCAAATGCGATTGACTAATTAAAAACGCCATCTGGTGGCGACATTTTGAACCATTTTTTTCGCTTAAACAAATTCCCATTCCTTCATTATGTCCTTCACAAAATTTCACAACTTTCTGACCAATAGTTTCGTCTGTAGACAACTTTAAAGTAGGGTCGTTTAATTATGGACACAATGTATTTTGGTGAAGTACTTTAATCTTGACATTTTAGCACTGATTTAATCTTTTAATTAATATACTAAGCAATTGAAGAAAAATAGTCCTAAATTATGGAAGGTCGTCGCGAGTTGCATCTTGTTTTCAATAGGTTAATCTATATACTTTATAAGAGTTTTTTAAGGCTTACGCATTCACTTTAATTTCAGCATTTAGTTAATAAACTAAGTAGGTGCCTAAAATACGCTCTAATTTTTTTTACATCTCGATGTTACTAAGCAATACTATATATTTCCCTAGAGACACGTACTCCGCATTTTAGTTTTGGTGCATTTTTTATTTATTAAAGAACTAAGGACGTGTTTTAAAATACCTCTAATTTTCGAACGGTTGGCACAATTTTTACCTGAATTTCAAAAGGAAATCCTGTGATTTGAAATAGATAATTGTAATATCTGCATTGTAACACTGATATTATCTTTGAATTAATAAACTATGTATGTGATGAAAATTCACACGGAAAGTGAATTTATGCCTCTTTTCTGAACTGAACCCTTTTATGCTTATGAAACCTTATCACTTGTATTTGCTATGATAAATTGTCTTTTTAACACTTTCCAACCTAGTTGAAAAGTGTTTATCACTTCGGTTTGTCTGCCGTCTGCGGTCTGTACGTGCTCTAACTCCCGTAAATATGCTCGGATTGCCTTGCAATTTTTATATGTTATTGTCGTTATCTATAGCATGTTCCCTATTTCAACTGAAGTGTGTAGCACGTATAGTTGTTTTACAGGGATACTCAAAAGAATTCCGTTACATTACGGTCTATGGGGAAAATCATTAGCGGTTTATTTTAATGATGTTACACAATTTCAAACACATTGTAATTGATATATATCACGAAGGTGCATTACAAGAAGCTTAATATGTAATAGGGTGTGCATAGCACTTATAGTTACTTTATAGGGACAGTCAAAATAATTCCGTTACATTACGTCTATGGTGAAAATCGTTTGCGGTTTAATTAAATAATGGTTCACTATTTTAAACGCATTGGAATTTATATATATCCCTAAGGTGCATTACAAGAGGCTTACTACAGAATATTGTGTGTATAGCAGTCATCGGTCATTTACAGAGACACACAAAATAATTCTCTACTGTCTGTTAACAATAATTCCTGGAAGTGCGTTTTCAGTTGCTGAACGCGATTTTAAATTTAACTCACTTTTGTCTATTACGTGGTGTGTATAAATTCTGTAGTTTCTATAGAGGTCAGCATAAAAGTTCGCGAACACATTTCCGTTCACTGTTAAAAATTTGCAACAAACTGTCCAGTCATTTGACCGTTTTTGTAGAAAACGGTTATATAATCATAATTTAACTATATTCTGACCATAAATTGAGTAATAATACGATCAGAATAAGGTTAAATTAAGGTTATGTAACCGTTTTCTACAAAAACGGTCAAATGACTGGACAGTTTGCTGCAAATTTTTAACAGTGTTTATTGACAGAAACTCCAGAAGGAGAATTTTAAACTGTGCTACGCGTTTCCTAACTAAACTAAAATTTAGCATCCTATGTATTATATATACAAATCTATAGATCATATACAGGACTGAATAAGAGTATTCGGAAAATTTTCCGAATATTGTATATGTTTGAAATTCCGGAAATTACGTTTTTAAATATGTTATGCGTTTTCCAAATTGTTTACTTAGATGTTATCTTTCAGCTTATTAAACGGTAATGATTTGTAGAATTATTTTGGAAGCGTTGGAAAGTGTTACATAATATATGCTTGACGCATGATTTTTCGTTCTTGTTTAAAATTGTAAACATTAATAAATAAACTAGGTTTTAACAGTCGCCATTTGGACTAATGTGCCAGGGTTGCCAGTTTTGCCTTTTTATTTAGAAATTCCAACTTCATACCAGAAATTCGAAATAGTAATTTTTGCTTTACTCAATAACAGACATTTCGTTATTACACAAAGGATTTGTTTTATTTTGGAGTTTCCGGTATGAATTCGGAAATTATTAATAAAAAATGAACCAAACTGTTAAAAGCGCTGTACGACATAGATACGAAACACTAGTCTCGGAGCAGTTAATGGCAACATATTTAATTAGAATTATAAACAGTAAAAATAATAAATTAGTTATTTAAAGTATATTTTACTACTTTAATAAATGGAATTTTCTTATAGATTCCAGAAAGTCTGCTATCCTTTGAAACCAGATAATAATACTAATAATTACGTAATGTCGCAGTTCATTATGATGTGCATAAAATATGTCCTCGTTTATGCTTTGTTTACACTCGTTTGTTCACAATTTGACAGCGGCTATGTAGATTTATGTCTGACGCAGGGTTGCCATGCTTGCCGAATATTAGTCGATTTTTAATTCAAAATATATACAAGAAATTCCGTACTATAAAATTTTCATAATTTAATCCGCGATTGAACAAAGCGAAAATTACCAGTCGAAATTTCTAGTAGCTATTTTGATTTAAACAGTACCCCAATTTGGAAACACTGGTATGCCGTTATTGTGATGATGCCATTATTGTGTGCCGTTATTGCGAAGTGAAACTCAAAGAGTTTCTTTAAGCAGATATTTGAGTTCAGAATCTACATTAGATATGCTTTTGATGGTATAGTATCCACAAGCAATGAAGAAGACTAATTTCATTTCTCTAAATTAAATCGCAATGGATTAAAAAAATATTTTGAAAAGTGTTTTTTTGTAATATTGAGTATATGCAAAAGTAAGTTCAGTTTTTTGCAAGTGATCTTATATGTATCGTGTGAATCTGGGAATACATGCTTTTGAAACGTCTCTTCATAATTTAAAGAAGGTTTATTCAATGTTGAAAACGCAGAACGTGAAGGTAGACTGAAGCTGCTAAAACTTTCTGTGAAACTGTTACTTGCGAAGTCTATCGACGACACCTAATGCGTTTGAAGTGATTTAATGCAAGAAAATCGACCAGAATGGGAGTATAGACACAGTAAAGTAATTTTGCAGCACGACAACACAAAATAAAATACTGAAAGCGTCATTAAAACCTGCGTAGAAGGGCAAGACTTGGAAGTTCTTTACCACCCGCCATATTCTTCAGACATTGCTCCTGTGGATTACTATGTCTTCCGGTCGATGTAGTCAGCCCTTCAAGACGCACGATACCCATCTATCAAAAAGTATCAAAAGTTGGCTTGATGAATGGATTGCTTCAAAAGACGTCGACTTCTTCAGACAGGGAATCCATAAATTGTCTGAAAGATGAATGAAAGATTTGGTTACTGATACAGCATACTTTGAATAATGTAACACTTTTATATACTTTTTAAATAAACATGTAACTGTAACCAAAAACGGAACTTACTTTTGCATATACCCAACACCTTAGTATATCTGCTGGGTAATCACTTTTTTAGATATTGATGACAAGAATTCTTTGTTTAAATCCGCATAGATCTGCCAATTAAGCAGATACATTTCACAGCAACATCAATCAGATAAATCGGACAATTTCCTATTCAGCTTATTCTATGTCGAAATACTCAAGTCAGGTAACACATATTTAAAATAATAATGACAAAAACACAACTGAAGTTTTGTGAAAAATCCACAGTATTTCTTCAAACATAAGTAAAATAATTTATAATAAGGTCTTCATCTTCAAAAGTAGCACATATAATAAATTGTTACAGATTTATTTGTGATTTGACTATATTTACAATTTGTAAAATTCTACTATTTGGTAATAATATAAACAAAGTTTTGTGAACATTTAAAAATATTTTTAAATGAATTCCAATGATTTGTATTCTAAATCTGTTATTTCACGTTCAAATAATAATAACTAAAACTTTCACTCAAATAAAAATTGCCGTTCTGATAAAGATACAAAATATATATCATTGAATTCGAAAACGAAATGGATTTTCTTCTTTATTTTTCTTCAACTGCATAATATATGAAACTTATAGCTGTCTCTCCAACGTTTTATCTTTTTTATTTACCATCTGTCTGTTATTTTCTTCTGAAAATTTCATCTGAATGTGTCACTTTTCAAATCTTTGAAGGATAAAGACATTAAAAATGATTTGTATTCTAAATTTGTTATTTCACGTTGAAATAATTATAACTGAAAGTTACACTCAAATAAAAATTGACATTCTGATAAAGATTCAATATATATATCTTTGAATTTGAAAACGAAATAGTTTTTCTTCTTTATTTTTCTTCAACTGCATAATATATGAAACGTATAGCTGCCTCTCAAAAGTTTTATCGTTTTTATTTACCACCTGTCTGTTATTTTCTCATGAAAATTTCATCTGAATGTGTCACTTTTCAAATCTTTGAAGGATAAAGGCATTAAAAATGATTTGTATTCTAAATATGTTATTTCACGTTCAAATAATTTTAACTGAAAGTTAAACTCAAATAAAAATTGCCGTTCTGATAAAGATTCAAAATATATATCATTGAATTCGAATACGAACTAGTTTTTCTTCTTTACTTTCCTTCAACTGCTTAATATATGAAACGTATAGCTGTCTCTCAAAAGTTTTATCGTTTTTATGTACCATCTGTCTGTTATTTTCTCATGAAAATTTCATCTGAATGTGTCACTTTTCAAATCTTTGAAGGATAAAGACATTAAAAGTGGAAAGAAATATCTAGATTCTTTTTTTTTTACTTTAAAAGCAATAAACATATCAGAAATATTTCTTCTAAACACTTGATGAATTTTATCTTAAAAAAGTCTGCATGAAATATATAAAAAGGTTTTCAATCTAGTAAAGTCATTTATCCCTAGTTTATTTATTTTAATATCTATATATATGCATAATAATTTGTTTTAGTTTTGTAGTTGTTATTTTTAAGTTCACAAACAATGACATCAAATGGTTATGTTATTTTTATTCCATTCACAAATAGTTTTCATCGAATGACTGATAATTTTAGCGGAATCCTAAAGATGCTTTTACATTTAATCATACTGAAAAACGTTAGAGATTTAGTTGAATCTTGTGTGAATATAAAGATAAATAAATAGTAGATTAAAACGATGACTTATTTAATATCTGTTTAATTTTCTTCAAAATATATTTTTTTAAATTTCCAATAAAAATTTATTTTAAAAATTCCATTAAATTCCATTAAAATTTTATTTATTTTTAAAAAGTTTTCGTAAATTTGGTGCATTTCCAAAGGACACACTACTTAAATGAGAGGTTACGACACTGTATACAGGGTGTCCGAAAAGTCGGAAAACGGTCGAATAACTCGAGAATTATACATCGGATTGAAAAACAGAAAAATGCATGTTCAATGTGTTTGAAAAATCTATTTAGGGATATCAAAGTTGCCCCACCCCCAACTCTGCTCCCTGGAAGGAAAAAGGGTGGGTGGGCAACTTTAAAATCTTAAATTATAACCGCCGTTTTTATTGCAGATTCGGATTCTACGGTAAAAAATACGTAACTTTTGTAGTTAACATTTTCTTCAAAAAATCGTAGATGGCGCTCTAATTGAGTAAAATGCAGTGAGAATCATTTCCATTGAAAAGTCAGGAAACGGTCGAATAACTCGAGAAATAAACATAGGATTGAAAAACGGAAAAATAATGTTTTTATTATTTTTTGTAAAATGGCAACTTTTATATCTCTAAATAGATAATCGGTAAGTATTTCAATTTGAATATTTTGAACAAAGTAAATTTTGGGATCTACGGCAATCACGCCAGTTAGTGACTTTTTAACGAAATGAGATTGCATTTCGAGGATTTTCAGTATGATTCAAGAACTTTTGGAATTTGGGGGCAACTGTGATATCCTTAAATATATCCAAAATATTGAAAATGCATTTTTCCGTTCTTCAATCTGTTGTACATTTTTCGAGTTACTCGACTATTTCCAGGCATTTCAATAAAAACGATTCTCACTGCATTTTTCTCGATTACAGCACCATCTACGATTTTTCGAAGAAACTGTTAAACATAAAAGTTACTATTTTTCCCGTAGAAACCTAGTCTACAATAAAAAAAATGGGGGGGGGGCTATCATTTAAGATTTCAAAGTTACTTCCCTATCCCCCAGTGGACAGAGTTCAGGGAGGCAACTTTGGTATCCCTAAAAAGATTTTTCGAAAATATTGAACATGCATTTTTCCGTTTTTCAATCTGATTTATATTACTCGAGTTTTTCGAACGGTTCCAGACGATTCTCGTTGTATTTTACTCGATTACAGCGCCATATACGATTTTCCGAAGAAAATATTCGATACAAAAGTTACGTATTTTCGTATTCAATTCTATGTACATGTCTAGAGTTATTCAACCGTTTCCAGCCTTTTTGGACACTCTGTATAAGATAAATAAATTTTTATTTAAAACAATAGGACCGAAACGGCAAACCTTACTTCGGCGACTAAACTTAAATTTCGCTAGATCTCAAATAATACATTCAAATAAACACTTCTTTAAATTCAAAAGCAACTTATGTGGCAGAAAATAGCTCCTTCAATAATTATTCCAAAACTGGCACGTGCAAGTTCTTCGATCATACTGAAAATCTTCGAAACGCAATCTCACTTCCTTAAAAAGTCACTAATTGGTGTGATTGCCGTGCATCCCAAAATTAACTTTATTGAAAATACTCGAATTCAAATACTTACCAAATAATGTTTCAGACACCTGCTTTCAATCTTTAAGACCGCGTCAGCAGTCACGCTGGAAAAATACACTTTTGTAAATGGATCTCCAAAATTTTCCTATTGCTACCAGATTGGATGAGACTCGGCTAATGCGTCAGTTCAAACTTTTACTCCCATATTTATACTAGCTAGCTGACCACCACGACCTAATTATCATATAACCTTATAAAATAATCGTGAAACTCATATTCAGAGAGGCACTTATGAAAATGCGAGAAATGATAGATATATGTCGCTTTCATGCGGACATGTTACGGTCGGACAAAGCTCTCGCAATAAAAATAGATTCCTTTTATAATCGAATAAGTAATTTCCGCCATAAATTAGTAAATGATAAACATATACAATATTCGGATATATGGTCAAGATGAATATAGATAAAATAATAAGATTTTTTATACATTTGTCGCTCTGTTTGTTCGTGAACTTGTCTGCACTACAAATATATTGGGCGCATGAATGGAGTGAAAGACTGAATTAAATTAGTCGCTTATTTCCTACACTTATAAAGTTTAACGAAAAATCTAACGTTGTGATCATTGCGAATGGAGCTTTTCATCGAAGTTGCTGCATTCTAATAATCACGTTTTAACATTAAAAATTAATACAACAATGTACAAATCTGCTACAACAATGAAAATCCTCAGAAATATAAATATCAATGAATTAGTTTAAGCACAAAATGAACATATTTACTATTATTAACACTTTATAATAAAATCTATAAAATCTATAAAATATTTAAATGTGCTTAATATATCACAATATTAAGTTTGGTTGGCAATACTTTAATATTATTGTATACCGGGTGTACCAAAAGTTCGTTAAAACTTTAAAACTTCATAAACAAGAACGAAAAATCATGCGTCAAGCATAGATTATGTAACACTTTCCAACGCTTAATAAGCTACAAGATAACATCTAAGTAAACAATTTGGAAAACGCATAACATATTTAACACTAGAACAGCCGGATTTTGGACTTACCTAAAACCGCCGTTTGGGGTCAATTTGACCCCCATAAGAAATTCAAGCCATATCAAAGGAAATATATTTTTTATTGATACATAATGTTTAAATTGCAATATATAAAAGTTTTTAAAGGTTTTATATATTTTTTCTTTTTTATTTATTTAGTTTTTAGAGTTCGTTTATCCCCAATTGTACGTTTTTTTTTTTTTTTTGAAACACTATATAAATGACAATATATAATTCAATATATTTTATTACACAACAGCACACAAATACAATATAGTTAAATTTATATATATCTATTATATATATATATATATCTATTATATATATATATATATATATATATATATATATATATATATATATATATATATATATATTATAATACAATAATATTACCCAATGAAAGTGATAAGAAAAGAAACAAAAGTTACAAATGCAAATAATACAAATTAGCACACATGTTTGAAAGTGAGAAAATAAAAAAACATAAATCCTGAATAAACAAGTAAATATGTTCCAAAGTTACTTAGACATTAGCGCATGTAGAACAATATGCACGCTTGATGGTCACAGCAATACACTTACCGCAAATTGGTTTCTGACATCCCTCACAGCTTGCAGAAGTTTTATTTTGTCCCTTGCAATGTTGAAAAGCACATTTCTTCCGCTTTAGGGTCTGTACTCGATCAATTGGGGGGCATCTGTTGTGCAAAGCACCAATTCGTAATTTTTCCACGAGGGCAAGAATAAATTCTCGACGTGAAATTGAGGTGTTTGAGCATCCCTTGAAAATTATCCAAGCATTCAGTGCAGCAATGTCAAGGGCATTATAAAAGACATGAATAGGCCATCTGCGAGATCCACATCTTGTAGTATATTTTCATAGCATGAGGTCTGCTACGTATACACCACATTTAGTTTTATTGTAGTAAGTGACAGTGTTCGGCTTCTTCTTTGCACTGTTGCCTGGAAACACATTCGTGTGCATAGTGCTAAGAATCACAACATTCTTTTTGTTCTTGCACCTATATATCGTGAGAATTTTATTTCCATTTTTCAGTGCAGAAAATGAATATCGTGGAGAAGATGTGTCGTGGGCAATAGGAGGTAATTCTCTCTTGTTTAGACGCATCGTCCCAACGATTGTGGTTGTCTTTGCAGAAAGTTCATCTGCAAGTTTTACAGACGTAAAAAAATTGTCAGTAGTGACATTGAGTCCGGAGTTTAGATATGGTTGTAGTAATTTCAGCACTACATTTTCTCCAAGCTGCAAATCAGTTGGTCGCTCTTCATCCTTGCCTAAATAAGGATAGCCATTTAAAACATATTTAGAATTTACATCAGTTGCTAGCCAGAATTTGATGCCGAATTTGTCCGGCTTATTTGCCATGTATTGGATGAATCTGCACCTTGATTTATACGGCAACAACTGTTCATCAATGGTTATTTCTTCTCCAGGATTGTAGCACAAATAACAATTTTCAATCAGCTTGTACCAGGTTTCAGAAGCGAGAGCAAATTTGTCCGTGACCAGGCGCTCTGCTCTTCTACTTCGCATATCGAATATGAGATACCGCATGATTTCACGGAAACGATTGCGTGACATTGTCTCATTGAACACAGGTGGTCCCCAACTCTTGTCACATAAATCATCTGCACAAAGTTTTGAATGGCCTAGTGCCCCACGGGCATATAACAGGGCAAAAAAAGCATCCAGTTTCACCAGAGTAGCATGCCAGTTGCTGTCATTTCTAAGCGGACGTCGTGCTTCAGTAACTGTGCATGTTTGAATGTGTTTCACCATTGCTTCAGTCAGTGTTGGGCAGAATCTGATAACAAAGTAATCAAATTACAGATTAAAATACATTATAATCTCCTCACTATGCAATCGATTATCATGTAATGCATTACAAAGTAATTTGAATATAATCTGATTATCGCATAATCTGATTACCGTGTAATGGATTACAATACAATTCTCATTTTCTCTTTTAAAATATAATTAGATTAATCTGTAATTAGATTAATTTGTAATTAGATTACAAGACAATTCCGATTAAGTTTTCAATTGTATAATCCAATTAACCTGTAATGGATTACAAGATGATTCCGATTACGTTTTTAGTTGTATAATCCAAATAACTTGTAATAGATTATAGGTGGATTTCAATTATGTTTTTAATTGTATAATCCAATTAACCTGTAATGCATTATAGGAGGATTCCGATTACGTTTTTAATTGTATAATCCAATTAATCTGTAATGGATTATAGGTGGATTCTAATTACATTTTTAAGAATATAATTTAGATTAAATTTCAATGTGTTACAAGTTAATGTCAGTTATGTTTGTTCAGAATACAATTTGGTTAACGTGTAATGTAATACAACTAAATCTTAATTAAATTCTATAAATTGTATTGAAATTAAACTGCAATCTGTTACGAGCTAATTCTAATTGCATTTTTAACACTTTCCAACAAAGTGGAAAAGTGTTTATGAATTTAGTTTGTTTGTCTATCAGTACTCTAATGCGCGTAAATATATTCGGATTTCCATGCAGTTGATATATGTTATTGAGGTTTACTGTGGTATGATTGGTATAGTAAATGAAGTAGGAGGGGAGGGTAGCACGTAATTTACAGAGCCACTCAAAATAATTCTTTTACATTACAGCCTATTACGAAAAATCGTTTGCGGTGTATTTTAATGATGTTACTGTATTTCAAACATATTGAATTTCATATATATCGCTGAGGTGCATTACAAGATGTTTACTATAGATTATGGAGTACATAGCATTCACCGTTCATTTACAGAGAGACACAAAAAAATTTCGGTTACAGTACTGACTATGAAAAATAATTGCTAGAAATACGTTTTTTTTTTTCAGTTGTTGCACGCGTTTTTGAATGTAACTATTTTTTTTATACTGCTTGGTTTGTATAAATTCTATAAATCATATACAGGACTGCACAAAAGTTCTCCGGTACACTGACGTTTATAGACGGAAATTCCCGAAAGGGAATTTTCAATCGTGTTAATAACCGAATTAAATTTTAGCATACTGCTATGTATTATATATACAAATCTATTGATAATATGCAGAGCTTCAGAAAAAAAAATCGGATATTTTTTCGATTATTAATGGTATTTACTGCAATTGGGTTTTCAAATATGCTATGCATTTTCCAAATTCTGTACTAGTCTGATATACCGATTTCAGCCTGTTCGTTATTGTGAATACTCCATAATTTTACAAAGAGATAGGGTTTTTTTTTCTTATAGGGTTTTTACCACCAAAAAAGTAAATATATGAGTTTTAAGCTATTATGAAATGTTAACAAGAACGAATAATCTTGCGTCAAGCATAGATTATGTAACACTTTCCAACGCTTCCCAAAATAATTTTACAAATCATTACCGTTTAATAAGCTGAATGATAACATCTAAGTGAACAATTTGGAAAACGCATAACATATTTAAGAAACGTAATTTCAGGAATTTCCAACATATATTTCCAACATATACAATATTCGGAAAAATATCCGAATACTTTTATTCAGCCCTGTATATGATTCATAGATTTGTATATATGCTACATAAGGTGCTAAATTTTAGTTTAATTAGGAAACGCGTACAGTTTAAAATTCTCCTTCTGGAGTTTCTGTCAATAAACGGAAATGTGTTCGCGAACTTTTGTGCTTCCCTGTATATGATCTACAAAATTTATACACACCAAGTAATAGACAAAAAGTGAGTTAAATTCAAAATCGCGTTCAGCAACTTAAAACCCACTTCCAGGAATTATTGTTAAGACAGTAGATAATTATTTTGTGTGTCACTGTAAATTAACGATGACTGCTATACACACAATAATCTATAGTAAGCCTTTTGTAATGCACCTTAGTGATAGATATAAATTTCAATGCGTTTAAAATAGTGAAACATTATTTAATTAAACCGCAAAGAATTTTTCTCCATAGACGTAATGAAACGGATTTTGTTTGACTGTCCCTGTAGAGTAACTATAAGTGCTATGCACACCCTATTCCATAAATCTTCTTGTAATGCACCTTAGTGATATATATCAATTACACTGTGTTTGGAATTGTGGAACATCATTAAAATAAACCGCAAATGATTTTTCCCCATAGACCGTAATGTAACGGAATTCTTTTCAGTGTCCCTGTAAAAAAACTATAAGTGCTACACACTTCAAATGAAATAGGGAACATGCTACAGATAACTACAATAACATATAAGAATTGCAGGGCAATCCGAGCTTATTTACGGGAGTTAGAGTACGGACAGGCGGCAGACGGCCAGACGCAGACGGAAGACAGCCAGACAAACCAAAGTCATCAACTCTTTTCAACTTGGTTGGTAGAAAATGTTTCATAATATATGCCAGCTGCATAATTTTTTGTTCTTATTGTGTGTGATAAAAACTGTCTTTCATCGTACATATTTAGGGTTGCGGGAATTAATTAATAGAATTTAAAATTTCTGAATAATATTCTGTTCATGCCAGAAAGTGTTTTATAATCGATGCAGGATGCATGATTTTTCGTTCTTGTTGTATCAAATTTCTACTGTGTCTGATAAAAATTGTCTTTTATGGTACATATTGAAAATGTGCCATTGAAATTACACGTAATTGTAACTATGAGTTCTCAATTATAGTTATAATTACACCATAATCATAATCATAGCATTATCGTTATGATTACAATCCTAATTAAATTTCAAATTCAGATTATGATTACATGTAATTGAAATTATAATCTGTTACATGCAATTATACTGTAATCAGCTTACAGATTAATCAGATTTTTTTCAACTCTGTGTAATCATAATCTTAGCATTTATAATTACAATTACAATCATAATTGGATTTCAAATTCAGATTATGATTACATGTAATTGAAATTATAATCTGTTACATACAATTATATTGTAATCAGATTACATATTAATCAGATTTGAATTTTTCCAACTCTGTGTAATCATAATCATTGCATTTATAATTACAATTACAATCCTAATTGAATTTCAGATCCAGATTTTGATTACATGTAATTGAAATTATAATCTGTTACATGCAATTATATTGTAATCAGATTGCAAATTCGCCCAACTCTGGCTTCAGTCACCATCAAACGCCAGGCTGAAGTTGGATTTGTCCAAATGTTACGACGAGCAAAATGTGTTGGTCCACTTGTAATTTTCAAAATATTTCGAGCTGGTGTGCGACCTGTAGTGGAAGTAGGGCTGCTAAGGTTAATCGAAGTCCAAAGAATACCGCTGGATCACGTGTACTTTTCGTTGCTGCTGCCAACAGAAAGATTAGGTATGTTATTGCCTCTTCTTTTCATACGACTACGTTCACGTGAGCTTCGTTATCCGCAAGTAACAGGGGGAAATCACATTAGTAGAATGTTCCGTGGTATCACTGTCACTGTTTTCAGAAGACGACTCATTCTCTAAATTCACATTATCTACACGAAAACCTTCATCGTTGCTATCATCACCAATCACATCTGAATCTAACTGCTCCAGGAGCGCAAGACATTCCTGTGTACTCAATCCTCTCCGCATTTTTTTTATACAGGAAAAAGCTTACACTTTGGTCGCAGTCAAAAGCTTTGAGAACTAACACTGCTGCGGAAAATGGCAACAAGTTCCGTTTTCGATCGTAGCTCCAGTAGAACGACTTTCCCTCTAAAAGTTCTGTAGTACGCCAGCGCTGCTAGAATGCGTGCGCATTTCAGAGAAGAGTGAATGTGATTAGAGCAACCCTGCTAACTGAAGATACAGAGAAAATACGTCATCGAAACAAAGCAAAACCGGATTTTACTTTTCACTTTTTAGTCATCGTGATACGAGTTGCGTGTTCCCCATGCGCAGTAAGCAAAAATGAGATATCGGGAATTCAAAAACATACTTTCACTTCAAAATTGTTCATTTTTCTTATGGGGGTCAAAATGACCCCTGTTGGCTGTTTTAGGTATTTCTGTGAATAATTTTTTAAATAATTAATATAGAAAGATGAAAATTTGTCACAGTATGCCTGATAGAATTTTAGAAAAAGTAAAAAAAATATGAGCTGCGGTGTTCGCTTACATGTTGAAATAAAGCATGGGAAATTGGAAAAAAAGGCGAAATGACCCCAACGGCGCTTCTAGTGTTAAAAACATAATTTCAGGAATTTCAAAATATACAATATTCAGACAAATATCCGAATACTTTTATTGAGCCCTGTATAGGATCTATAGATTTGTATATATACTACATAGGATGTTAAATTTTAGTTCAGTTAGGAAACGCGTAGCGCAGTTTAAAATTCTCCGTCTGGAGTTTCTATCAATAAACGGAAATGTGTCCTCGAACTTTTGTGCTTCCCTGTATAGGATCTACAGAATTTATACACACCAAGTAATAGACAAAAAGCGAGTTAAAATTAAAATTGCGTTCAGTAACTTAAAACGCACTTCCAGGAATTATTGTTAACAGACAGTAGATAATTCTTTTGTGTGCCACTGTAAATGAACGATGACTGCTATACACACAATATTCTGTTGTAAGCTTCTTGTAATGCACTTTAGTGATACATATAAATTTCAATGCATTTAAAATAGTGAAATATTATTTAAATATACCGCAGACGATTTTTCTCCATAGACGTAATGTAACGGAATTCTTTTGAGTGTACCTGTAAAAAAAGTATAAGTACTACACACTTTCGTTGAAATAGGGAATATGCTATAGATAACGACAATAACATATAAAAATTGCAGAGCAATCCGAGCATATTTACGGGAGTTAGAGCATGGACAGGCGGCCAGACGGCCAGACGACCATACGGCAGACCCATACGGCAGACGGCAGACGGCAGACGGCCAGACAAACCGAAGTCATAGACACTTTTCAACTAGGTTGGAAAGTGTTAAAAGGATGAAATTATGATACAGAAGTGCGGTTTGCAAGAAAGGGCTCGCAAGGTAGTCGGAGTTTTTTTAAGCAGCAAAAAAAAAAAAAAAAAAAAAAGTAAAAAAGTCACCTGCAGATGGCGCTAACATGCGAGAGGTTCAGCAGAATTATGCAAATTACTCCTGCAATAAAAGACCGGGATTCACGAGGATTTCTCGTTCGCTTTCAGAATGTTATCATTACCCGATCGAGCGTTGTTGCTGAAGTTGTTCTATTTCAACGGAGAGACAGCAATTGTTGCGTTGCGATAAATTTCGCACGGCAAAAGGACTGGAGACGAAAAATGTGATCTGTCGGTCATGTTGAACAATTGTTATTGCAAGAATAAATGGATGGAGCGTACTGCTGTCCTGTTCATTGTGTTTCGGGTCGTCAGTGCCCTCTACGAGTGACAGTTTTAACTAAAACTTTTTTTGCTACAAAAAAAAGAAAAATCCGACTACCTTGTGAGCCCTGTCTTGCAAACCGCACTTCTTTATCATAATTACTTCCTTTTTTATGAATTTTTGGTTCACCTTGTATTTTTATAACATATCCCTGCAAATGCACTAAGTAAATTAGAATGCATTATAAATTATATTTATGATATATTATATAATTGATATGATAAATGCGTGATATTTGATTTCATCAAATTTAATCTACAAAGATCTCTATGCTTCAACGGTTTCGTTGTAAAAGGGTTATATTATTCCATTTTCACATATGTAATACCTATCATTGTATTCGTGTGTATTCATTGTGTAAAAGTTCATAATTTTCTTTAGATGAATTGCACTAAATACTTATATATTAGGTGAATCACGATAATTTTGAAACATGTAGGTGATTTGCGAACACTAAATTTTGTGAACACTAAAGCTATGGAACTGCTGAACTAAAGTATAACATCATGTTTCAGAATTGTGTTCAAAATTAATCAATTTTTCTTTGTAGCGATTACATTTCCAAATTTTATTCATTTAATTACGAAAAAGGAGAATCTTATAAGGGGTATTTACTTTTCCACTCCCCTTTTTCCGCATTGAAATATCGATATTTATATAAAGGAAATTTTGCTGTGTGTAATCGTAAATTGTATAGTTATGTGTAATCGCAGGTTAAAACAACTCCACACGTTGGCTGAATTTCTGTAAATTGTTCAATTTGTACTAATGTTAAAGTCTACGCATAAATTAAAACAGCATAGATACAAACATACATAAATCATTTTCTGTTCATAATTAAAATATAACGGCACAAGCAGAATAATGAGGACTTTCAAACAAAATAAATTATGAAAATCTAGACATCCATATAAGATTTATACATAACGAAACATATATACAAATGAATTGCATAATCTGTTGTGTTTGAAGTTGTTTAAAAGTGACAATTTTGTGTATATTGTTCTCTAAATTGAAGACAGCATTTTTAACACAGGAAATAAATGAAATCTTCTGGATTTGCAAATATATTAATATTTCAAAATCGTTCTGTACAATTAACTAGTCGCTGGGGGCCACCGTAATACTTACCCATCATGGATATGCATAATATAAAATATGAAAATAAAACATGTGTAAACTATCTATTTATAAAATGCATTGCAATTCGAATAAAATCGTGTTTGATGGCGTCATAAACTTTAAATGCTGTATTACTGAATTGAGTAAAATAAACTTCTTTATAACGCCAAAATTGATAATCATATTAACTAACGGTTTATTGCATCGGATTAACCGTCTCATCTCCAATTAAAATATATATTTGAATTGAAATTTGAATGAAATACAGGGTCATGAAAAATCGAAGAGTGTGGCAAATATGATTACAAATATCTCAGCAACTCAGTATCAGATCGACTTCTTTCTTTATGCAAAATTTATGTTTTTTTATTGTCTTTCATATTCACTCCTTAAAATAAACAATTTCGAAAAATTTTATATGCCTTTTATCAGAACGAATATTTCGAGAGTCCGAAAAAATTAGTTCCGGCTAATCGAGTTTACTTAAATTCAATAAACTTCTTTCCATTATTACATACTAAGTACACATCAAATTTCAAGTATCTATCTCAATTTGTTCGGGAGACAGAGCGTTTACAGACACACACACAGACAGACGGACGGCAATTTTTTTTAAAAATATGTTTTTTGGAATCTCCAGTGTCTGAAACATGTAAATCCGTCAATTTTTTTATTTCGATTTTCAAAACAATTACAGGGGTGATTGTGTTCCGGTATTTTGTACACCACTAAATTTATATAGCAATATGCTTAGTATGTCATCGCAGAATTTATCGATTAAAGAGGAAAAAGATTGTTATATAAATTTAGTGGTGTACAAAATACCGGAACACAATCACCCCTGCAATTACAAGACTTACCCTATACTAAGTATGATGGTTAAATAATAAATTATGTATGAATCCATTTAACTTTTTTACAGAATAATGTATTGTTCTTAGATACGCTGACTTATCTTATACTTATGTTTTTTCTTGTGTCATTGTTAAAATAAAAAATAAAAAACTTCCGAATCAATCTCTGTTTATACAGGATTGATTGAGGTTTACATAATACGAATTGTTATTCATATTTAATACTTATTGATACAAGCTTAGAAACAAACAATTAAATGAAACCTTGTGATATACATTATTATAATGACTCTCATAGAGGTTCCAGGACTGGATATTTTAAAGATTTTTACGCGTGTTTTCAGTATGAATTATATCGGAAATAGTTTTTTTACAATCAACAGACGTGCATCTAATGACAAGTAATGTTAAAAGTTTGATATTCTGTCGTTTCAATATTTCTTAAATCGTTTTTTTTTACGTACAATTGCGAGCTATGTTTAATTCCGAATTTTATAATTTAAATTTATATTTTATGTTCTATTCTTTAAAAATAATTATTTTCTCCCAAAAACATATAAATAACCTTTTAATTTATTTGTTACCTTTTAATTTATTAAGATTTTTATAATTTTCAATAAATTAATAAAATTTAAATGAGACGACTTTAACATTTTTTACATAAAAATATTTACATATTAAATATGGAAAATAATTCTTATAATAATTGTTCAAAATTAATTTTCCGAAATATTTTTTTCCCTTTCTGGTTTTGCTCTTTAATGTCTATTAAAGAATTTTATACATAATCCACAATATAGGTCAAGCAAAAATAAAGAAGAAGATACAGGTAAAGCAGAAAATAACACGATGAAACATTATTGTGAAATATATTGTTATAATGACCCTCACTATTTTCATCCTCATGTCTCACTACATTTCCAACAGTACAGTTATGTAGTATAGAAACCTTATAACCACGAAAGAAGCTGTTCAGCTCTTTGAAAGAAAAATACTATTAATTAACAAAGATTTCACCCTAGGGTGAGATTTCGTGACTTTCAGAAATATTGACTTCTAAATGTTTTGGGACGGTATAGTAAGTCAATAAGCAACTTTTATTTTCCGTAGAAAGTAACGTACAGGTACAAAAGTCAAGAAAGAAACATCCTGAACATACATTAATAAAAGACATAGTGTTTAATGTAAGATTTATTAGAAATTACAGGGTGTACGTACATTAACCATATTCACAATTTGAAATATCTTGCTGGTATGTGTAACATCCGTGTACTATTTTTTCCATTTAAATGCCCATCGGCCAAACCGTATAAAATACGGAAAAACGGATGACATATTCTTTAACTTCGTACTTTTTATGTTTTTAACGCAGCAATCAGTTCGAAAAAATATTATTATTTAAGCGTTGAAAGTTTTTTTCAAAAAGGGTCGTTTTCGAAGTTAACCCTTTCTTTCTTTCAACGCCGCTCCCGCAAAGCTCGATTTCAGAGGTATCGATAAACAGAAATTATGTATTTAACGCTAAAATCTGTTTTTCGACTGTTTCAAAAAATTCACGACCGCAGGTCACTTCGCGGCTGTCTGAGAAGGTCTTTTTCTTAAGCTAAAAGTAACTAAACTTCCGTATTTCGGCACAATAAGATTTACATCACATACACAAATTGAAAAACATTCGGATTAAAAGAAAATGTATATATATATTTTTTAATAAAATCTGTGAAAGTTTTGATGAAAACGCTAAAAAGCGGGGTGTTTTGGTGGCGCCTCCGGTTCAAGTTTTCACTACAAAAAATGGATATTTCTTCACGAAATTTTAAAGAGAGCTTGCATACAATCATATTTAGAAACAGATTAATTTTTCAGAGAGTTCGGACATTAAGAACGATCTATTTTGTTGTGTTAATGTACCAGGCGCGAAATAATAAAAGTGAAAATAAAACATTTTTTTTACAACTAGATATTAATATTTCTTTAAGAAATTTTTAAAGGGTCTGCAAAACCCATATATTTATAATCGATAAAAATTTCGAAGAGTTCGGGCCACAAGAACTTTTTTTAAAGCTATGAAACGATATTACACGCAAAATTAATAAAATGTTTTGTTACGAGTGCCTTTACCCCTAAATATCAGTAATTTTTCGCAAAATATTCACTTAAAAATGTAAATTCATACAAAATCCGGATAAACATATGAAATCATGCAAAACTGCAGCTTATTTAAGGTTATTATCACGGGCCCGGGAAACCCCGAGCAAGCCAGCTAATTAATAACTAGAGAAAGAATTTCACTCTTTCGAATAAATTCGAACAGTGGTAAAATATTGTTTGCAATATAATAAGGAAGATAATTCACTACAAATTATATTTACCATTTATACGATCGAGGAAGGTAATATAAAGAACAATTACAGAAGCAGATAATAATAAAATCATGTCACTGTCCTTTCTTGATTTTAAAGGAAGAGAAAGACAAATCGTCCTTCACGCATGGATTATGAAAAACTTTCCAATACAGTGAAAAATTACCTTAATTATTTACTGAAAGGTATTTTCTATTTAATATTTTTCTGTTCCGGTTTTCTGCTCAATGAAAGCTTTTATTTGGCAGTAACTCAAGAACCACAAATCCAGCGACATAAATTTGTGTTACAACATGAACGGAAACAATGTCATAAAATTAGAAAAAGGAACAGAATTTCACGAACTGAACATGCTAGAATTTTTCAATTAATGTCCAGAGCACAACAAAGAAAGTAAGATGTCACCTAAATGTTTAAAATCTTAATTGTAGCTCGGCTTATACAGAGAAATTACATTAGTCCCATTTTCAAATAGATGGGAAACACAAACCAGTAAAATTTAACAGAAATAAATTATTAATAAAACTTATCACTGTGAATATGTCTCTCCTTTTTTCGATTGCCCTGTTCAAGTAAGACAGGCTTATTATAAAAGTCTGCGCAAACATAACATGTAGATTAAAAATATTTGTAACGGTGCAATTTTTGCACAATGACGCGATTTTTGCCAATGTGATTTAAATTTTTGTAGGCAATAAAGAATATTTTTATAGCAACTAAAGCTTATCAAAAATAAGTAATTATTTTTAAGGCTACATTCGAAAGATAATGACAATTTTTTGAAGAAAAAATGCTCTACCACATATCAAATTTTGGGATCAAGAAACAGCTAATTTACCGCTAAAATCTGTTTCAGCGCTAACGTAAGCAATAAACATTATTCTTTCCGTGAGATTTTTTTTCCTCAAAGAAAGAATTGTTTTATTTTAAATTTATCTATATTTTAGACATTTCCAGAGTCTATTTCATGTGATTCGAAGATTGCATTTGTTCGGAAGACATAAATATGAATATATTTTGCAATTATCACATTACTTAAGGAGATTTTAATGAAAAAATGGAAAAAACAATTTTTGTTGCACATAAAACTTTCTACAATTTATATGTTTATTATGATTTTATTTTAACATTATGTTTATCAAATGAGTAAACAGTTTAAAAGACATTTACGATGAAAGAAAACCGAAACTTACTTCTATGCATATAATTTTCAGGTGGATAAGGCACAGCAATTCAAGAAATAATTAATACTGGTAAAAATTTTGTAGAAATAATAAATAACAGAAATTTTAGTCTTCTTCACTGGAATCATCATCGGTTGACATTCCTGTGGCCAAATCACTTCCATCGTCTTAGTTGGAACTGTTCTGTATTCTGCACACCCTTGTACATCTGAAGTTATTAAAAGGACAAGCACATGATGCCGCAACACATGTTCTTGGACATGAACATTAAATCAGTTTTCCCACACTGTAAAAAATGACCAATGTTTCTGATTTTATGAAAATATGCTATAACCACGAACAAAAATATAATATAATCTTCTGAGTTATCCGAAATTTCAAATAGCATGATACATTGTCTTTTGATCCCCAGAAACGAATACATTTTCAAAATTTAAAGAATAATTTATAAAAATAAATTATTTTTAGCTGCCCGAATTTTTCAGAAACGTTCCCAAAGGGTTTTTATAGTGTATTAATTAGTGTCCTCAGCCTGGAATACCTGTTTTTCGAATGCTATCAATTCTGAAGTAAACATTTTCATGCTCAAAAAAATGTTTAACAGACAAACATGCAAAACTAACAGCGTTAACAATTACATTAAAATTAAGATTATTTCTTTACTCTTTCATGTATAAATTAACTTATGCGGCTGAAAACGTGTACTTGAGAATGGATAACATTCGAAAAACAGGTATTACAGGCTGAGGACACTAATTAATACACTATAAAAACCCTTCGGAAACGTTTCTGAAAAATTCGGGCAGCTAAACATAATTTGTTTTTATAAATTATTCTTTAAATTTTTAAAATGTATTCGTTTCTGGGGATTCAAAAGACAATGTAATATGCTATTTGAAATTTCGGATAACTCAGAAAATTATATTATATTTCCGTTCGTGGTTATAGCATATTTTCATAAAATCAGAAACATTGGTCATTTTTTACAGTGCAAGTCAAAATTCATGCTGGTATTTGTTTGCTAGACTAGCATTAAATGCTGTATCCCAGCAATAAAACAGCATAAACTACCATAAACATTTGCTGGTTCCACCAAAATTACGAGCAAGTCATGGTGTGTATTGACCTTTTGATGCAGGCTAGCATTATAAAACATAAAACAGTAGCATACAAAGCAATGCATAGCAATAACTAGCCTATTTTTTTGTTGCTGGTACCAGCATGCATTTCGACCTATTTTAAACGGCTTAGAGAGCAGGAGGAATCGCAGTCCACTGGACCTCTAGATGGCCTCTTTCCTCACTATCTGTTCCAGAAATCGGAACAGGTTTATCTGGACACGGAAGATCAGGATCAGCCAGTAGGCACTTATTCCAAATAAGGGCCGGCTAATTAGCTCTCATTACATGTAGGTTGAGTCGTTGAGTGTTTTACTACATCGAGTATTCAATGCGACTCCGTTTTGCAGAAAAAGTAGCACAGCTCTGTTCGTTGATGTCAGAGAATTTTTGCTTTCCACAATAGAGCTGACAAACATACGAATCAAACTGTTTATTTATTTCCTATGATACATAAGCTTGAGTACCAAGGGCGCATAAAGCATCTCGAAATTCAGCGTTTTGAATCATTATTTTGTAGGCAGCACATTATTTTGCATTGCACCCTGACAGTGAATGCATTCCACGTAACGCATTGCATACGTAATTTCCTAGAAGTTACATGCATGTTACTCCTATTATAGTACTTTACCCTGTCACTTTGTTCACATTTTATAAATATTAACCTCTTGCAGTTTTTGAAATCTTTTCTAAAGCAAACAGTGTCATAACTACCACATCAGTATCTATAAATATAATGATGATATTTCTAAATCGAGACACTAAAGAATAGTGTGCGCGAAAAAAAGATGCGTATCCGCCTCTCCTACGAAGCACGTCAATTCAGTGGCTTTTTCTACTAGTTATTTTGTGAATTTATAGCAGTTTTCTTCGCAGGTAACGTGCATCACTCACGTATTCAACTGTTTTAAATAATTATCATTTTGCCAGTCATGTGAAATAAAATGTATAAGTTCTTTCTCGTTATCCTCATTAGATAAAAACTGTTTTCATTTTCGTACTGAGTGTCAAGGAGTTATATTTTTTACTTTTATAGCATCACTGTCAGCTCGTTATTTTTCGTTCATCACTTTTTATTGACACTTGCCGGTATGTATCAAATGCAGTATCTATTTTTTGAGAGGATGCAGATTCTTGTATTATTTTAGAAAAGAGATTATCTGCTATATGTCCAAATTTTTGTAGCACATGTGATAGATTTTTGACTGAGCACATTCCGTCAACGATGTTAACAACACCATCATTTAAAATTCTTTCAGCCGTCGCAGAGTCTTTTATCATAACATCCATCAGTTTCGATTTTGCTGTTTTTTGCATTGAACCATCAGGTGTTGCTAAGTGCCAGTGAAGAGGCTCTAAATGCTAGAAAAACACAGTTCTCTTGTCCATCTTTCTTCGCAAAAATAATCGTCATCAGAGAAAACAATTTTTTTTCTGCCTTGACAACAAACTCTGAATTATTAAACTTTACTCTATGTTTCTTCTTCAAGTCAGAAAATGGCTTCAGCTTCTTTTTCTTTAGAGGTCTGAAAAATCCTGCTCACTTTCAGTTTTCAGACAAATATTTTCCTTTGAATGTTTGGTAATCTTATTCACCCACTTCATGAGCTTTGATCATGTCTTCGAGAATTTCTCGATTTGGTGCTGCACCTGTTGATAATATTACCATGTCTAAATCTTACAATGGATTTATCCATTCATTAATGATCATGTTCTGTAAAGCTGATATATCACGATCCGCAGGATTTTATTTGTTTGGGTTTTATTTCATTGATTCCATGATCCTTAAAACTATTAACATAACGGTCTGCCATATCGCTGAAACGGACAACATATGTATTTGCAAGCAAATTATCTAGATAGTCTAATAAGTTTTTAAAGACTATTTCTGTAGTCTTTGAGTAAAAATTATTTTCATCCTCTTCTAATGTCTCCTCTGGATGGGTTTGCATGGTCGATGCTGGTTTGTTAAAGGTGTACGTCTTGTAACAAGGCTTATGATATTTTACTTGAGCAGCTACAAAATCTTTAGTAAATGAAAGATCGAGTATTTTAGTATGTATATTTTTTTTCAAATGCACTTGTTTAATTGAAGCGTAAGCTGGTAGGTCTATACAATTCAAAAGGTTCTCATGGGTTTTTGATCACAGGCTTGTATTATTTTTTATCGCAAAACAGACACAAATCAGGTTAAAAAATACAGCTGTGTGAGTACATGAATTGACGACTGCTGCTTGATCTACTTCGTGAAACTTCGTCAAATTTGTCAACAGATTTCTTCTTAAATGTCTTCTTCATGTTTACTTTCTTCATGTTTACAATTTATATGTTCACAATTGTTATTAAATGCATTCTAAATATGTTCAAATATTCTTAATTATATATTCCTTATTCATGTTTAATAATTTAAATTAAGTATTGAATAATTTAAATGCATTTAGTAAATAATTATATATGATATTTTGGAAGGTTTTTAAAAATTATATTTTGGCTGTATAATTTTGTCTATAAAATCCTATATATTAAAAAGAGAAAAAATATTTTTTTGAGTTAATTTTCAATTTATTTTTAAATTGATATTCACATTCAAAAAAAAATCCAGTGCAACTTTTGTTACAGCTATTTTTGTATAATATATAATTTAATTGATCTTTACAGCTGATGGAATGCTACAGAGTGATCAATTAAATTATTTGAATTTAAGTCTGACTGCATAGGATTTACCACTATATTGCTGTTTATTGATTAATATGAGTATTTTAAATTATCCGAGACGTATAGTATTTATTTTGCACCTATGACTCTAAGGATCTGATATGATAATTTATACTTAGAAAATTTTATTAGACAAATTATCAATTAATTATAGAAAAGAAAAAGTTGCGTTGTGAATTATTTTTGAAGTTCTGATCCTCTTTGAGCCAATTACAATCATCAAAGGTTACCTGCAGAGAGTTATGTAACGTTAAATAAATAATGGCTTATTTTAAAACCTAGATTGTAATATTAAAGAAAACATTTCCTAAAATAAAAGACTTAATATTAATTCAATAAATTAAGTAAACAAAATGAAAACTGACTAAAATTAATTGAATATAAAATTGAGTTTATTTACAAGGTAATTATAAACATATAATTAAAAACAAACATAAATGTTTAAAAAAAAATTCAATCCTAGTTGAGAACTGTATTCTCAACATTTATTTTCTGAGAATTACAGTTTATCTTACTGAATTAACAAATTCGATTTTGAAAGGCAGAGTTCCATACCCTAGAAGTATTTATTTGATTAGCCTTTTTATGTTTAGATCGGGGTAGGATCTTCATACACACGTAAATTCGTATTATTAAAAGAATATAGCTTAATTAAATAAAATGGAACAATGGTGAAGGAAGATTGTTTGTTACCTTATATTACTAGATAACGTTGACAGCAGGAGGTAATGGCTGGCGCGTTTTCGCTTTTTCTTAGCGCGTACATTTCCATCTATTGGCACACACACTCAAAATCTGTTTTTTAGTTAGAGAGCAGTCAACCTTCTACTTTTCCATCTTTTTTTTTTGAATCTCTACTCTCAAGAAAAATCACATTCTTTTCGTGGAGCAAAAAAAAAGGGATGGAACCATTTTTCCCTTTTCACATAAAATTAAGGCCTTATACGTTTTAACTTCTTGAAAATTTGCATGTTTCGGCCATACCTCTGATTTTAGAGAGATGACCATTGGCAGGCGGGAGAAATTTGGTACTCCCCTTGAGTGTTTCATAGGTCCGTCGGTACAATAGCGATTCCTCTTGACGCCGTGCTGTGTCTGGGAGGTAAAGATGCTTTTACTTGGGAGGTCTTCGTGCCTATTTAAGCTCTCATAAATAAATGTGTCATATTATTGTTCTGACAATTTTCTCCATGACATTTTTATTAGGTGTAGTTAAATCATTCGTGGGAACGGAAAACCAAATATTTCCTTGACTGCCGTGGTTCACTTTGTTCCATAATTATCTATCTGTATGCGCTGATCCTAAAATGGATCATTAATTTGTATTGTTCACTGTTCACTGATTAAAATGATACCAAATACTCTGTTAATATGCAGAAAAAAAACCAAATACTTTTTTTTTTTATAGTGTGTGCTAGTTTAGATCTAGATGGTGGTATTTCTCACCATCAACAGTGTTTGTATATTTTGTTAATTCCGGATGCACTCGTAAAAGGTGTTTTTATTATACTTCAAAATCAAAATTCACTAAATAGATAAAAATAAATAAAAATAAATACTTCATTTAGATATAGACGTTAAAATTTTCAAAAAATTCAGGATATAAATTTTCTAGTATGTTTTATTCTCTTTTTAAATCCTGTATACTGTCCGGTAATTTAAGTCTGTTATTCCTCAACTAATTGGTAAAACGCGTTAGCTTCAACCAGGATTATAGTGTCTAGGTATAGTACGGATGTGTGGTACATGATACCTGACAAATTTATACAGGAACAGTGATTTAGTAAGAAAACAAAACAAATGTCGTTGTTAGAACAGGATTTGTTTTTCGATTTTTAGCTTATTATACTATTAGCATATATGCATACAAATATGGAATGTGATTTTTATTTTAATTACGCATATTATCAGTGAAATAACATATGTATTTTTATCACTTTGTGTAATTTTAATAATTATTTTTAAGCAAGTACATTTACTTTCAGCAACTTTAATGGGTTATCAGTTTTGAATTTTGCATTTTTACTTATACAGAGTGGTCCAGATAAAAGACGCCCAGTATACAGAAATACAAACACTTACTAATTTTTATTTAGAAGTAGTAAATACAGAATATTATGAATAACAACACACTGAACATTCAATAGTTTAAAGGAGGTGTTGTTATTCATAATATTCGGTATTTACTACTTTAAAAAAAAATTAGTAAGCGTTTGTAATTTTGTACACCGGGCCTCTTTTTTTCTTCGCCGCTCTGTACATAGAGTATAATTCTTTAATGTATAATTATTTGAATGAATTTCGACTGATATTCCTAAAATTTGAATTTTCTAATATTTTATTATTAAAATATGAGTATAGATTAATACGAAAAAGCTAAAAACAACGTTGAAGCCCACAAATTATAAAACTTTAAAACACATTCGGCCGTTTCAAGGATACAAAGACCCCCTTCATCAATGAAAGGTGAAAAAAAAAACAAAAAAAAAAGTAAATAAATAAAAATAAATAAAAGCGTTTAAAAGAAACACGCTCGGTTATAGCCCCGAGTACTGGCTGTAATCTGACCAAAGTCCTTTTAACATTTTTTTTAATTTTTTTTTTCCCACCTTACACTGA
Source organism: Maratus michaelseni (assembly GCA_963931845.1). Taxonomy (NCBI): domain Eukaryota; kingdom Metazoa; phylum Arthropoda; class Arachnida; order Araneae; family Salticidae; genus Maratus; species Maratus michaelseni. Next base: position 54,243,938 of record OZ007592.1, on the reverse strand, counting down.
TGAAGGGTATCTTTGTACCCTTGAAACGGGAGTATATGTTTTAAAGTTTTATCATTTGTATGCTTCAACGTTGTTTTTAGATTTTTCGTATTATTACCCAACCAAAGAGTACCTTTTATACTTAATGAATATCGATTAATTTAAGAGAGTTTTCGTTTATAAAGAATTAACTTCCCATAGCAACATTAAAATTGCATGTGTTCATCTCAATAATAATTATTGAATGAATGATTAATTTTTACTGAAGCAAAATATATTTTTACAAAATAAAAGGACTTTTTATCTATTGGACACAATACAATTATTTCGCCACAAGACATTTCAATTTGGAAAAGTTTAATTATAGCTGTTATATAGGAAGCAATAAAAATTAATTGATCGCCTTTTTAAAAGAAAAAAGTAATTACAAGCTGGTCTGCTTTTAATTTATAGCTTTGAAAGATGCTTAATTATTTCACATTTCGAGATAATTTAAAGAAAGCAAAATTACTTCGGTATCTGGAAATTAATTCAGGAACCCATTCATGGATTTTTTGAAATTTTATGTTGCCTGAAACATTTTAAGCATAATGTAAATATTAATTCAAAATGAAATATTTTTTTTTTATGTACTTGTATTAATTATTTGGTAAACATAATTTTTTTAATGTATTTTTCAGCTTTTTTTTCATTAAATTTAAACTTTATCATTTTTTAACAAAATCTTCATAACAGAAATAATTTTAAATTATCAATTGTTTTCATAAAACATGTGTTCATATTTCGATAAGTATACTTTATGAAATGATATTCGAATCTATTATTTTTCAGAATTTTTAATAACATTCATTAAAATTAAACTGTACATGCAAGCTATTAAAATTCAATTTCCTTTATTATTTTATATTTTATCCGGGTTTTTAAATTCCTATATTTTAAAAATAATCGGCCACATTTCCTATGTTATGAATCTGTAACTGTGTTTTAACTAAATATTTCATATAATACAGCTATTAGATAATCGGCTCATTTAAATATAAAATTGGTATTAAACAACAAAGCATTATCTGTCTTTTAAATTTTTAAAAGTGAGAAAATACATAAAAAACTTTTAAGGACACAAGTTAACGGTTCTTTTTTCGAAAAACAAAAAATGAATATTAAATTAAATTTAATAATCCTTTATTTAATGTAGCATTTTACTTTTAAACTTTCCGCCCAGATTCAATAATTTAGTTTAATCCGTGTATAAGAAATTTATTATATCATAGCTGAAACTTTTACAATTTTATCCTAACACTATTTTTAGACATTATTTTTCTAATCTCCGAAATTGTAATATTATAAACATGAAATTTTTCTGCTCAAAAATAGATATAAGAAAACAGCGTAAAAGTTGACAGCTATGAAATATTATTCTTTCAATTGAGTATTACAAGCTATCAAATTTGAAAATAAATCTATGAATCATAAAAGGAAAAACAATAATTTTATACCTGATAATACTGGTATTAAAAATCCAAAAAGAAAATTACTTAAAGAATGAAAAATTAATGAAGCACGTACGAAAAATGGCTGATTATCAGATTTTATTTACGTGCTAGACTGTCAAAGATAAAAATATACTTTTTTTTCAACATATATATATATTTTTTTTACGCTTGTGTATTAGATGAATGTAGGGATTTATATTAAAAGTGCTATTTTTTTGTTATTTTTAATTGTATTGATCTGTGGAAAAAATGTATCTCAAAACAATAATTGTGTGTATGTTTGTTTCAATTCAAATATTTACTCTAAATATTTATTTTAAAAGACATATTTTGGCATTTTTTAAAAAGGTTGCATATATTGATACATATTCATGTTTTAATTTAAGGTGTTAGTTTTCATTAATATGTAATCGTACTAAAAATACATATATGAAACAATTTTTGAGTCAAACGAGCACATGTGTGTCTGCATTTTTTTTCTTTCGTTTTTTTATATTTGTTTGTGAAAACTCACCCGTTATTTTAATAGCAAAATCGTTCAAGTGTATCACTTGTTCATAATAAGAAGGCATTTATGATCAATATCAAGTTAATATTTTGTTGACAAAAAACAACAACGACTCAGTAAGATAATATATATATATATATATATGTACATAATTAACCTAATGAATCCCGCAATAGCCGAAATCATCTGAAACCCACAATAGCTCTGGATAGCTGAACGGATTTTCCTTCCCCTTAAATGGACCGGGGCACTGTCAAGGGTGTAATCTCTCTCAATGATGGATGTGGTAATGTGTTGGCATTTCTGGACTGCACAGAAAGAATTTTTTTCAGTAACTAGAGCAATGATAAACAGAGGGGTGTAACACCTGTCGAAATTTGAATATCGTGAAAAGGCAGTAGGATCATTTCTACTACTTACTTAGTGAAAAATGGGGTAACGATAAAGCGAATATTTTGGGCTATTTTGTTGGGATTCTTAAGTTCATTAAGTTTTTTTAAGGTTGGGATTTAAAAAGTAAAAAAAATTTCACAAAAATCAAAAAATAAAATATCGTGAGTAACCCTTATGCGAAAGATTTATCGAATGTGAAAATTATTTTTAAAATGCTGATGTGTTTTTACAACTTGTGACGAATAGAACAGAATTCAAAAAATTGATTTATCCGATAGTTAAATTTAACCGTACTTGAATTATCTGGATTCCTTTGTATAGTGTTTTGAACTGCTCATGTGCAGAGCAATATATTACATCTACATTTAATTTTGATTTTAAAATACAATATATATTTAGAGATGAGTTCTGGCTTTCTTTTCGGAGCCCATTTCCGCCCGACCCCGATTATTTTAAATCCGAGCTCGAACATTTTATGTCGTCAGAGCCCGAGCCTGTCCGATCCCGATTCCGAATAAAAGTTGCATAATATTTAAAAATTGTTTTAAAAGTAATATCTTATTTTAAGATAACTCCGTACTTGAAAATAACTGTAAATCCCGTGTGCATAATAAATTTTATGGAAATTTACATTCAACCTTGCCAAAAGAGAAGTTCGGTATCAAATAAAAATATACGTCCTTAAAAGGATGTTCGTATTTTTCTCTCTCAACGCAACAAGCAAATCTGATGGACACACTAACAAAGTGCGTTTTATGAATAAATGTATGAAATTTGGAGAAATTACTATTTCTATGCCGAAGAATCAAATAACGTTATATATTTCCTATAAAAGGTGTATATCTTAAATTATAATTTATTCCTTAATTAAAACGATATTGTACCATGTTCCTCAAAATTAGCTTAAATTAACAATTTGACACCGTTATCTGTAAATTCCTATGTTTTTATAGGAAAAGTGGAAATCCTGTTCGAGTGTTTTCTATCGGAATAACAATACATGACAATTATATCTACTGAGGAAAGAAAGTGATATCGTAAATGTGCGGTGTAGAGATTTAGCATGAGCAGAATCAAAGATTAAAAATAGAATAACTAACTTCATTTTTATATGAGAAGTGATTATGACTCGCACACAATAGAAGACTAAAAATTTGCAAACCTAAGCTAATGCTGATTGATTAAAAACAAACCCAAAAAATATTCATTTCACGTTAGATCTTTAAAATATTAAATAAAATAAACGTTCTAATTAAAAAATACCCCACTGTCACAAACGAAAATGTAGCAACAAATGTTATTCGCGCCTCTACACATTCGCACAAATACCACTAAATTTTCTTTCAATGTAGTATTCTAGTACTAGAAAATAAAAATTAGATTTCTGCTTCAAACTCTATTCATTCTGATCAAAATAACATTAAGATGACTTGAAATAGAATATGTAATTTTTTAGAGAAAAAAAGTTTATTTTTTATTTTTTTATTATCTAAAAATCAAATAAGTTTCAGAAATAATGAATCCGAGCCCGCCTGATCCCGTGTCGGATTCGAGTTAGGGGTCCGGCTTTCGTGATTGGGCTGAACCCTCATATCTCTCTCTCTCTCCCTCTCTCTCTCTGTATATATATATATATATATATTTCATTTTCGTGTTTCTTAGAATTTTCTGTAGGAAAATGCATTCTTAATAAAATGTAAATTATCAATTTTACTTGACAATATCCTCCCTTTTTTTACTGTTTCGTTTTTACTTCCTTATTTTGATTTTTTTTTTCTGTTCTTTTTTTCTTGGCCTTACATACATCATACAAATTAATCGACTTAATTAAGAAAAATATATATGGAAAACTTCATATCTTGACATATGTCTTTCATGCGTGTGAGTGGCAATGAAATTTCAAAACTAGAATACACATAGAAATATTCGAGCTTGTGAATTGTACTTGATTTCCAATCATATTTTTTATTCCGACAGAGTCAATATTTAAAAAAAAAACAATTATCATGGTACTGAAACTGAAAATATACACAACAATCTTTAAAATGTCTTCTGCATGCTGATTGATGTAATTTTAAGCTACAAGGCAAGTTACAACAAATTTACCATTGGTAATAGCAGATTATTTTTGCAAACAGCTAAGAATATTTTATAAAACTATGTGAATTATGTGCTTCAATTTATATATGTCCGAATAATACGTAATTTTCGTATTCGTTACATTCTTTACTGTTACATTTTCAGATAAATCATCCATGGTTCTTTAGAGATTTATTGTTATTTTTTGTTATTTGATCTCTATATTTATATTGTACAATATCGATATTTTAAGATTTATTCAGATTGTTAAATAATAATAATAAAAAAAACCCTGTTCAAACACACTAACAATAAATTAATCGTTATAAGATTTTTAATTTTATATACAATATGCTTAATGACATATTTTGTTTTCTATATCATTGATTTATTACAGCTTTTCTCTTTCAATTACATTAAATACATAATTCTAAAGTAACTTTAAATGTTATTTTATTTATTTATTTTTTTGAACTGACTTTGCGTACCAACTACAATTTTTCATGTTTCATTTTCAATATTAATTATTGGGTGTATATTGCCATTTTATCTGTAGCAAAATTGCTTTCTTAAAATATATGATCATTATTTCTTTTGATAAAAGAAAATTATTCATTTAGACGTAAACTATTTTAATTTGAAAAAAAGTTTAATTACATCAGCTATAAAATAAGCAATAAAAATAAAATTGCCGGTTTTATAAAAACCTGAAATACAAGTAGGACGTTTCTTAATTTATGTTTCCGGATTATGCTTAATTACATTTTCTTTTTTCGAAATATTAAGATGAAGAAATATTTTGATATTGGAAAAATTAATTAGGAACTCAACGTTTATTTCGAATTTTACATTTTTAAGAATTCTGTAATCATCCAAAGGAATTTTTTTTTCTGTATTTGCATAATACTTTTGAATAATTAAAAAATATCATTGCTGTATAATTTTGATTTTTACAGTATATTTATATATATCATTATTATATTTTAAGTTTATTATTTAAAAATAAATTTTTCTCAACTGAAATACCTTTATTGTGGCATGAGGTGTTTTCTTGTTACTTAAAAAGTTATTAATTAACGAGTGAACCTTTTTTAGAGATATTAAATAGGTATTTTATTATTTATTAATAAAATATTTCTAACCGAAAATATGACTCGAATGACTTTTGGATTTAAAAATTCATAAACAATATTTTAAATTAAAATTTTTCATGAAGATCAGTTATTTAAAATGTATTATATAATTTCCTATCTTTTTTTCACGAACGTTTTAGAATTTTATATCAAATTATTTATAGTTAATATAAAAATATCTTAAACATGCTAAAAATCTATTTTACTAAACAATTATTAGTAGGATTATTAGTAGTGTTATTATTATATTTCCCAGTGAAAAGTATTTCTAATACTAGATTATGTTGTTATTGCTGCATAATCATAAAAATATTGTATTAAAAATGTTTGATATAATTATTTTGTATTGGTAGTTGATGAATTTAAAATAAAATATTGCTAACAAAAAATATGTCTTGATAATGTAGCTATGTTTTGTTTCATAGTTCCGTGATCTTTTATATGACTTTTAATAATAATAATAATAGTAAAATATTTTAAATTGTAGTTTCGCATTAAAATCGATCATATGAAATGTAATATTCGAAATTTTCGTAACATTTTCACGAACTTTATACAATTTTCATTCAATGTATTTAGAAGAAATTAAAAAATGTCTTTACGTATACCAAAAATTTTATTTAGCAATTCTATTTGATTAAGAAATAAATAATAATTTATTCCTATTATTTCATATTCGAAGTATATTAAATAGTAGAATAATAGTTATTTACTGTTTAATCTTAAAAAAGTAATACAAATATGTGCTGTAGAATATTGGGTTTAACAATCATTATGAAATTTACGTTTCGTCTGGATTATAGAAAAAAATAACAAAAGTTTTATGTTTTTAGACGAATTATTACGAGGGAAAGTCATTAAGTAAGTCACAAAAGATAATTAAATAATAATTTACAATGATATTCACTTCAAAACTATTTTTATTTCTCAACATATTCTCCACCAATATTTATGCACTTATATCACCTTTTTATCAGTGCCCCAACACCAACTTCATAAGATTATTTGGGTTGCTGTCTCAGCCACATTGGGACTTCAAGTTGAGCCTTTTCATCATCTGTGAACATCATCTTGCTTCTAAAATGATTTATAGTGGACTAAAAACATGAAATTCGCATGGGGCTTAGTCGAATCTGTATAGTGGGTGTTGAAAAAGTTCCCAACCAAACTTTTCAATGGTCTCCCGTGTTCAACTTGAAGTCCTAATGTGGCTGAGACAGCAAACCAAAGAATTGTATGCAGCTGGTGTTGGGGCACTGATAAAACGGTGATATATGTGCATAAATATTGGTGGAGAATATGTTGAGAAATAAAAATAGTTTTGAAGTGAATATCATTCAAAGTTATTATTTAATTATCTTTTGTGACTTACTTAATGACTTACCCTCGTATTGCTATAATTTAAATTAAGTTTCTCACTGTCTAAAATAAATAAAGTCATTTTACGTAAATTCCTTCAATAAACGATTAACCTGTTAGGATGTTAAGATTTTTAGCAATGTTTCATATTTAAAAGAGTACATTTTTATGGGTACACAAGGTACCCCCAATTAATCCCAATTAATCCAATTATAATCAGTTAACTTAAGCGAAGCTTCTAATTTTCAACATTTTTATGTTTATGAAATATTTTCCGTTGCAATAACTTCCAGTTAATTTCCAGTCTCCGAAGCAAAGAAACAATAACATGTTAGAGTTTTTATATAATAGGAACTGTGAAAATATTTTCATAATAATACAAATATAACGCAGTTGATATTAAAGGCACTTCTATAGTTCAAAATGCATTATATAGCGTGACTTAAAGATACAAATGTGTTGCAGATTGCGATTCATTTCGTAAGAAAATTAATAATACACATTTGAGCGCTGTAAAAAATGTATATTCATCTGAAAATTATTTAAATTTATGATTAATACTATTTTCTACAACATTTATGCAGATATGAACAGAAGATATATGTTTATGAGATTGCATTTTTATTATGTTATCAAAAAGATTGTATCACAGAAAACCATTTTGAAAAATCTTACTGAATACATTGGCAAATGTTACTTTATAATAAATAAACTAATAATAAAAGCAAACATTTAATTAGTTAAAAACTCGTTACTAAAAAGGCCTATATACATTTATGCATTTTTTTATAATCTGTAAATGTTTATTATGTACCGAGTTTTATATGAAGTTCTTCAATACAAAACTTTCTTAATTTAAATACGTTATTCAAATTATAAAGTGTTTGTTGAAAAAAATATAGCGAAGATTTATTGAGTAAAAATTAATTTGTAAAATGCAAATTACACAAAAGTCTATATCTAAAAGAACCATTAGTGTTTATTAAATAATTACGGTTAACAAATGAATGAAATTTATCGACAAACGCTGATTAAACGAATTATGAACATTCGCGCCGATACATCGTTGAAAAGGCAATTTAAAATTATGACGTTACTTTTTACTCAGTCTTGTAAAGTCCACCATCTTTTCAAAATGAGAATTTGTTTCCTTTGGCGCGTGTTAAGAGAAATATATGCTATTTCCTTGACAATAAAGAAAAAAGAAAATGTCATAAATGTATCTAGATTGTGTAACGTTTACCTAAATTCTATTTTGTATGGCTCGAAATGAAAGCCATAAATTTATAGATAACTAACGTTAATTTTAGACAAGAAATATCCTCTACTGGGAGAAAAACAAAGTATTTATTGGAAACGAAAGAAATTAATTGTATTAAAAAATTACTTTCGTTAAAAATTAAATGTATAAGGATTACATGGAAATGGCGAACTTTTTCTCTTCTTTGTTTAGTTAATGTGCGGTTGTAAATTTAAATATGCATTGAATATTTATTTCATGAAAAGTCTCGCCGCCGCATTTAGTAGATTTTTATTTTTTTTATTTGGTATATTTTTTTATTGCTTTCTTTGAATTTAAATGTATGTATTATACTAAATGTTATACGTTTTAATAAAGATAGTATTATATTTTAACGTACCTATTTTAAACATGTTACCTTTTATATGACGTTGTATATTACGTTCTATATGATACATGCACATCATCCATTAAGAATGGCGGGAATTTCAGATGCGAAAATAATAGTGAGTGGAACTGAATTTTTATTGTCACGTGCCTAAATATGTTTATCCTCAATTAGCATTGGAAATAAATAAATGAATAATAAAAAATACATTTGCCTGAATATTGTTCATGCATTGTTATATATAGGGTGGTATAAATCTAAAGTATTTGCCTGATTACAACAATTTATTACAAAAAAACTAATATAATTAGGTATATGCTTGTTTCAATATATTGTAATGACATTTATGAAGTTTTTAATACAGATACTACTTACGTTAGTAAATTTCGATGTGAACAACCTTGGTAGCTCGATAAAATGTCAAGGCGGTAGTCCATTTCCTGCCACGTATTGTCCAACATTTGAGCTTACACCCTAGACGCATCATCTGTGATCCTGATCTTGAGTGTTTCAATATCTTTTGCTGGTGCTGCAAACACTTTGTTCTTGATATACCCCCAAAAGAAAAAAAAATCTAGAGGAGTAATGTCTGGAGACCGTGAAGGCCATGGTGCTACATTGAAAAGAAACAAATTATGCTAAAAAATAGCGGTTTCAATCAATGCGATTAGAGAGCAATCAGATTTTTTTTAATAACAAGAAAATTTGAATTCAAAAATTACATATAGATGGCTCTAGTTTGAAACAGATTTATGCAAAGAAGGCTGTGAGTAAAACCCCTCAATGCAAACAGATTTTTCATTAAATGCCAGCAGTATGCTATCGTTACCAGATCAAGCGCTGTTGGTTAAAATTTTTTGCAAGAACGGGGAATCAGCAACTGATGCATTGCGAAAACTCCGCACGACAAAATGACTACCCGTAAGGCATGGTGACGTCACGGTGACGTCAGTGTGAAGTCACACTGTGACTTTGTGACCGTCGTCGTGACGTCAAGTGACGTCGATGTGAAGTCACTGTGACATAAATGTGAGGTCGTTATGGCCGTTTTCAAGGCTTTCTGTGACCTCACAATGTGACTACTTTGTGAAGTCACCGTGCGACTTCAATGTGAAAAATGTGACGAATCTGCATCGGATAGGGTGACCAGATTTTACCCGAATCCTATCCGGATTGTTCGGATCGACATTTTTTATGCTGCAAGTTTGTGACGTTTGTGACGACACTGCACCGTGTCGGGTGACCAGATTTTACCCGAATCCAATCCGGAAAGTTCGGATCGATCTTTTTGGATTTGTTTGGCTGCAGAATAGATTTGTATTAGTGGTCGGGTGATCTGATTTTCGGGAACCCGATCTCACCCGAGTCGGGTATAATGTTTTTACTGTAAGTCTTGTTCGGAATAGAATCTTGCATACGCGGATGAGTCATGCACGAATCCGGTTATATACTTCTTGAACATGGTTGAATGTCGACTTGAACATGAATGATGGTTGACTGAAATTATATTTCGATTCAACCCATATTATTACCCTAACCCAACAACAACAACAAAAACAAAAAAATCTGTAGGCCCACAACCCGACCGAACCTGATAAATGATTTCGCATAGATTCGGATAACAAGATTTTACCAAATCCGGATACGATCGACGATAAGGATTGGATCGGCAATAATTTTTATTAATGCAATTCGTATTCAAATTAAAACTTTGCATCTGATTGGGATACCGGCTAATGTAGCCGTTAAGCAAGAAAATTATAAATGTAAAAAACGCATACTAAATTAAAAATAATAGATGAATGTATTAAAAATTATAATAAAACTAAATATATCAATAATATGAAATTCTATTGTGCAAATAACAACTTTTTAAATTAACTTCTACTTCCATTTGTTTTATTTAACCACAAAAAATATTGACAATAATTAAAACTATGCTATTTTGCTGTTATGTTAGTGAAGTCTTGTGAATGTGTATACTTTGCGATATTGCGATATTTCCCCTCTCTCAGTATCACGAAACTTTCTGACACATTTATGAACAAATTTTTAAACGTATGGCACTTGCATGCCTCATTATTAAAGCGATTTGGAACGAATAGCGTTTTCCATTTTTAGATAAATGAAATACTTAAGATCAATTTCTGTCACGTTTTTCCCGTTTCTCACGCTGCGCGTCGGAAATTCGGTTCAAAACACCGACTTTGATAGTGTTTTCTGAAACATCTTCTTCCGTTACCAAAAAATGGAAAACGCCATTCGATCAAATATATTCTGAATACGAACACCTGCCAATTTCTTGTATTTCCGAATAAAAATGAATTCAGAAATATGTCAGAAATTAGCTATTTTGGATTTGAGAACAACTTTAATGAAATATAAATATGGATTTTAAAATAAGCATTGTGAAATATCTATGTTAGGAATCCATTTAAATAATAGATCTATCTATTGTGAGATATTATTAAATAATAAACATTGTACCAAGCAGTAAAACATTTTTCGAAGCAAATGAAATTTAAAACTTAAGATCATAAACGCAAAAAATATTATATAAATTTTTTTACAAATATATAGTTTTTGATAGAATACTAAATGCAGAACTTAAATATAAATTTTTACGGTAAAAAAATTCGGTAAACAATTGGAAAAATTACCTAAACTGAATAATTATTTTATTATTTTATCAATATTGATTATTTTTATGCACGTAATGTTGACATATCTTGACATCATGCTATAAATCATGCATGGGACCTCTATTTTAAATACTATATGTGTTTTAATTACGTTTACTCCAGTATTTGACTGGTATTACTTTATCTATAAATGATAACTATAAAAATTAAGAAAAATGTTTTGTTAATTAAAAAAAAAAAAAATTAATCTATTTAAAAAATATATATATTTATGAAACTGCTATCTTTTTTAAATAATAAGTTTTGCAATAGATTATTTTTTGGAAACACCGATCATTTTTTGTTGATAACGCACTGCACCGCAGCCACTCTATTTAGCATCGGATGTGAAGAAGTTGTACAATTTTCTAATAATTTACGATTCATCGATAGTAAATATATGATGACGCCAATGACTTGATATCTGTCTGGCGCTTGATGTTTGATTCCGGGGCAAGAAACACAGTAACATTTTCTGTGATTCTGATACCATAATACATAGTATACCGTACAATCGGATTTGAGATCTACTGTATGAGTTTTAGAATGCAGTTTAGTGAACATTACTGATATTTTGAATTGTTTTAACAATACAGATAATTTATATGATACAATTAAAAAATAATAAATCTAATATTAATATCAAATAGTTAACATTTAATTAATATTTAAATTCTTACTAGTATACATAACAACAAAAAAATTTCAAGCTTTGCTGTTGGTGTTCTTTAGATTGAAAAAATAACATTTTTACATACCTTTTTTTTAGCAAACGTAATTCTTTATGGCATCATGGAAGTAATCCGAGGAATACAAGTGTTTTTCAAGTAAATTAAGTACAAAAACATTACAATAGCATTGGCGAATACATATCATAACCGCCAACGCAATTGTAAGCATTTTCGGACTTATATTTTAATCTGAATTCTTAAATCCGATAAAACGACAGTTTTTTCTAGAGAATATCTCTTGCATGTTCCGTTCCAACAATTAAATGTCGTGTTTTACTGTTTAGTGGTCTGCAGTAGCACTAAAAAAAAAAAAAAAAAAAAAAAAAAAAAAACATGAAACGAAACGGGAATTATCCTTGCAACTCTTTGACTTAATAAATAAACCCTCCGAATGAAACCAACCGCTTTTCGAAATAGCTTCACCGCAGACGACAAATCGGACGAGTTCATTTTACAAATATTGAGCAGCTGGTCAATTTTCTTAGCAATCATAAAAGAAAAAAAAATCAACTTCCTGTTAACAGATGTGCAATTGCAATTCACTGAAATAATTCCCTTTCTTTTATTTTATTTTATGTCAGGTTTACTAAATGTAATTTTTAAATTAAATAATGCCGAGAGAATTGATTGTATTTTTTTAAATAAGGCTTGAATAGCTAAAAAAATTATATGGAAATATCTGGAGATAAAATGAAATAGTTTTATACTTCTAAGGGGTGCAAATTACTTATTTTATACGTTTATGATATTCATAATCTACTTCATCCATAAAGGTACATAACAATTTAAATAAAGCACTTGCATACAAAAAATAAACTTTAATTTTCTCAGTATATCCCATTATCTGTATTTACATTTTGACCACATCGTAACTTCACATTTTAATGGCACTTTGCAATGAACAAGCAAGTGGAGGGATCCACTATGTTATTTTTCAGCCTTTATCAATAGTAGAAGTAATTTATAATTGATACAATTGTTTGAAGTTGTTTTAACACAAATTATTAATTTTTCATAGAAAATAAAACTTTTTTTAAATTAAAAAATAAATTATAAAATTAAAAACGTTTTCTAGTTTTCATATCTAATTACCTTTGTATGATAATCTACAATTGCATAGTTACAAAAAATTATATACTTACATGCAGATCATTTTTTTAGCTAGAAAAAGGAATAAGTGACTATAAATTAATTTACAAGGGGCAACAAAAATTACTAAGGTCAATGGCTCAATGTATCAAATGAAGAAAGATGGCACTAAGTAAAATGTTTCTTCTCATTTTCAAATATTTTTAAAATTCACATTTTTGTCACAGTGTGAGTTCACTATATGGTAGTATATTTTAGTAACAGGTATAACGTAACATGCGTGACTTTCAATGACGTCACTGTGACGTCACAAAAATTTAAAAATTGTAGAAAAGTATTTTTAACTATAAATAACATGTTTTGAAATAGTCCTGTATGATTTTTAGAGTTTTTAAAGAAGTTCACACTTAAGTCACAATGTGACCTCTCTGAATGGTGGCATTTTGGTCACAGATGTGCCGTGACAATTGTGACTCGCAGTAACGTCACAGTGACGTCACTGTGACCATGCATGCTATGCGGGTAGAGACGAGAAAAGGGTCTGTGTCATACACCTTTAAAACCCTTTACTCCTGGTCCTTTCACATCCGTAGCTTTTTATAATTTAGAACGGATATTTTATTAATCCCATTTTTGTTCTTCTGCTTTCATCATACCACAGGAATGCAACTATTTTTCACGATTAAACACAAGTTTATTTAATAGGACGAAACATCACACAAAACATGGACACACATAAATATATAAGGAATACCAGTAGCCGCAGTTACACTATTATTATTCGTTCTTTTACCAACTATATTTTATTTTCATACCGTGCCCACCGCACATACACATCCGAATCCTTTGGCCTTCCGCCAACAACTCTCCCCGTCTCTCCTACTCTGCAGTAGACGAGAGAAAAAAACGGTTGCCATAAACCTGACGTCACCGGCATGACAGTAAGTTTTATGTGCTGGTTTAATGAGCCTAGTCTGACGCTTCGCAGAAGTGGGTCTTTTAGTGTAAGCCTAATTTTCCTACACCTGCTTCATATTATGCAATCCAGCGCCATCTATCTGTCATTTTTTAATCACAACTTGTTATGTTATTAAAACAAATCCGATCTCCCTCTAATCCCATTCTTGCAAACCAAAATTTTTTAGCATTATTTGTTTCTTTTTAACAATTTTTTAAATGATATAACGAACTTATGATGCACCCTGTACATCACATTTCGTGGGAATCGGTCAAAAATTGTACATTTGTATAAAGAGCATACACGAACTTTGATTTATACATTTTTTTTATATATATTCAACTCACAGTATATTGTAATTTCGCTCAATTTCATTTTTTTAATAATTAAACAACAACAACAACAAAACGTAAGTTTAAACATTTATTATTATTAGAAACGAATACAGCTTTCAAATAGAAATATAGCGATTTTTGTACTATTTATTTATAAGATGTGTTACATATTTTAGGCTAATTCCATGAGTGGATGTAGTGTCAGTCACAGAGATGTAAATAGCTGTGGTGTTTGACTACTAGTGTTATAGTAAATGAAATTTTGACATATTCAATCCCATATATCTACAATTAAATACCGTGAAGATTTTTTTAAGAAAATACCGGTGGCCAAGAACGGTAAACTTTTGCGACTATGTGACTTACACTACATTCACGCATGGAATTAGCCTTTATTAAATGTCTAACTCCTAACTTTAAAGCAAAACTGTTGTGTCATTTCATATTCAGTTAACAATTTGAGCAAATAGCCTGCATTATAGAGCATTTGAGCAAATAGCCTTCATTATAGATGTAAAAAAAAATCATGAGACTTTCTTTGTACAAAGTTTTTGTTTATTTTAAAATAGCATTGTATCAATTTAATAAGTTGATAATTTTGAAAAATTATCCTATAATGTTTTTAAAATTTAAACCCAATATTTGTAACTACTGTCATTATTTAAGAAATAATTTCACGGAATATGCAATAAGGAATTTGTTTGCAATGAGGTAGCACTATTTAATTACCAAAACATACATTTATGAAACACCTTTATAATACTGAAAATGAATTTAATGTTGTGCAAATATTTTTGAAAATGTCTCAATTCATTGGATAGATTATACTATGAATAATCAATATTATATTGACGAATTATTGAGTTAATAGTGATTTACTTATCTAAATAAAAATAGAGAACTGTCTAAGCTCTAAGGTATCCTAAAAATATTTAGCAGATAAGTCGAGGAACGCATTCAAAAAAATATATTTTATATTTGTTGGTGCAAAATGCCAAACAATGTGCTTATGCATATGCATAATTGTTCTTTATTACAAAATTATATTCCCTCTATGTTTTTCTGCTACAAAAGTATTTGAGTTTATTATGTTTAGTTTGTTGTTTTTCAATGGCGAATATGAAATATTGTTAATTTATCTAGTCTTAACGATTCGTGTATATATGTTACGATCAATATGATAAATCCGGTAATTCACTAATAATAACTGATTAATATTAATAATTACTGGATTTATCATATTGAACGTAACATATATATTATCAGACAAGGTTATCCTACAAGGAAAATAAAATGTAATATTTTAATTTATATAATGAAAAAAATTGTTATATAAGATAAATAAAATTACGCGATTCAACGCGGTCTGTAATTTGAATGAGCTTAGACTATGATATTGAACTTAAATACTTTTTTAGATATTTTTTCGGTTTAAAAGGGCTTTCTAAAAGAATAAAAATCACTTCAAGTCATGAGTAAAAACATATTTAAAAAACAAATTACATATTACAACAGTTAATTTTCAGAAAAAAAAAAATATTTGTTTTTTTAGTCGGCAGAACAATTTGTTACCAGTTTCGTGTTTCGAAAAGAGATATTGTGTAAAAGTGTTTCAAACTATGAACTAAATATATAGCTGCAGGTCAGTTGTTAAAGTGGCGTGTAACTCTTTTTTTACATTAGAAAAATATATACACACATAATTTAAAACATTTTATCAGAAATAATTTTTAATAATTTTTATAAGAAATTGCGATAAAGAAATTGCGTAAAAGGGTTTCATAATGTGAACTAAAAATGTAGCTCCGGGGCAGTTGTTAATGTCGCATGTAATTATTTGTTTACAGTAAAAAAATCTGTAAACATATAACTAAAAATTTCTTATTATCAGAAATAATTTTAATAATTATTAAGAGGATTTTCTGTAGTCTACAAAAGATAACAAGTTGGATATTATACATAAAACGTGACAAATGAGGTGCGTTCGTACTCTTATTATTTCAGTGAAATTAATTATATCGTCTGTTATTATGATATGAGTAACTTCTGTAATAAAATAAGTAAAATTTTAGTTGGCAACATTTTACCGTTTGATGATATTTACTGAAAATTCCAATAGAAAACTTAAGCCGAGCTTGAAAATTTCAGAACTTGAAATCCATAATTAGAAGCATTTTCCTTTTAATATCAATTTCTCCGGATACATCTATCCAAAAAACTGTCAGTAAATCATATAGTCAGTTTTTATTTTAAGTTTGATGGAATAATTGAAATGATATTTTGGCTTGATTAATGTTGTTTGCAGTTTTTTGAATTCTTAATTTATTTTAGAAGTTTAAAGCTGTATCTAAAAAATATTAGATATTGCTATAAAAAATATTAGACTGCATTCCGAACCTTCGCATGGATCCACTGGTTTTCATTAGTAATTTAAAATACTATAAAAATCAACGCTTTCTAAAAAACTACAGAATAACTTGAAGCCCATCACATTATTTTTTTAAGAATAAAAAAATCAACAATTTCATAAAATAAATACAGTATTATTTATAAAAATGTCACCTTTTTTATATAAAATTTGCTTGAAATATATTTCAGATGAATTAATTATTTAAACTAAATAAATAAAGTGCAAACAGTTTAAAATGTATTAAATATTTTATATATTAAACAATCATGAAGTAATCAAACATAAACACACAAATCAATCTCAATCTGTAATCCAACATATTTTGCTCGAACAACATATCTTTTAGCCTCTAATGCGTAGCTGGAAAATAACGAAGATTTAATTTGAGTAATTAGACGTTTTGTATCTCGACACAAAGGGATTAACTCGCGACAAAATCATTTGCTGAGAAAGCGAAGATTTATTGCATCTAACGACTACTTCATTAGTTGGAATATGCGATAAATCTGTCAGCAAAATGAATAATCGTCTAAAGTTTTGGGCAGCGAAATAAAATAAAAAGTAATTCTAATGATTATCGTATAAAATATATTTAAATTCAGGTTTGATTAATATCGTATAAAATTTTACAGTTTCGTAAAAGAACGGTAATTCTTTTTTTCTTTTTCTTTTTTTTTTCGTTCAACGCATTCAGGGAGTAACAGGCCATTTGAAACATTTTGCATTTGTGATGTTGTATATTTTTACGAAATGCGTAAAATACCCTATTATTTCATTTAAGTATCATTTTATATTTTACATACTTGCTTAACATGGTTGATAATTATGTATTTTTTCTTTATTACAAACCGTTTTTCTAAAATGTTTTCTATAAATGTTTTAATATATTGTTAAAAGACAAAAATTCTAGTACCTTTCTACATTTAAATAAAAATCCCATTAATAATGAAAGAAGTATAAACTTTTAAAATAAAGCTGTAGTTTATATCTGATTGGTTACAAATTCGAATTATTACAGAAATAATTTTATTTTACATGCCCTGTACGTGATATTGCAAATCATTATTACACTTAAATACCATTTAAATATTTTTAAATCACGAGGAAATCATAAGACTAAGATATAAATTAAGTTATTATATATAAATTATAACAGAATATTTCCTATTATACCTATTTTTGTTAATTATAAAATGATAAATTTCTGTACTCTTACGTTTATTAAATTTTCAATAGCTTAAAATGATATAAAATAAAAAATATTTTTATCCGTGTTTTTATGTTTTTATGCTTCCAAGATTCTTGCAAAATACCAAACATTACACTATTTATAGAATAGATTATATTAAAACCTATCTGTCTGCTTATATTTGTTCATCACTCCTCCTAGAATATCGAACACTCGACTATGGAATCCGAAGTTATCTGCATGGATCTGAAGATGTCACATGTCTCAGAAATTTATAATTTGAATCAGTTTTCGAGATATTATTATTATTATTATTATTATTATTTTGTAATTAGGACTTGTATTTTGTAACTGTGTAAACCAACACCCCATTTTTGTGGATAAAATAGAGAAAAGTAAAAACAATAGGGATTTTTTCTTTTTCTTTTTTAAGGTTCCGTACTTAAAAGTAAAAATTGAACCATTATAAGATAACTCCTATGTCTTCCCGTCTGTCAGAGCCCTCTTTCTCTTAAAGTATGGGAATTGGCGGGCACTCGAGATGTCTATCGACGCAGAATCATCCAAAGATATTTGATAATGGTTTTCGCAAAAAAGTCGGTAATTAGCGGATATATTAATTAAGTTATTTTAAAACGAAAATGTATCGTTTAGGGCAGCGGATCCCAATTTGGAGATCGTGACGGGTCTGCTGCGGGTACGTAAATATAATATCGGTAATGGTAGAAATCACAAAAATGGTTTAACTGAAAACACGTAAAGAAATTGTTCCTTTTGGATTACAAAGTTAGTCTCATGTGTAATTCCAACATGTTACACTCAAAATAAGGGGAAAGGCCCACTAGACATAATAATTCACTGAAAATTCAGTGTCACTATCTCCGCTCACCGATACTCATCTTGCATAAGTACTGATGTATTAATCCCCATCTTAGCGAAAACTGCCAGTGATCATTATGTAATATTACTTCCCCACCACACTTATCTTATTGTTCCATTTTTAATAATAATTTCAGAAAGTCTTAAGTACACCAGAGCTTCTATTTTCAATGCTTTATTTTGAAACGTGTTGAAAAGCAGGGCATTATTTTAGTTTTCAAATGGGCGGGGTTAAATTAATAGGAAAGCTTCTTTCTTTTTAATGGGTATTTACAAATGACTATATTATTAATTTTTAAAAAGCATGTTTGCTTTAACTGAGTGGGTGGAGGTAGTGGGTGTTTCTGATAAACGGGGGATATTCATGGGGATTCATTCTGGGGTTACTCCGAAATGAATAGCCTAAGCAAGGGGTACGTGAGACAAAAATGGTTGTGAAGCGCTGGGCTAGGGTACCGTTCGACAGATCTCGTAACATTGAACACAAAAATACATTTATTTTAATTTTAGGTATTATATTTTCAGAGATATCGTCTAAACTATACTGGAAAAATAAGTCCCCCTCTTTTTTTTTCGGAATCTACTGAACCTAAGATTATGAAAAAAAAATATGGGTAGTAGGAGTTTATTAAATAATAAATAGTAATTAATAAATTTGATTTACGGGACACATTGAAAGCGAGTTATGCTCGGATGTATTTTTCTCATTAAACTTGAAGAGATAAATTATTTTCAATTTCAATAGAAGGTTAAAAAATTTTTGATAAAATTAAATTTTCCAAGAAAATTCAAATACATAAAAATATATTTTCACATGTTCAAACTTCGTGAATCAATTTATTCTATAGAAGCAAAAGTCATCTGTCGACATATTGACATTTAGAAATCATTACAACGTAGATTTCTTTCAGCTTTATTATTAATCAGCTTTATTTCTTTCAGCTTTTCTTTTTTATTATTATTTACGTTTGATCATTTCAAATAGAAAATAAAAGTTATGTTCATAAAAATAATAAAAGCGTGTTTTTTTATTGTCAATTTTGCTTAAGTTAACCTTGGGATTTATTGAATGGAATTATTGATAAAAATAGGACGTGGCCAAATTACTTTCACTGGCAATATTTCGTTTAAAAAAGGGATGCTTTGGAATTTTTATTTTTTATTTGGAAGTTAAATTCAAAAATAAATAAATAAATAATTTTCCAAATTTAAGAGTGAATATAGTACTTACAAAAGCGCATTTTTAATGCTCTTTAACTTTATCACAACCATCACTATTTCAGTCTGAAATAAGAATGTCCGTCAGTCATTGTTTGAAACTCATTTACCGTATTTTAAATAGTGGTCATTTTCACGAGATATTAAATTAAATGACTATATAGCATACGCCAAACATGTTCTATTATTTTCTTGTGTCGAGAACATACAGTGATCTCTCACTTATACGCGATATTTAGCAATTACTTTTTCGTTCCACTATATTAAAACAGGAAATCTCCATATATAAATTCTGCGATTCAATAAGAAGAAAATTAATTTAAAAAGAAACTGGTGCAGAAAAATAATTACCGTGTATCGCGTATAAGTGAGAGGTCACTGTATTTAGAAAACTATTCGTCTTTTCACTTCATCACAAAGGGCGTTGCTTGCCGAGTGCGATGGGGCATGCATTAAAACCATCAAAATGAAATTATTTACGATGTCGTCTGATCAAAGGACTATAAAACATCTAAGAATAGCATCTCTACACCACTGACAGATTTACAGCGTGAAATTTATAATTCATGCAGAAGACAACGGCGTGCCGCTGAAACTGTGGGCGAAATGACTGAAAGAAGATCCATTCGAAATAATGCTGATAGGCTTAAGAGCCTACATCAGTCACGCGAAAAAACGCTCCAGCTAATGTTAAGTCTATGGGAAGTTATCGCGCGATTTCTCACACGCATTTTAATATTTTTAAATGATTTTTTTTTTGCATAGGATAGCTGAGGTCGATCTGTAACGTTGTTAGTTTGTACTTTTTCGATTTTGGTTCCAGTTTTTTATATAAGGGTAATTTCACTTTCAGAACCGGTTCCAACCGGTTCCAAAATTGAAAATTTCCGCTTATAAAAAACTGTACAGAACGTTCCGATCAACGGCAAAAAAGACTCATCCAGCGAAATTATAAGACTAAACTGTGTGAATTCACAATTTAAAGTGAACATCTCGGAGCATAGGTGTGGATATACGACTGAGTTGTACGATTTTTGTCATGTACTTAACTGGAAAAGTGAAATTAATACTAATAAAAACTAGCCATTGGGGGCCACCGTAATACTTACCCATCATGGATATACTTAATAAAAAATATGAAAATAAAACATATGTAAACGCATATAATGCAATAACGCAATATGTAACGCAATAAAATGCATTGCAATTCAAATAAAATCGTGGCTTGATGACGTCATAAACTTTAAATGCTCCATTACTGAATTCCGTAAAATAAACATACTTATAACTCCAAAATTGATAATCATATTAACTAACGGTTTACTGCGTCGGATAAGGCGTCTCATTTCCAATTAAAATATATCTTTGATTTAAATTTGAATTAAATACAGGGTCATGGAAAATCGAAGAGTGTGGAAAATAGGATTAGAAATATCTCGTTCAAGTCATTATCCGATCGACTTCATTTTTACGCAAAATTTATGTTTTTTATTGCATTTTATATTCACTCTTTAAAATAAACAATTTAGAATTTTTTTATATAACTTTAATCAGAACGAGTATTCGAGAGTCTGTAAAAAATAGTTCCAGGTAATCGAGGTTACTAAAATTCAATAGGGTTCTTCCTATTATTACATACTAAGTACATACCAAATTTTAAGTCTCTATCTCTTGTTCGGGAGATAGAGCGTACACAGACACACACACACACACACACACACACACACAGAGGAGACAGACAGACAGCAAAATTATTTTTCTAAAAATATGTTTTTCGGAATCTCCAGTGTCTGAAGCATGTAAATCCGTTAAAATTTTTTTTTCGATTTTCAAAACGATTACAAGACTTACCCTATACTACGTATAATGGATAAGTAATATACTAAATTCTGCCTTGATTGCAATTTTATTTTTTTCAAAATTCCAGACTTGTTAAAGGAATTGCTGTGTGACAGTTCATCATTGCGATGTATATGTATTTTTTTTTATTTGAAAGTACCCAGTCCTACGTTGAGAAGTTTTTATCCATAGTATTTATACATTATGCTGAAATTCGTGTATTCTAACAGGCATACATTTCAAATAGTGAGCACTAGAGCGCAGATACTTTGCCCGGGATCAGCTAGTTTGAGTAATTTTAATACTTTTGGCATATGGTGGGATATTGTTCATGCGGCAAAAAGTAAAAGTAAAATAGTCACGTAATATAAAAATTCAGGTTATTTTACATTAGCGTTACTAAACATTATTGATTTTCAAGAGAAACGAAACGATTGAATCATAATTAATTATAATAAAAAAATATATATCTAAAAATATATTCAAATCACTGCAGTAGTTTGGAAGAAAATGTTACTTCAATACACTCTTTGTCATATTTTTTCGCAATTTCTTCCTTCAATTAAAGATATAGTTTTGAAATTTAAGGTTTAATTGATTTAAGAAAACAAAAATACAAAAATGATCGAGTAACATTCAAATACATGTTAATAGTATAACTACAGTCTGTTTCATTTATCTCTGTTCCTGACGACATGCCTTAAATACCTTAATTTAAAGACGTTGTCTAGGTGACTACAATTTAATTTAATATGTCCGTCGTTTCGTATCCCATTTAACAAGAGATAAACTAGGAAATAATTAACTAAAATCGGAGGATTAAATGTAAATGGGTGTCAATTCATTCCTGCTTAATTAAAGACAATTTACTAAAATTCGCGCAAAGATGCGAAGATAATAATAACCTCTGTATGTTTTTCTAGAATTATTAAATTTCTTATTTATCCATGAAAAGTAAACATTTTACAATAATTTGGAAATTATGAATATGTTCTTTTAAAAAAATCTATATGATAAGTTTTACCAAATTTTTAATATTTTTCATAATTTTACATGCAGTCGTGAGACTTTTAATAATATTGTTCTTATATACATTGTGAATTATTCCCATAACATAACGGCATTTTCCGTTTAAAAATAAACCTTTCACATCATTTCGAGCATTGTAGAAAATAGTAGTATTTTGGAGATGTTAAAGAAAATTAAATTAGAAAAAAAAATTACAACATTTGTTTTGTTATTTGTAAATCTAACCTTTCATGCCAAAGATTCCGTATTTTACAATGTAAACAATTTATTAGGATTTCTGGAAATTATTCTTTACAAAGTATCTAAATATTCCTAAACGTTATGAATAAGTTTAACTCAATGAACATACTTTTAACCGCTTGCTAAATATGCACATATTTCAGATAATAAAGATCGTACAGAGTTCAAATATACACCCAGAAATCAACCTTAAACTTTAATCCGAGAGATATTTCTCTAACAATATATCTTTTAACCTTTAATGCTCGAATAGATAAGCTCCAAATTTGTGGAGTAATGAGAAATTAGTCGTTTTGAATCTCGACAGGAAGGGATTATTTCGCGACAAAATAATTAGCATAGAAAGCTAAGAGTTATCTGATTTAAGAAATAGTTTATTCGTTGCTATGTGCATTAAATTTATCAATTTTCAAAGTTTAAATTGTAATTTTCATTTTAACTATGTATACTGTTGAAATTCTATTTAATTTTTTTGGCCTTTTATTATCGCTAGATATTTCTGAATTGATGAATTATAAATATAATAGACTTATACGTAACGTTTAGTACAGAAACAGAGTTGTTTGAGTTAATAGAGCCTTTTATTCATCTTCCAATCAAGCGGTCTCACAAGGAAGGTGTCCGTAAAGCGCATACTGAGAATTTTTTGAAAAAAATATGCTAATGGAATTACTCAAGTATACGTAATAAATGATCAGTGAAATTTTGCTGCGGAATCCTAGTAGAAATTGTGTAAAAATTAAAATACTTTCTGTTATTTCGCGCAAAATGACGCGATTAGGCGAGCAACACATTTTTTCTCGCAAATGTAAGCGATTTCAATGGATTTGGAAATTCCTGGTTAATTGAATGTTTAAACGTGTTGTATTTTATGAATTTAAACTTAAACGATTGAATAGTTTATTATTTTTTCTATAAATTTATGTAATGTACTATATACAAGATGGGGGTGTTGCCGAATTTAATTAATTTTACACGGTTTCAACGGCCGGATAATTTTTAAGTGTATGTTAACAGTAACGGAACGATTAAGAACGCCTTTTAATATACTTTTCTACACTGAGTAAGTTGTTGTTTCCATGGCAACAATAGTTTTGTTCTCTTGTAGTAACAACCTTATAGTAACTTGTGTATAACTCTTGTTGTCTCTGACATTAACAATATCGAAGTGAAACTGACAATGATCAGAATCGGACTTTAATTCTTTGTTTGAAGCAATTTAATAAATTTACATTTTGCTCTAAACCGTATATACGATCGTTAATTTTCTTTATTTAATCCTCTATTTATATATACATATAAATGTATATGGCAAAACCGTAGTTATAAAAGCGTACTTATTTAAGTTAAACTTTCTTAAACTAGTTCAGTAGAGTAGAAAAAAAATCCAGAAAAGAGTATTTATAATAAAAGCGTATTTTTTTTCATTGTGTCGCTAACCAAAGATAAATCACCAAAAAATGAAATTTTCATAATTATTTACAGATCTGATATCAATGTTCCGCAGAAAATGTTTCAGTAGACATATATATATCTTTATGAGAAGAATATTCTGTAATATTATTAAATATTTCTGAGTATACGCTTAAGGAGACCTTTCATGTCCCAGACCTCCCACAGTATTTATGCGACAATTTCTATCACAGCAGATGTTAAGCAATGGAATCACGAAAAATTAATAGTTATCAGGGCTTTACACATTTGATAAAATCTCGTAGCCAGCAAAAAATTCTAGTCACCAGTATAAAATATCCCTTCTCCCGCATCATTGATTTTCAACAAACAAAAAGTTTTTTTATAAATTAATTAAGAAAAAATTATAACAAGCAAACTTTGGAATTATTAGCTACATAGTTTAGAATAGCGCATAATTTAGAAAGATAATGTCTAATTTTCTGATGAAATTTCTCAAAATTATATATCTGTGAAACAAACAAATGAAAATAAAATAAATACTGTGAATGCTGAATTAACTTACATGTTCGAAAAATGCTGATTCCAAATGCTTCAATTTACAATTATACGGTACCTCTACACTATCCTGTGCTTTTGATTGTATAAACAGCTTCTAGATCTGGTTTTCGATACGTATAAAAATGTATCTTGTAGTATACTCTTCCACCACTAAAAGTTTTGGCCACAAATTCTGAGTCACCTTGTAGTTTAACAAGTATTTTGGCTCTAGTATATGATTTTGGAAGTTGGGTAAAAATAAGCCGCAACACATAATCATTTTTCAAAATGTTTCTGTATTACGATTTAAAACCTAGACGGATGTGTCAACCCGACTAAAAACCCGAATTAAAGTGTCAGAAAAATAATTTACCTTTGTTTTATAAAAAATTATTTCTGCTATGTCATACAAGTTTCACATACATCAAAAGCCAATCATCGCCAATTTATGTCAAAGACTAAATTAATCTAAAGTTTTATTAATTTCCGTACATTAGTTCTTGAGATATGACCATCGCTAAAATCGTGTAAATCCAGAAAAATTTAACCTAGCAGCGTTATCTGTTCGGAAATTTACACTAAAACCTAATAAACAGTAACATAAGTCAACATCTATCTAAATCTTAAGTTTGATAAAATCCTGTGCATTAGTTATTTAGATATAGCTCTTATGAAAATCATGAAAAAAGTTGTATAACATCGCAACCTGTTGGGTTGTTTACACTAAAACGTAATAATAGTCTATTTATGACAAGGTCTAACAGAATCTGCAGTTTGAGGAAATTATGTGCATTTGTTCTTGAGATATAGCTATCATAAATATCTTGAAAAGTGTAGCATATCAGTGAAACCTTCAGGGCGATTTACACCAAACACTAATCAGCACCAACATATATCAGGGACTAACTGAATATAAAGTTTTATTAAATTCCGTGCTTTAGTTCTTGAGATAAAGCGCCCACAAAATGTTTGTCAGACAGACAGGCTTCCAGACAGACATTTTCTAAAAGCAGTCAAATCGTGGTCAGGACCTTCTAAAAAGTATAAATTCGTCGAAAATTTTCATGAATCTTATACTTTCTTCTTATAAAGATAAAATAAAGTAAAAATTCTGGATATTTTATTTTCATTCACTTTTATCATATATGTTTATAACATATAAAAATTTGTTTTCACCCCTTTGATAAATCTTTCAAATTTCTGTATAAACAACATATATATATATATATATATTATATATATATATATATATACTTCCCACTCAGCTTTTCAAAACTGACGTACAAGACATTTTCAACCTGTCACATGTATAAAAGTTGCCATCTATATAAAAAGTTCATTTCATTTAACAGATATTTTTACCATATTTTTATTTGAATCTGTCTATGACTTGATGTTTCCTTATGAACAATTTTATGTATCTAAAAGGAATTCTTTTATGAAAAATTTCATCCATAGCGAAATATTTATTTAAAAAAAATAAATATTGATATCTCTAACTATATTTTAATTAATTATTTGAAAATATATATTATTTATTATAAAAATTAATGTAAAAGATAAAGTAAAATGTTTCAACATTATAGGTTCATTATTAGCGCTTTAAAATATGAGTAAATTGTTTTCAAATAATAGGAAAAAATTACTAGAAGAAGGCGATGCAACAGAAAATAAGAATCAAGAGATATAATACATTGACAGTATGATTCAATCTTAGTGTAACAGCTATATTTTTTCAATAGCTTACTCAGATGATTATTTATTGCCAATTTATAATAAAATAATTGATGGAAAACTATCAATAGGTGATTACTAAAATGCGTTACAAAATGTGAACCTCATCATAAATTTCACACTCAAAAGTTATTTGTGAATATTTGTGTACACATGTTTATGGCGAAGCATTGTTTCCTTGCAGCTAATGGCATCATGTTGTATACCTATTTTAGTTGTTCGAAACAGTTCGATTTAACATTTACCTTGCGACAAAATTTTGACGTCTGGATGTACATTAAATTTATAAAAACTTGATAATGTTAACAATTAATATATATATATATTAATTGCATTCTAAATTTCCATCACTTCATCAACTCTACATGTATCTCACAATTATTGTTGCAAATTATTTTTAAACTAGCTGACATGCCCGGCGTTGCCTGGGCCCATGAAAATAACCTTAAAAATTCCTAAAATGTTGAATGATTTTAAATCTTTAAATGAAAATCTATCCAAACGAACTGAAGGGCAGTCGTTATAGTTATTGCCGATTTAATTTCTGACGTTTTGATATATTAAACTTTCAATTAGGACTAAAAGTTTCTGAGGAAACCTAAATAATATAAAGCGCTCCCCCACCTTTCCTCTTTTAAACTCAAAATAATATACAGTATTGGCCAATTTATTAGTCCCATTCGAAATTTCTTTCCAAAACCTTGTTTCTAGGATGATTATATTAAAATTAAATAAAAGTCATGCACTCGTGGCATCATAATTCACTTTTATATTTTAACATAATAGTAAGGCTACTATAATTTGTGACTCGTGCTATATAAGTATACGTCAGGACACATGGCCGTTATCATTATCTTTTTACGCCTGAAGATTTCGCTACGGTACTCCGTTGTGAAATTTGGTAATTTTTGAAATTCAATATTTAAAAAACGGCATAACCATTAGATTTGAAATTTATATCAAGAAAAATACAATGTTTTACCTTTCTAACGGAGTTTGTCTAACAATTTTCTGAAAAAATACTTTTCGAGCTATTAATTTTTTCAGCCACTTCAAATGTTTCATTTTCCGAGATTAATCTGTGGCAACGATTACAAAAATCCCAGCCGTCAGCAACGCACAGCTTTTTAGTAAAAAGGATGATTTTTAAATGATTAAAGTTTTTGTCGCAGATTGCAAAAACGTGATATGATTCTGGGATAGAGGAGAATATACTTCATATAGTTACCAAATAATGTGGATACTATGAACTGTTCGATCATTTAAAGCAAAAAAAAATATTTATACATTTATATAAAAAAGCATAACATTAATGAGATGCTTAAGGCTGTTCTCAAATCGAAACTGACTATTTTCTGACACATTCTTTAATTCATTTTTGTTCGGAAACGTATGAAACTGGTTGGTGTTTCTATTATGAAACTATGTAATCGAACTGGTTTTTCCATTTTTCAATAAAGTTAGAAGATTCATAAGAAAAATTTTTGAAAGTTGACGTTTTGAACAGAATTTCTGTACGCGACACCGCGAGGAAAAGAAAGAACTGTCATCCTGAAACAACAATCACTTAAAATTAAATACGTGATACCTTTATTGGGAAATGAATAGAACATTTCGATTATAAATCGCTTCAGTAGTCATGCCTGTAGGTAACATATTTTTATGTTTAAAAATGTGTCAGAAGATGTCCCTTTGTTGAGCAAGAAAAAATGTTTTTTTTTTTTTGACAATTATAAATTGTTTTACAACTTACACTCGCTACAAACCAACATAAAATATTGGATATTTACATTTTACAGACTACTGTTCCCAACTGTGTTCATCTAATTTAAAAATAGTTTTTATTTAATTATCTTCATACTGAGTTATTAAAAAATACTGTTTTTAAATCAAAGATGACTTAATCTTTTTTTAGATAGAAATTAAGCTTCACATATAAAAATTGGGACTGCACAGGGAATCGTAAATAGGTTTTTTTGTTGTTGTTGCTGTTATTTTAACAGAGCAGAATTTAATAATTATTATCAAATATGAAAAAATATTCAATTTTTTGACAATTTGGTGGATGTACAAAAAGTGATTCGGTGTATTAAATGAACATAAAAAAATAAGAAAATAACTTTCTGTAATGCGTTATGTTCTTATATTTTCTACTGGGAACACAGGTCTTTGAATATAAATCTGTGATAAGTACAAAAACATATATTTTTATTTATTTTTACAAGTGTCCAACATTGCACCACGTTTTTAGTATTTACTCTACTCTTAAATATATTCAATTTTAAGTCTAGAGTACAGTGAAAAATTAGTTATGGCCAATGTTCTGTACTCAATTTGAGAAATCATCCAAATCGCTCATTAAAAAAAAAAAAAAAAAAAAAAATTCTCAAACAATAAAAAAAATAAAATTCTTAGCATTTTTATGTTGGATACCTTTGAAAAAAACAAAACAAAAATAGGCCAAAATAAAGAATAATTTTTATCTGAAAAATTGAGTGCTAACATATATTTTTGAAGTAGAGTTTGATGTTGAAATGTTAAAGGATTGTCTTCTTATTTAAATATATTTTTAACATCAAATTCCCATTTTTTTCTCCCCTGATTTTTTTCTGTCAAGAAATTTTTATTTCACGTTTGAACATCTATCTAATACCAGTCACTTTTCTGAGAAATGTATAATGATGGCAGCAAAGAATGACAATTTCGATTACACTTTTATCGCTCATATATAACTTTCAAATATCGGATAATTTCAAATTTTGCATAATGGAATATGGAAATTAAATTTATATGAAATTTGCTTGAAAACAGTCGTTTAATGAGTTTTTGACTTATTTTTAAGCATATATTTTTTTAATCTACCTTAACAATGGGCATATGTCTTCTGTCATAATGCAAAGCAATTGACAATTAGTGCACCGTTCTTCTGGGTAATAGCCCGAAAGGTAGGGGGATGGTCAGTGGTGTAAAAAATAGCAATTTAAAGGCCAGAGCCAATGAAAGAGAACTAATCACAAGATACATTAAAATCTGTGAACGTACAGACATATTTTCGTTTTGTTGAACATAAAATTATAACAAGATAAGCTAAATTGGTTGCAAAATTAGTGGAATTAGGATAAGCACGGAACCGGGGGGGGGAGATGACCGAAAGCCCGGCATTGCGAGATATTCTCCGTTGGGTAATTCTGACACGGCCTAATCAGTGGGGAAGATGACCGGAATTCTGACACAGCCAGATGTTTTTCTACACGACGCACGGGAGAAGGAAACGCATGGACCGCCACCTCAACGTAGTGAGCCGGTGATAGAGGTGAGTCCAAAAAATCCGTAGACGCCATAAAGACTCGGTGAGAGGAGTACCGAGTCTGGGTCTCCCCGTCATAAGAGCATGTTTTCTGCGGTACGAGAACTTGGCCGATGTTGGGGGCTTCCTCTCAGGTAGTTGAATTATCTAGGTCGTAAGCCAATCTCAGTTGCTCGAGCGTGTTTCTCCCCCTACGTTGAGGTAGATGACGCTGAAAAAAGGGCTAGCTAACGACCGCAGCCAGACCGTTTCCAAAACTTTCTCTGGGGCGCTGACGGAAGCGAGTTCGAACTCCGAAGAGCACAGTGAGTGGTGGCTGTGTCAGTGCGTGAGCCGACGTGAAGCAACCCTCGGTACTGGCAGGCGGCAGAGCTTAGTTACCGGCATGCAGGTTGTGGACTGCATGTTCCGCAACCACCTCGTCTTCTGCAGCTGGAGTAGTTGTGTGTTGATCTCAATGGTTGAAAAGAAAAGGGATTGCTCGCTCAAACCAAGTCTGGCTTAGGTCCTAAGGCGACCCCTCAGGTCACCGTGGCGGGAGGGGCAGATGCCTTTCCCTGGACCGTTCAATTACGAAGAATCGGACCGGAGGCTCGCCTACTAACGTGGCGGCGATCAAGCTAAAACTCGAACCACAGGCCGAAAACCAATCCAGCGTGTCTATGCGCAATAGGAGATTTCTGCGATGGATGGTAGAATTAGAAGGAATCTTAGAAATAAGTCTCATGCAACTAATCTCGATCGGGACCGCCTCTTTTGCGCTTTGAAGGAGTTTTCCATGACCTTCAGAGTCCGATAGCGGTGCCTAACTTTTCCCATTGTTATTGTTGTGTTTGTGTTATTGTTTTTGTTTTACAAGTGGATGAACACCCCCCCCCCCCAGTCGAGCCGACCGGCCACCAGC
The DNA here is from genome assembly GCA_963931845.1 of Maratus michaelseni. Lineage (NCBI taxonomy): Eukaryota > Metazoa > Arthropoda > Arachnida > Araneae > Salticidae > Maratus > Maratus michaelseni. The sequence continues at coordinate 54,212,870 of OZ007592.1, read as the reverse complement.
TGCAGGTCGCTGTAGCGGTTCACAGGAGAAAAAGCTTCTGGGGGCGACAACCTTAGCCAGGACTTGTCAATGCATCAGGGGCTCTTTTCCTCAAGGTCATGGGCTGGCGAGAGGTTACTCATCCTCGCCGAGCCAATGAACAAGTTGTTTCCTCCTCTTCTAGGACTCGATGTTTGGAAGCTGCGGTACAGTAAGAGTCGTTTGGGATGTTCGGCATAAGGCCTAGGACCCGGTTCCCACATGACCTTTCAAAAATGGTTTTCTAGAAAGAAAAAGAAAAAAGATGTATGTTTGCGGTATCACAAAAGAAAAATCCTAAATATTGACGCAAATAGTTACATTATGCTTTCAGTTAGTCAGCAAGCTTCAAATATCAAATCACAAATTCCACTTTTTAAAATAATTTTTCAACGCTGATGTACGTATAGGAGAAAAGGCTCTTTGGAAAATGTAGCACGGAATGTTTGGAATCATTTTCTATTGACCTGAAAATGCAGAAAGAATACCTATTAACAATTTTCAGTTACGTCTTTAAACATACAATTTTCTTGAATTCACTTTAAATGCTTAAACATAAAAATATATTTCATAACTAATTGTACAAACTGTTTGATATATAAAAAAGCAATTTCAATTTCATATGTTTATTTATCGGTGCGTGCGTGTCTTTTTATCCTTAAGAAAACATTTTAAAACATTAAAAATCTACTTTTATTTCTAATAGAATTTCTATATGGGCATTTTAATTGACGCAAAAAATGTAATTTTTTAAAATATTTTATCAAAGGTTTTGGTTGTCAGAAATGACGTATTACGTATTCTCGACCTGACAAAATAAAGATTATAAATGTAGCAGGAAGAAATAAGATTTTCAAAAAAAATCTTTTTAAAAATAATTTTTTTTTACGATAAGTTAAAGTTTTGAGAGTTTTATAAATATCTGTTGCAGCTGGTTTTTCTCAAGAAGCATATGAAAAAAAGAAAAGTCCTTTTTAAAATGTTTTTTTTTTTTTTTTTTTTTTTTTATGCATTGATCTAACTGTCCTGTTATTTAATTATTTTATTTGGAAAAATACTAAAAGTGTGATAAAGAATTTCTAAAATAATAATAATAATAATAATAATAAATGCATGGAAGATAATATTAATTGAAGTGTATAATTTAGTTCTGCATAAAAAAAAACTAAAATATTTTAAATTTTAAAATTTAATATGTTTTCGAAATAAAATTTTAATTCTAAATTATGATTTGAAAATTTTCAGCTTTTTGGCCACATTAATGTTTTTTTTTTCTAATCCTGCTTCATTTCACAAATTTATGTGCATTATTTTTCAACTACCTAACAATTTATAAATATTTATTATATTTATAATATATACCATATGATTTGTAAATTGATTGCTATAAGCTATTTTTAAAATAATATAAATCATTTAAAAGAAAACACATTTTTTTAATTTCTAAATCATTCTGCTTCAAACTAAAGTATATGAGCCTATTACAGTGGGAAATAAGATTGAACCTATGCAGCTTTATTATATTTTTTGGTATTCTACGCTCAAAAACAAAGCTAATTTTACTTATATGACATTTTCCTTAAAATATCTTTCTAAAATTGACATATTTTCGAAGTAGCAACAACTCCGAACACCGAAATAAATATTTGATGTTAAATGTTGTAAATATTGTGTGATCTGTAATGCTATGATTGAATAGTTTAGTGGATCAGCCATGTTAGGTGACATTTTAGTGACTTTGAGTATATAAACTTTAAAGTTTATAAAATGCTCACGTTTCCTTACAGTCAGTAAAGTTCTCACTCTGTAAAGTTTGGAAATTGAGGAAAATACAACTTTTACGACAAGTTTGTTTTTGGGGTTTCAATCTTTCTTTTGACAAACATTCTATTTAAATCAATACGCATAATCAATATAACATAGTTATTTTTAAACTGTATTTTAATTATCTACAGTTTTCACTACAGCTTTGTTTAACAATCTAAAATAAAATACTCTACAACAATTAAATTTCTTCTATTGAACCATGGTTTCATATCATTGTATAATATCTATTCTCAAATCTAAACTTGCTACTTTCAAGCTCTCTCACATTTCCATCGGAGCTATTTTTCAATTTGCAGAGATCATTATTTGTATGCATTTAAATAAAAAAAAAGGTGTTTCGTTTAAATTTATTTTATTTATTTATGAATAAAAGTAATGGGTTTTTGAGGAAACATCTGCAAAGTTTGCAGCTGCAACCGACTTTCAGCATAAGATAATGAAAGATTGATTTACATTACATGCTAAAAGTGATTACATTAAATATTAAGGCTTAATAAAATCTTTTAATAAGTAAACCAACTAGTTTCGTACACTCAATAACGGTGGTGTGTTTACGTTGTCAAGTGTTTTAATGATATTAATATTTTTTTAATCGTTAATGGCATTGGGAATGTAACGATATTCACTGTATTTAACATGGCGGAGTGTTTATTTAAAGGAGTTACAAGCATTTATACTGAAACAACTTTTAGCATTTATATGTATGTTATTTCAATGATAATATGTGCTTTTGTCTGATATGATTGATGTAATTTTGCCTATAACATAATGATTGTTAATGAAATGCGATTAGCTACGACTTAGGATGCAATAAATATATATACAAATTTTAAACATGCACAATATTTTTCGTTGATAGTGAATAGCTAACATTTTCAGGCTAAATGAAATATAATTGATATTTTGATTGTGGTAGAGTATTCGCCACGTTTCTCGGAGAAATTAAATTTTTAAAAATACACTTAATAAATGTTAACTATATTCCCTATTTAAAGTTTTCAAATTAATCTGAAAAGTATCTCATAAAGTATCTTATATTGAAATTAATCAGGTAATATTTACAAAATGTTAAACATATGCATCCTTACTTTTAAAACAGAACATAATTTTTAAAATTAAGCAGATATTCTGAAACAAATTTCTCTGATAACTAAACATTTATATCCTATTCATTTGTGTTTTTTATAAATAATTTTCTTGTTAATAAATTTTTAACGTATTATTTTTTATTAATAGTAGGTATTTTTATTCTTGTCACTCTTACTTGTTTCTGACTGCAATTGTCCTTCATATAAGGCGTTTTTTATCGACTCCTTTCTGAATAATTTAAATTCAGAAGAGCTAAAAAAATCACTACTTAATTGTTTCTAAATATATTTCTTTCATACTTCGAAACAAGAATCGATCTTTTAATTCTCTCTTAAAAAATTCTTTCCGAAATAATTTACGGTTTAATGCTACGTTAAACAAAATTTTCATATTATTTTAGCTTATAAATATTAACTGAATGTCATAGGTCAGATAAAATTATATATTTATAACCTTCGTGATTTGCTATTTGGAATATTAATTTATCTTTTATCTTTTATCATTATTTTCTTTCATTTAATAGGAAGTCATTCAATCGGAAGTAATTATTTCTTTTCTTTTTTTTATTTATTCTGAAATCCATGTTTTATTTATTTGCTTACCATATTCAGAAAATACATTTAGGAAATTTTATACGATTTAATGCTACATCAAATACTGAATAATTCTGATTTTATTAAAAAAGTCCTACGATCTATGAACATCACATGACTAACTGGTTAGCCGTTATATCCGTGAACGTCAAGTAAAATATTTTTTTTTACATTTCTTATATTTAAATTTTTCTTCTTTTAAATTGTATCTCTAATTTTTGTTTGATGTATTTTGGAAAAAAAAATATTCATATTTACTTTATTCAATTGATCAATATTTTGCATGATATTCGTTCATGATATAAGCTAACTATTTTATAAAATTACTTATTTTCATAAGTCAAATTCTATAAGTTATTTTAAATGAAAAATAGTGCATGGAATTTGATTTGGAATCCTTTTTGAATTTGGATTTGATATGTTTTTGTCTAATTTTTAGAAGCCATTAATTTCTGTTCATTATTCTATCACTTATTATTAGTAAAATAATCGCCTTTTGACTCTGTTAAAATTCGGTGCTTGGTGGAACTAAAATTTTGGTTTCACACTATCTGCAACCTTCAAACGGTATTTTTTTTTACAATTTTTTATGTTTTGTATTAGTCGTTACCTCGTAAAATTGCTGTACCCACTAACCTTCATTTTAGCCGTAATCTGATACAATTATGAACCACAAAGTGGCTATAAAAAATGTGGCTATAAAAGTTGAATCCGACACAATCGAACTTCTAAGCCTGACCCAAAATTCGAACCTGACACGTTTTTCATTGCAGTGTGTCTTCTAACCACTAGGCAAGTAAGTAGACATCATTGCTCTATAAAGCAGCATATCGCGAATGGATCAGGGAATTGGTTATCATTCTTTGTTACATGCTACGATAGGCTAAAATAAACCATTCTTTGGAGTTTTACGATAAAATTATGAATTCTTAAAATTTAAATCATTGTTTCCCGTCTTCTGTTTTTTTTTTTTTTTTTTTTTTTTTTTTTTTTTTTTTTTTTTTTTAACTATGAAAGAGTTCATTTTTGAAAGGAATATTTCGCAGTATATTTAAGACCATGTACACAGTTCAATGAATTTCTCTCAAATTTTATTATTTGTTTCTACCTGATATTATTTTTACATAAGCTTTAACATAGGTAATTAATTTACTTAATTCGTGTTATATTATTTAACAAAAGTCATCATTTTTATTTACTCAGTAATTGTGTTTTATATATAAATGTACATCATAGTCATAATCACCTTCATTTGCTTTACTTTATGGAATATTTTTATTTTAGTAAAGTATAATTTGTAGAATCGTGCAATATGTATAAAAATTTATAGAGATGAAACAGAATATTGAGCATTAAAATTTATACCGTTGGTAATCTGCTTTTATATACAGTAATCTTTTAACATTCGTGAGGGTTATTTTCGAGTATGTCAAATGCGCGAATGTTGCGTCTGTTTCTCTGCACTAAAAAATATGTTACGTTCTGTAAAATTTTATTTAGGGTGGCACAGCATTTCAAAGAACAAACGGATACATATATTAGCAATACGTTACGCATAACATATAAGTAGAAGATTAATATACAAACATATTCATATATATGAAATTTATTTATTGAAGATAATTCAAAATAATTGTTTGGACAAATAATTACAGCTAAATAAAGGATACGTTTTTGTATAAAGTCATTTCGACTCTCTCAATTTGACTAAGAATTATAATGTAATATTAGCGGGTCAATATGCGATGCAATATTTATAATGTAGAGATCATATATATATGTTATTTTATTTAAAAAAATTATAATTCCTTAATATTTTCTAAAAGTTAATTTATAACTTTATTTAAATACTATATATTCTAAATTAAATTCATAACTATCCCATACTATATGCTATTTAATCATGTTTACGTATTCTTTCACTTATTCAGCATTTTTTTTTAACCGCAAAAAACTTATTCTCTTTCCAAATTAAAATGCGACGACTGTTATTTTAACATGTACATTGATATATCATGGTATTCGTTTAAAGGCAATCTCCGGACTGTAAATTTGTTAAAGATTACAGATGTTTTACATCTGCGTTGCTCTTTGTATCTAACTTCAATTGTCCTTTGAAACTAAAATGAAATCAGTGAATGTTTTCAATCTGTCAGTCTCACATTTCGCACTAAAATCTATTCACACTCTATATTACATTTGCGCGGTTGCCCTTCTAAATCATGCCATTTGGATAATGAGCCTCATATTGTATCCCTGCATTGTATCTCCTACGCAAAATTAAGACAGCTATCTACTAAACCGTCATAAATTCCGAATGGCGATTGAAATGATGCACATGTACATCTGGCAAAATTGATGATGAATGTTGTCGCACATGTTCACCGCAAAAATTGGTGAGATTTCACTTAGCCACTGTTTAGAGAAGTCGAATAAAATGAACATTATATAATTCTATATAATTCCTTCTAGAATGAACATTATATAATTTTATTCAGCAATCCTTACTTCACGTCACTTTGCTTAAAACTCAACATGCCCCGATGGTCCCTTTGATATCTTATCATTTTATGTACAGCAGTTTATCATTTTTTTTTACATCATGACTACATACATGAAGGATATAATGGATATGTCTTCTTGATGTATATATTTTTTCTAGTATAAAGAATGTAATGCAATGCTATAACAATCTATTCAAACTGTTAAAACATCAAAAACTAAAAATAATTTATAGAGTTGAAATAAAACAACAACAACAAAAAAAACAGAATTTTATAATGATATTCAGATTGTTTATCTTATTTTATTTCAACAAAGATAATAACTGAAGATAATAGTAATAAGAATATCAATACGTCCGAAGTAAGCTTGTAATTACTTACTATTTACAAAAGAAAAAAAATATATTTCTGCAATATAATTAGTGGAACATTTAGTGCTGTTGTCGCTTTACAATATTTTAATACAAGTCAGCAGCATAGATGACGTCACTTGTAACTATCCAAGTGACAATCAATCAGTGGCTTTCTTAGTTCACCTGCAATTGATAGACCAAGCAATTGTTTTAATTATTCCCAAATGTTCTATACCATCAACTAAGGAATAGTGTGTATATAACGCCTTAACTTTACGCTATTAATTACACTATTAAAACTTTTTGTGGTGAGTTGAACCAACTTTTGATTCTGCAGTAGCTGCAACCATAAGATAGTGAAATCTTGAACCAACATTTAGAGATGTGGTTCAAATGGAGCTCCAAATGTTCGAGAGAGATTTCACCATCTTATGGGTGCATCTTCTGCAGCACCAAATGTTGGTTCAACCTACCACAGAATTTTCTACAGTGTATAGAACAATACAGGACTAATTTTATCTTGATTGTGTATTTCAAGTATTACTTTGCATGTATTGTATATATGCCAGTCTTATATCATCTTATTTAGCTTCCCTGAAAAACACTGAATGGATTTGATCAATCGTTCATTTTCATTTTCAACACTGGACTGTGTCGCATGTTTTTAAATTGACAGTGAGTCACGTCTTTGAACAAAGATAATAACTGAAGATAGTAGTAATAATAAAGTCGTGACAGTACGTCCCAAGTAAGCTTGTAAATACTTATTATTTACAAAATAAAATAAAACGAATGTCTGCAATTATAATTAGTGGAACATTTGGTGCTTCTTGTCGCTTAACAATATTTTAATACCAGTCGACAACATGGATTCGGCCAGTTGTAACTGTTCAAATAACCATCATTCAGTGGTTGTCTTTGTCTGATATCAGCGTGTTGTATTATTATAGAATATTGTTAGCATATTTAAGTGTTACTTAACACGTAGTGTTTTGCATAATTTGTAAAATTCGGATACATAAAGGCTTCAATAAAATAAAATAAATGGTCTGTCGCTAGGATTTTTATAATATTGCCATAGGTGACCGCTGCCAGACAGTTTCTATTTACAGGCCGTAGGCGCCAGAACGCTTTATTAGACATTCAAAGCAAATATATATATTAATTCAAAATTGTAAAATTAGAATTAGGCACACTGATAGATAGTAGCTGCTGGTTTTTTAGCGACATTATGGATAGGCAGATGCAGGAGACGATTGCTTCGTTTTCAATCTTAATTTTTATATCATTCAAATGCTCTTTTGCGTCGCAAAAACTGACGACAGTAATAAAAAACAAGTATCATGAAACCAGGAGTATTTACATATAGAATGTTCAGCATGCACAGTTCTCTAATAATATATGTGTGTTGTTCAAAACCAAAGGGATTCATTCAACCTGGTATGGGATGAATTCTTGTACTGTATACAGCATTCTTTTTTGAGTGATAGTCTGACATGTGGCCTAAGCAGAAAACCATTGAGATAATATTTAAGGTAAAATAAAAAAAATTATATAAAAGCAGTAAACAATGAGGTTTGCTGTGGAGCGGGTAAAATTTAACTACGAGGTCCAAATTATCGGCTAATACTCTAATAAAGTACATGCAAATGTTCCAACTTTAAAACGCAACTCACGTAAAGAAAATGGTTGCTCAAAATCGTACCCAAAGAAGACAGCTATGTTGAATATCACTATCACTGAAAACACTTTAACACTAAAATATAACCAATAACCGGTGCCAAATGAAAATATTCTAATTCGAACCAGAAAATTTTTCATAAAATAATTATAATGTAAATCGTACAGAATTTAAGTTAAATAAAAAATCTAAAATGTTTTTATTAATAGGCGTTGGTTTTGCTTGTTTCTCAGTAAATCTTTTTTTTCAATATTGGGAAACATTTTAGGTACCTTACATTTCTGGGTCACACAATAGAAGATACTGCACTTACGGTATAGAGAGAAGACCGGCCAATTAAATCACATGTCTTGTCTAATCGTTGAAACATTGTTCTCCACAGTCAGATGCGTTAACGTACTACTGTTTTATGTATGATATGATATCATAAATTTTCCAAATATGTTTTTTTTATATGCTGAAGCACTTTATTTGAATGTCTTTGCACTTTATTTGAATCTAGCAAATAGTGCACATTTGCCATATATTAATAATTAAACAGTACGTATTAGTAACCATTTTCGATATTATTAAAAGACAGGTAAATTAAACATTTGAAAATTATCTTTTTTTCCCACCAAAGAATATTTTATGTGAAATGAAACATTCATGTTTTATACACTTTTCGGCATTAGATGTTCTTCAGTATTCTTATCTACATATGTCTGACCTTTATAGACGTAAATAACGCCTCGATAAAACAGCATAATTTATGTATTTTCTTTATATTTAATTTGGATAAGCATGTAAAAGGGTTTTACTTTCCCTTACTTTATTAATAAACACAGTTGTTTTTACGCAAATACAGATGTTAGATTAAGACAGAATGAGATATGATATTATAAATAAATTAAAACTTATTTATGTATTATTTGTATATACAGTCCCTGGCCAAATTATTAGACGCAGTTGTTTTTATTATAATTTGTTAAATATCTGGAAAGATATAGAATGAGAAACACTTCATTCTTATTATGTCAACTTTCATAAGCTAGTATATTTGGATACAACCCCTCATCGTTTTTGCTTCCTTTTGGGAACAGCGAATTTCGAGCTTATTCTATCGACGATCACTATCAGAATTTTCAAGCTATGTTTTTGAGACTTTCATAAAAGTTGGTCTATATATTTAGCTAATATATTATGCACAGTATATTTTGATTGAATTCGCGCATGCGCAGTGAAAAAATATTTAGTAAACCTGCTCATTTTTCATGCAATTATTATTATTTTTTAATTCTGATTGCAGGGTATTGTGTATAATTTTCTTTGTCATATTTTCTGAAAATAACTTGTTTTTATATTAAAAACTCTGCAAAGTATAAGCAAAAAACTTAGTAAAATTTGGGACTGTTTTTATAAAAACCTGAATTTCTCTTCGAGTATACATGCTATCTTCATAATAATGAACCCAAATTATTACAATAAGCCTCCTAAGCGTGTGATACCGTTTCAACGCTTTTGTGATATTGGTTTTACAGGGTTATCAAAAACGTATTCGTTTTTCTTCAATTTGTTGACGGCCCCTTAGGGGGTTTCAAGAAAAAATCTTCTCGGAAATATATGACGTTGATCATGTTGTTTACACTCCTAAAGTTTCAAGATAATTCCTCATGTATCTTTCCAGATATTTAACAAATTATAATAAAAACAACTGCGTCTAATAATTTGGCCAGGGACTGTACACCTTGATAAGTAATGCATGTCATATGTATTCATGTACGTTACATGTAACTTATTAATTTAATTATAAGTCTTTAGTAACATAATATCTCGAACTATAATAAAGAAGGATGTTTGTGTGTGTGTGTTCCTCGGTTGTGTTCTGAAGAGACGGTTGCACGCAGAGCTACAAAATTTAGTGGGAAGGTACCTCTATGCATGTAGTTTTGCACTTCAGAACCCGGATTTCGAATTTTTGAATATATTTTTGAATTTAAATTTTTTATACGATTTTTATTGTTTTTTCACGTTTTGCTGCGATTTTTCCAAATTAGTAACCCGAATCCGATTTTGCCCAGAATGCTTGATTGATGCGGTGGTTGCTTCCATTCCAGCCTCAGCTACGCTCAGAATCATATTTTTCATTTACCTTAGAGAAAGTTGATTCTTTACAGATACAAAATCATGATTTCAAAAGGAAACGGCAGATTATTTATTATTCCGGTTTTTTTATTAGATTTTTTAAATTTCATTTTTTAAGCGTTTTTTAACTTTTTTTTATGTTTTGCAACATATGACGTCAATTGATGCCGCTAGAAGTCAAAATCGTTGAAGTGAAGTTGTTATTCGTAGCTGATAGGATTGTAGGCACAGCGGGAAGTCAACCGTGCAATTGTGATTGGCAGATGGAAAAGTCGTCAGCTGACTGCAATTCGAACAGCGATATGTGAATTTTTCGCGATTTGTTTTATGCAAACTTTTTTCATGTACGTGACGGCATTTATGTATTTGATTTCAGTAATTAAAAAACGGTAACTTATTGTTTTGTATGTCAAGAAAAAGAAAAAAAAAAAGTCATTTTGTTTATGTTTCAAAAGTTAATGATAATTCTTAATATTTTAACGTCGTTGGTTTATTTCTGAGTGGGGGGGGGGATTCGGTTGTAATTTAAACATAGCGTAAATGCTCTGATAGAAACTCCCTCCTTCACCTTGCTTCCAAAATGAGAATTTTTTTTATTATTAGTCTGATTCAAACGAAACCTTTTCTCAGGTTCCCCAGATACTAGATAAACTTTGGTATAATTTTTTCAGCTCTCGGTAATAACTATTTTTTAACATTAATCACCAGGGAGGTGTATTTTCTTGGGTTCTATATGCTCAATTTTAACGAGAATTAGTTCTTTCAACTTAACACGAACTAATTAAGATACAGATAACTAATTAAAATACACATTTGACGCCACTAAAATATTTAGCAGATCATGCGCAGCACGTCTGCTATTCGGTATATTGGCAGCAGGGACACGTGCCGGAGTGTCGATCGGAAAGAGTTTTATTTAGACCAGAGTGCACCCCCTAGCGGTGGGAAGTAGAATTACAAAATTTTTGCATTTAAAATTTGTTCGATTAAAAAAAGCACCTGATTCTAATGAGAATTGATTCATTCAACTTTACAAGAACTAATTAATATATAGACAACTAATTAAGACATAGATTTGGCGCCCCATAGCGGTGGAACGTGGAACTAAAAGATTTTCAGCGCGTGCACAGTATGCCTTCTATACGTTGACATAAGCAGCGGGGACATGTGCCGGAGTTTCGTTCGGAAAGAGGTTTGTTTAAAACAGAGTGCACCCCCTGGTTGTGGAAAATATAACTAAAAGATTTTGCATTTAATCTTGGTCAGATTCAAACGAAATCTTTTCTGACATTCTTCCGAGGTCTCCCAGGTACTAAAGAAACATCGGTATAATTTTTTCAGCACTTGGTTACCACCATTTATGAATATTAATATCGAGAGGGGGGTGATTTATTTTCTCGGGTTCTAGGAACCCGATTTCAACGGGAATCGATTCACTCAACTTAATATGAACTAATTAAGATACATCTAATTAATTAAGACATAGATTTGGTACCCCCCATGTGGGGGAAAGTAGAACTACCATATTCTTCGCGCGTGTGCCTTCTACACGCTGCCGTAAGCAGTTTGAACGAGTGCAGGAGTTTCGTTCGGAAAGAGGTTTATTTATAACAGAATGCTCCACTTTGTGGTGTAAACTGTAAGTAAAAGATTTTACAGCGCGTGCGTAGCACGTCTGCTATACAGGGCATCGTAGGCAGCGGGGATACGTTTCGGACAATTTCCTTAGAACAGAATGCATCCGCTGGCGGTGGAACTAAAATTTTTTCCCACGTGTGCCCCGAAAATGGCTATTTTTGTTGAAATCGCAAAAAGAAATTTACCGATTTGATAATCCCAGACAACGGAATAGTTTCATTTTCGCTCATCCTCGAGTATTAAGAAAAGTATTAGAGGTATTGAACCGAAACTCGCAGTCTGTACGTAGTTTATTTTTCTGATTCCGAAAATTCAAATTTTGTGAAAATCTGACGGTAACATTTTTTTTTTTTTACCAAAAAATGTGACCCGCTTTGAATCAAATAATTTAGACCTTTGAGGGGGTGGCATTAAATATATTTCCGCTTCTGGGTCCATGTCTCTATTTAATTTCCGAAAGGTAAAGAGTTACCAGAGGAACGGTTTCGATTAGCGATTTTTACTATCATTTCGCTTTCTGCATTATTTTTTTCTTGGGACCGGGCAACGCCGGGCGGATCAGCTAGTATATAAGTATTATAAACATAAGTATTTAGAACATAAACATTTTTTCTTAGAAATGGTTTTGCTGTTACCATACAGTTTATAATATTACAATAGAAATATCGAATATATTTTTTTTACTAGATCTTTTATTCATTTAAAATTGTTAAAGTTCGTCTAAAAAATCTTCTTAACATTTTGAAAGTCGCCATTGGTTATTTTTGCTGTATTTAACATTTTTTATTAGAATGAAATGGCACCTATTATTTATTTCTGATTTTTTAATATTCAAAATCTATATAAAGCTTTTTTGCGATAAAATGAAAATGACGAAAGGAAGAGTAGCTGTGTTGTAAAACATAACACAGTAAAATAAGATTGATCCTAAATGTGCAATGAAACAATTCAGTTAAAAGTATTTATTTTTTTAATGTTACATTACCTAATATGAGTCAATGTATTCTATACTAGTCCTTAAAAATATCTGTCAACCGTTAGTAAATTAGAGAAAAACTCAAAATAATGTATTTTTTTATCATATTAAGTCAGCTAGTAAAAGTTTAATATATGTTAATGATTTGATGCGAAAAAGTAATCAAATTTAACCTTCAGTAAGGACATCCCTAAATAATTCATCTCAGCCACAGCAAATGTCAAAACTATCCATTAATGATGAAAGTATAGTCTTCCTTTCATATTTATTCTTTGGGAAATTGTGTGAAATAATCAATAGAGGTGTGGCTTTTTTATTTGTTATCATGATTTATTAGAATTCTTGTCAAATGGGTGTGCCTTAATTATAATTATCTCTTTTCTGCTTACTTTTCTTACTCTCTTTTCTGCTGGCAAGATTTTCTTATCGTTTGTCTCATACTAAAGTAATATCTAAGAACATTTTAAATATAGAATAACATTAGAAACACTAGGCATTACAGACATGAATGTGTTTTCAATATATATATATATATATATGTACATCTACTACCCTATATATATCTGCAATACATATAACTGCAATATCTATATTTGCTTATTTATTGTTTTTGTATTTTAAGCATATTTAAATTTATTTAAACTTTCTGTGAACGCGTTTTATTTTTATTGTTTGAGTAGGCACATGTTGTCTTTTTTATAGCCAGTACATATAATATTATAAATGCAAAATTTGTATGTAAAAAAGTTCCAGACAGTTGTTTCGGATCTTCTAAATACGCACAACAGAAAGTTCTTGTCCTTCAGAAAAAAATAATTACCCCACCCCCTCGCCACTTATTAAATAATTATTCCAGAATAATATTTTTTTTTCTTGAAATTTTAAATAACTTTTACAGATTTTCTTCAAATGAATTACTTATAATCCCTTGTATGTTTTTAATCCTTAAAATGAATGTGATAGATTAATCAGTTCTAATTCTGAAAACAAAAACCTCTTTTGGAACTTAAAAAAAACTTTAACGTTTATTACCATTGCATCCTGTTTTAGCTGCCACACACTGTTAAAAAAAATTGCAGTAAAATTACTGCAGCAGAGATTCCAGTCATAACCCATAAAAAAAAAGTCCATGCCCATCATTTTGTGCAGCCCGTAATTTTACGGGGCAAAGTAATACAGCATTATAATGCACAGGATATAATGCACTTTAAAACACAATAACACTTTACTTACTGTTCCGTAGCACGTAGCACGTTAGATAATCATCACAGAATCGCTGTTTTGGCGGGTTAAAATTTTCGAAACACGAGTAAAATGAAGGGACACACTCTAGCGGAGGACAATGTATGGGGTCGTACCGTATTTTTACTAACATATGGGCTAGAACTGTAAGAATATGTGGATTGCTCTTAATTTTCTAATTCTCTAAGGGATAAGGCCACTTATTTAGTGAATCAGACCGTTTTTCATTAAATAAGGCTGTTGCCCGTGAAAATTGAAGGGCAATTGCTCATAAATTTACAGTTTTTTCTGAGAGTGCAGAGGCTGAAAAGACAGATAGAAACCCCCTACCATGGTCGCCTGTGGCAACTGATCGACCTCATTTGTTAAGCCCTGCACATTACAGTCTTTTTTGACCCGTTGTTATCGAGAAATTATAATCATTACTATCGTACTGGAGATTTACAGGTTTATACTATGATCCTAAGTGTGCCGGTTCAATGAAAAATAATATTACATTCATTTCCTGTGAATTTCCATATTTATTTATTAGTCACATCACCATCCTCCTGATCATCATTATCATCAGCATCATCATTACTTTATTGTTATTATTATTCTGCTGTTCGTCAATGGTGCATTTGGAATAAGAGACTGCACATCACACAGACTCCTAATTTTTGTAAATATAAATACATTTGTCATAAAGCTATTTCTTTCGCATTGACAATAAACATTATATGGGTAAATATAAAAAATGCACAAAAATTAAAACATTTTTATGCTTTACGCCTACTTCAAATATGAATACATAATAAAGTTAATTAAATAATAATGTTTTAAAATTCCATCTTAAAAATTCCAAGTTATGTTGCAAATAACTCGTTGAAAAATGTGAATTTGATTACTTATTCAATGAAGAGGACGAATGCATCTATCACAAATTAATGGAATAATACTTGGGGTATTTATCTAATTAATTTCTTCACTTTTCTGATACTGGTGGAAACACTTTAAAGTTCGCTTTTCAAAAACAGATGTTGCTTAAAATACTCATTTTACTTTCAGAGTGTGCACCGATATCTAATTAACAGTTTCATTATACTTTCTCGGAAGGTTCGTTAATTTTATCAACATCGAAAATGCTTCTTTGTTAATTATATATGGAATTCTCCTACATTTCATTCGTACTATTATATAAGGGCTTATCACTAGTTTAAGAGAAAAGACAGACGTGCAAATATCTGAATAAATTATAGATAGTAGTATGTCAAATGAAATTAGAATATTCGAGAAAGAGACTGAAAACTGCAGTAAATATTCAGAGGCTTAATGCTTTTGTTTAAATGATAGATTGATTGTAAAAGAAATATTTTAAGTAGAATTACGTTATGTCGTGAAGTATTTTATTTAAAATATTTTTTTTTAATCTAATCTTACAAGAACTGGAATATAATATGACTACAATAAATTATAAACGTGTTGAAGAATATGCAGAAAATAGTGCAACATATTTAATTTTTGACAAATATCATGTTTATTGTAAAAATATCTATTTAATATTGATGAATGCGTATCATTGATTATTATTTATCGAATTTAAAGATATTATTAATTATTGATGAAAAATATAAGGTATGTAAAATAAACCGAAAAAAAACACCAATAAAAATGTTTGATGTTCTTAACACCATTTCAAACATTATTAATATTTATTTTTCTCTTTCCTTGTTAAGTAAACTCATATTGCAGAAAATGGTAAAGAAAAGAAGTGGGTATATTTTTTTTTTGTGTGTGTGCAATATTTGTGCAAGCTTTTACAATATTACTGGAATACATTATATTTTCATATTTTAAAACTTAGCTGGTAGAATATTTCACATTCGTTGTGCTGTCGAGTTCTTTACATTTACTATAGTGCAATGAAATTTTGCATATAATAGTAAGATAACCTTTTTGAGAAATTTATAAAGATACCTTCATATTAGTTAAAATTTACGAACACTAATCCGGATTGGTATTAGAGAGTGACACGTAGTATTTTTGCTCGAATAAGTGCTTCGCGATCCTGGGTAATTTGTAACTATTGTTCGTCTTTTGTATAGATATTTTTTGATGGAAGTGTTACAGCCTATACTGTTTATAAACGAATTACTTACGCACTTGCTGGAGAACATTTGGCCTAGAATTGAATAGAATATTAAAAAATGCGTACTTTTTTCAGAAATATTTTAATTTAAATTTACTGAAGATGATATATTTTTTTCTGCAGTAGACCTACTATATAGATACTATTTACTATAAAGGTATAACGTTGATATTCCGAAAATTGCTTTTACAATCTAAAATTATTATGTTTATATATTATGACATTAGCTCTAAAATAGATATTTTGAATGTGTGATCTAATCATTAAAATGTTTATTTTTAACATTGTCAGACTAAATTAAATAAAAATACATTTTCGTTTCCATACGTAAACTAATTTTATATTTAAAAACTAATTTAATATCAGACTTCTTAGAAGTTATTCATAATGCATATTTTGTCAAAATAATTACTCTAAGTAATCACTAAATCAATAAAAGTGCTTATGAAAATTAAAAATTGAACGGGAAATAAAAATAACCATCGGACGTCTTCATTCCCCTTCATTTAAGTTGGGTTAATATTTAATGCACTAAAATTAATTCATTATTTCAAATAAGGAGTGGTCTTCTTATTATATGTCGTAAGTTACTAAAAGTGTTATAGGCGTCGCCCGAAAATGTTTGGTTCATATCTTATTTTATTTACCATCACATAATTATTGGCATGTAAAAAAAGAAAAAAAATGGTATCTGAGAATTATTTGTCTTTAATAAAGAATAACTTTTAATATAAAATTCATGATTTTGATGTAATAAAATCCCAAATTTTAACTATATATTTTCCGAATAATCTTAATTTAGCTCATCTTAATGATGGACATAAAAAACTTCAAACACAAGTTATTTTAATACATTAACTTATTTTTAAAGTTTTGTTATTTTTGCAAGTTACAAAAATTATATTAATAAACTATTTAAACAGTAATATTAGGAACTTCATATGGAAATATTCTAAACAACAATAAATCATTAGACCAGTTTTAATAAATTATTTATCTAAAAGATTTTAAATATATAATCAAAAATAACGGAAAACATTCAAAGAAACCATTTAAAGATAAAAAAATATTTTATTTAAAAAATAAATCTAAGTATCATAATGCCAAGTATCATAATGTTATTTTTCAATCGTTTACTAAAGAAATATGTTTGTTATTGATCATAAGAATTGGATGCACATGTAGAATTGCAATGAAAATATCTAGCACTTTGCAGAAATTTAAGTAGATCTTTTACGGATTTTCAATATTACTTCATAAAAATTCTATCATTTTATTTTTCTATAAATAAATTCACTTTTGAAGTATAAATAGAAGTTAAGTTAAAAATTTTACCATAATCTCTATTACATAAAAAGCTTATCACAGACATTAGATTTAAGAGAATTCGAAAATTGAAATAAAATATTTTTGAAATTCATTTCTCTCTTTAATTAAACTTATGATTAAATACTGTTGTGTAACTGTCTTATTCATGATTAACCTTTCCGCTTTGCAAAACATATTTGGACAAATATCACGTAAAAATATTTTTGAAATAATAGATTTTTTTCATTTATATATATAGTTTTTTAACTTAAAGATGCAATAAAGTAAAACGTGTATCTGTAATCAGTTACATAATGAATTTTATCATTAGTATTCTAGTTTAAGTACATTCTTTGTCAATTTTTAGTGTACAGTTCTTAATTTTATAGACTATGACAACATCCAGTATTCGATGTCTCAGTTAACACTTTCTACACAAAATTGGGCTTCAAAATTTGGTGGACATGTGTCTGCATAGTTGTTTTTTAGGAAGAACAGTTTAAAAATTGTTTAGATACCAAACCCGTTACGGTCTACACACGACTATGATTAAAAAGTTGCTGAGAGAAATATTTTAATAAAAAGAAAACTGCCCAGTTAAACTGAGGGCATTGAGCTCACAGGCTAGTCACACTAATTGTATATTATACTCTTATTTCAAAGAATTTGAAATAAGCTCCTCGAAAAAAAGAAATCGACAATATATTAAGGGGAAATCATACCCCTCCCACCCTTATAGTTAACCAATGAACCTCCAAAACTAATCAGTGAAGCGCTTTATCAGAATGAACCTATATACAAAATTCGAAGAAAATCGGATAATTCTGCATGAAAAACCCATTTATCTAAATTAACGGGGGATTAGCCCCCCATTCCCCCTATACACTTAACCAATGAACTCCCAAAACTATTTAGAGAAGCGCAGTATCACAATGAACCTATATACAAAATTTGAAGAAATTCAGATAATTCTGCATGAAAAACTCATTTATCTAAATTAAAGGGGGATTATCCCCCCTTTCCCCCCTTTATGCTTAACCAATGAAACCCCAAAACTATTCACAGAATGGCATTATCAAAATGAACCTATATACAAAATTTGAAGAAAATGAGATAATTCTGCATGAAAAACCCATTTATCTAAATTAAGGGGGGTTAGCCCCCTGGTCCCCCCTTTTATACTTAACCAATGAACCCCCAAAACTAATCAGAGAAGCGTCTTATCACAATGAACCTATAAACAAAGTTTGAAGCAAAACGGTTAGTTCTATCAAGAGTTATCGCGTTACGTACACACGTACATACGTACATACAGAACGGGCGAGCACATTAGCTCTCAGGCTTTGATAGCCTGTGAGCTAATAATGTTTAAGATACCAAAACCCGTTGTTTAATCGAATTGTGCTAAAATGCTTGTAGATTTTTTTTTTCGAATATGAATTTCATAATGAATAAGGTATGATAAATATATTCGGAAAAAAATATGAATTTTAACTTATGATTTTTTAAAATTAGAAATTGATTTATAGAAGCTTTAAAAGCCGTTAATCTCCTTTACGCATCACTCGTATCTCTTCTTTAAATCAATCTATTATAAATTATCTAATACTCTAGTAGAACATTGATTCCAATAAATGGACACTGTACTAGCCACAATTAAAACTGATTGGAAGGTGGTTTAGTGAAGTCAAAGGATTTTCAGGTGACCTGTAATCAAAGTACCAATATTCTTAATATTTTAGAATGGCATTATGGTAATTATTCTAACCCTTATAAATCTCGCCTAGCGACTTTTAAATATTCACTAAAGTGATTTATTTTTACTGAGGAAAAATGTAACAACTTCGATCTTTTAACAGCCTTTTTAAGTACCATATAATAACAATTTTTGTTTATAAATTTATTTTTTTTAAATGTAAATATCATCAATCACATATGCGAATGGTAATTTTAAATATTTTGTACGAAGGCATTCCAAATTTAATGTGTCGAATACAAATTCAGACATTTCTCATGAAAATAAGTTCTGCAATTTAATTTAAGTTATTCCCAAAATAAGACACTCAGTAGGATGAATTAACATAAAGTAATTTAGGCTTGCAAACTAAAATACGACAGAAAGAGTTTGTAAGTTTATGATCCATACTTTTATAATGATTTGTTTATGAAAGTTGAAGATTGCATAGATGCTTTAAAATTTGCACAGTTCTTCCACATACCACAAATAAATGGCTATGTATGTGTTTTGATTTCACGAAATAACAGACATTTTTAAACTTTCAAGAGTTTTAAAAAATATGTAATGGTTTTGGCTGCAGCATCCCAACATACTCTGTGAAATGTTCGTTTAGTAAATCTTCAAAAACAAATGCTGTGTAATGTGCTTGACAGAGATATAGCTCGAAAGATATTTGGTAAACATTAAGATAAGTAAATTTAAGGGTGTCCTTTCTACAGCGCTGTGTAGTGCAACTCACACATGAATGATTGATCATTATATATGACATTAAATACATACAGATCTAGATACATACACTATCAGATATTACAATGATTTGTTTGCAACATAAGGGTCAATTTCATATATAGCGAAGAGCTGAAGTATGGTACCACTATGTGTCTAAATATAAATTCTAGGGACACACTGAATCTGACTTTCTATATCTATTATTACTTATGTTATCCCCAAATTCGACGCAAACACATTAAATTAAATCAAGCAGGGATACTTTTTCAGTTACAATATTTAATAGGATTTTGAAGTGTTCATCTTATCTCTAAATGACTCTGCAGAACAAAAAAAATTAAAAGCAAAAACGATAATATATCATTTATTTCTGACACGTGAAGGTACAATTTATTACAGCTTTATCAAAAGAACTTCATTTTTTTTCTAATGTGGCATCCCTGGTATTAAAAATTTAGGAAAGCCGTTAGTTCTAGTATTGTAGTTGACAAATATGTTGTTGTTTTTTCCTTAATATGGTAATGTTATAATTTATTGTAAGCACCAAAATAAATATTCACATATTTAAAAAAATATGGTCATTCAAATTTATCAGCTATAAATTTAGCTCACAAATATTAAACTTTTTTTCATGTAAAGTTTGGAACAAAATATTTCTTCAACATATTATCGTGGACGTGAATGAATAAACAAATATTTGCGCATGAGGAATTTCAAAATAACAGTTTTAAATTTTTCCATTTACTAAATATGTTATTTATATTATTCAGTAAGCAATATTATAATTTCAGAATGCAGATGTCCGTAAAAAAATACATACATATATACAATTTAAAATACATGTAAACGTGAAATTTTTAAACTTCTTTTTGTGATCAAAGTTTTCTTTTCAAACTTTTGTATTGTCATACTTTGAATAACAACACTACTGCTACGTATATCTACGTTATATAACACTATAAACATCAAATAAATATAAGAATGAATATTATTAACTTAATTATTGATGTTCAAGAATGCATAACAACATTAATTAAATTGCAATAATTTCGCATCAAAACACTAACATTTTTTTGTAAAGATAATTGAAAAATATTTACCTTGTTTCACGAATCTGATATTTTTCTCCAATTTGTAACATTTAAAGACGGGTTTGAAAGTATATTGCTTAGATTCACTAATCAGTGTAAAAGTAATGAACAGAGTGGTATAGATTAACAGTACTGTATGTTATTGTATGGTTTACAAAACATAAATTAAAGTACTTAAAATATTCGCCTAAAGAAAATATACATATTTGATATGACTACGTTTTATGCGCTACTAATTACGGACAATCTTTTTTGTTTCGACTTATGTTACTTAAAGAATCTCTTTGGAACTCATCCAAACGTATTTAGCCAATTCTTTACTTCGCATAAACAAAATAAAAAAGCAAACAAAATTGTTGCATAGAATAACTTCATTCACTCGTTGATCTTCTAACATTGAGAAGTCATTTGGCATAAATGACTTATTATTAATTCAGTTGAATGTGTCAAAACATTGTTGGAATCCACCACATTTTTTACAGAGGTTCTCAGTGTAATTTTTCATTATATCTTCAAAAAAAAAAATAACTTTCATATTAAGCAGCGAAAATGAATAACTTATATGCGCAATCTACAAAAGGATACCTCACTATGCCACATTAAATATTTTTAATATAGTGAAACTTATTGAATCACAAATAAGGAGTATTCCACATAAATTTAATTAATGATATGAATTTGTAATGGATATTGATGCATAAGTAAAGAAACAAAATGTCTTAAGAAATTCTCTCATATGGTTTTAGAATCCGAACGTCCTGTGTGAAATGTTAGTGCAGTAAATCTTCGCAAATCGATGCTCTGTAATGTGCTTGATTTTACTTTCTACAGATATAGAGGTCGAAAGTTATCTGTAAACTTTGAGATAAGTAGTATTTAAGGTTTGTCATTTCTACAGTTCTGTGTAGTGCGGGTCAAGCATGAATGGTTTAGCACTATATGGCATTGAATACATACAGAACTAGATACAAACACTATCAGATACTACAATGATTTGTTTACACAAAATAAGTCAATTTCATATTTTGAATGTTATAGATTAACAGTAAACATGGTTTGGACATAATAAATTAAATTATTTAAAATATATGCCTAAAGATAAGAAAAATATTTGATATAATTACGTTTCATTTGATACTAATTACGAAAATTCGTTTTTACTTCAAGCATCTCTTTGGAACTCATCCAAACGTATTCATCCAATTCTTTACTTGACGTAAACAAAATAAAATGTAAGCAACTGTGTTGCATAAAACACCTTCATTCACTCGTTTCTCTTCAAACAATGAGAAGTCCTTTGGCGTAAAAGACGTGTTATTAATTCAGTTGAATGTGTCAAAACAGCGTTGGAATTCATCACTTTTATTATAGAGTTAACCACCGCAATTGTTCTCTGTCTCTTCAAAAAAGAATAACATACATATTAAGCAGAGAAAATTAAAATCTGACGTGCGGCATGAATTCGCTAAAACTTTAAAAAATCATTAAAAAAGAAGAAATGATGCTAAAAAATTGTGGTTTGCACGAATGGGATTAGAGGGTGATCGGATTTTTTTTAATAACAAACTAAGTTGTGGTTCAAAACATTACCGATAGATGGCGCTGGCAGGCATTATATGAAACAGATTTATGCAAATCAAGCTGTCAATAAAACACCTCAATGAACATAGATTCTTCATTTGATTCCAGCCGTATGCTATCGTTACCAGATCAAGCATTTGTTTCATAAGCACTTTTACAAAAACAGACAATCATCAATCACGCATTGCACAAATTTTGCACGGCAAAATAACTCCTTCATGTGCTGGTATACTGAAGCTTCCTAGATGCTTCAAAGAAACGATCTTTTACTAAAGAGCTTAATAAACAACGCCTGATCTGGAAACGATATAATAATGCTGAATCGAATGAAGAAACTACGTACATTAAGATGTTTTATTGAAAGCCTTATTTGCATACGTCTGCTTCATATTATGCATGACAGCGCCACCTATCAGTAATTTTTTTAACAACAACTTTTTTCGTATAAAAAAACTCCGAGCTCTCTTCTAACCCATTCGTGGAAACCGTAATTTTTTAGCATCGTTTTTTCCTTTTTAATGAATATTTTGCCTTTGAATCTTTTACGTTTTCACAAACTTAAGGCGCACCCATTATACAATCTACAAAAGAATAGCTCACTATGCCACATTAATTACGTTTAATGCAGTGGAACTTATTGAATCACAAGCAAAGTGTATTCCGCTGAAATTTAATTTATGATATAAATTTGTAATGGGTATTGATAGAAAATAAAAAAAATCTATATATTTAAAACGCTAAGCGATTTCTTTCGACAATCCGTGAGAACAAACTACTGCATCAAATTACATCATTCTTTTTTTAAATGAAAGATGTTTGGACACAGATTTGTTATCGTGCATTCGTTTGTTCGAAAATTTAATTAATTAACCGTAATTTTCAATTAAACTTTTACGTCTGCTAATGACGTCATAATCGGATAACGCCTACTGTTCCGAAGCACAGAGTTTATTTTCTTAACTCTGTGGTTGAATAAAAGAGAAATAATAAATATTAAAAGCACGCTGTTTTAAGGCCGAATTTGTTAATTTGCAAGCTAAATTTCGGTAAAAATACTTGTCCGCGTGTTTTATAAGCGAATAAAAATTCATATTTATTGTGACGTCACGGGAATATTGTCCATTGGGTTTATTTTATCATTATGAATTATAACTTTGTTGATACCATTTTTTCATTACAATTAAATACAAAATATATTAATATTTGTGTGCATGGTGTTTAAGCATTAATGTAAGGTATATGAAGTACGTGTGAAAAGTTTGCGCCGGTGAAAATGACGTTATGCTTAGCTTGAAGTGCATTTTAACATTGATAAAACTAAAGAGAAAAATGTATATGATTGTGTTAACATGACATAATTTTACTGATTTTTGCATTCATAATTATAAAGATTAGAATTGGAGCCGTCATTGATTTCTTCATCTTGATTGCATACCTTGATTACATGTTACCAATTGCTTTTTTTTTAATTATAGGATAGAAGATTTCCTTTTTTAATAAAAAAAAATCACAAAAGTAAAGGATTTCAGGAAATTTAAAGTTATTAAAAATAGTGTTATGGTAGAAAAAAATCTTGAAATAATTATTGTATTTTTAGCTAGAATAAAGAATGTAAGACTAATATTTCATAGGAATTATTTTGGTAGATTTATTATAAGTTCATTTAACAGTTCCTTATTAGCGCAAAGTCCTATTTCTTTCACTGTGAATTTCTCTTTCGATGTCAAAAAATGTTTTTTTCCACTTTTGGACGCCAGCCAAAATACAGTGGCAATTTTTAGAAATGTACAACAGTTGTGACAACAAACGCTCTATAGCTTTAGCTTTCATCGCGCTTACATCACTTCGAAATACTACAAATTTCTATTTTTTACTACATTTTACAATTTCAATTCTTACATCATCAATTAAAAAAAATAGCTTTCGATTGAAATTTATTTGTAAACTGCCGATTAATTTAACGACTTTTTAAATAATTTTCAAGCATGAAAAGTTTTTCAATTCTATCTTATCAATGACCACCAGTTTACTTCAATAATGTAAAATAGCCCCTGGGAAAGTTGCCACAATTGAAAATAGATTTCCCTAACCATCATAAAAAGTGAATAATATATATTTTTTAAAGTGATAAATCATAAGATCAGATTATCCATAAGATAGAACATTTTGGCGCTAAACAAAAATCTGTCAGGGAAAAAAAAAAAAAAAGACTATTTTTAGTTTATGTTGAACATAAAATTGATATGTTGAATTCGTTGATGAATATGTTCCATCAAATATCAGGATATGCTAGAAATTGCATTTTTTTTATTTTTTTACATTTGCCAACTGTATAAGAGGAAAAATATCCCCGACTGTGATGGAAAAGGGATAATCATCCTGATTATGTCAAGGAACCGAAGAAACCATACAAATAAATTACACTTGAAAACATTAAAAATCTCCCTCATCTGCAGATAGATTTATTACTGTAACAAACTTCTTAATCTTTGCATAAAAATTGATTAGCTTAAAACAATGGATGCGTTTTAAAAGATATGGATTTGAAACGAACAATGATTAAATAAGACATTTTGAAACTTTTAATGTAATCATTTAAAAACTTTTTAACGTCGAATTTCGAGGGTGCTTTTGGGCAGATGCAATGCACATGTGCATAGGAGCTCATTCGGTTGCATTATCACAGGGAGGGGGGAGATGTGTGCTTTATTTACTATGTTCTGTTATTTACTGAATATGATATGAACGTAGGAATATACTATTTGTATATACTTCATAGGTCCATGAATTTTTTTCCTTGAAGTGGGGAATATGGTGGTAATGTCAAACTGATTTGCATTACACAGTTATTTACGGATTGTTTGTTTGGAGTTTGCATCGGAAATAGTACTGTATTTGACTGGCTGGGGAAATTTTTTTTTATAAAATATTTGAAAGACTGTTTTATACGCACCCCTTCATAAATAATAAAGAAGCTTATTTTACTGATATTGTTATAAAATTTTTGCGTCAAGTTTTGACGGGTTCCATCTAGCGTATTTTTAAGAAATTAAAATGGTTTTAGCAATTTATTCATTGTTGCTCAGTCACAGTAAGCTATTACTATTATGTAACTTTACAATGTAAGAACTCATCAGTTATTATAATAGTGTCATTTTGTTTTACAAATTTATGGGTTGGTGTAAAACAATAAAATGTAAAGTAAATATAAATACCCGAGCTGGCAAATTTTCTTGATTTGTCTCCAATTAACTAAAAACAGTCATATTGTTTTTGTTTTCTTTTACCAAGGACAATATGTATACATATAAATATATTTCACTGCTATTAATCTTAGATCATTGACAAGCAAAGGCTGTCGTGTAATGTTTATTTTATTATTATTTTTTAATTATAATTTCCTTTGATATTAAACGAAAAAAATAATGTAATACTATTATTTTATATATTATCAGCACAGAATTATGGTCAGAAATCATAAGTTTATTGTAAATTTATCATATTTCATCTAAAAAAAAAAGTAATATATTTTATAATTTTCAATTATTATTAAAATTACACAAATTATGGTCATGTTATAGCCAATCATTACCCGATAATCATCATTCCATTATTTTATTTCCTCAATATTGAGGGTATTTTCTCAAAAACAAAGAACTCTATTTGACTTCTTGATATGTGAATTCGAATGCATTAAAATTCCATACTTTTGTGAAATCAATTGATATTGTCAATGAGTCATAAAATACAATAATCTGACTCGAGATCTTATAAAGGATGATATGAGAATAGCTTTACATTTTAATATATATTTTTTTTCTCATTTGTATTTCCATTTCCATTTATAAAACACTTCATTTGTTTTCAATGAATAAGCTTTTCATTTAACATATGTAATTCAATTTTTCATTGTGAAATGAACAGTACAAAAGAATAGAAAATGAGAAATGTGATTTTGAAGTAGAAACAAAAACATTACTTTGATTAAAATAATTTTGCTAATTAAATTTACATCGCTTTGCTATTTTCGAAAACCACGATATTTCTGTAAGCATGAACGAACTGTAGGGAACATTTATTTTAATTAACGAAAAGGAAAAAAGTAACGAGGAATATGCAACTATGTTTCCTTTGATGATTACAAAGAAAATTAGTGAAAAATATACTTGATTGCGGTTTCTAATAAGTTGTTACAATTTGTAATTATCCATCTGAAAATAAATTTTCATTTTTACGAAGTATTATGTATTATTGTATAAAGTTACATTTGATATTATACAAATTAGTTTATTATCCGTTAAATGGGGAAATATTGCCGTTTTTTTAATTATGTAAATACCTTCTATATAAGAAATAATATCCATATTTTATTAACTCTATTAAAAACTAAAAGATTTAAAATATCATGGCGATGAATAACATTATTTATTTAATAGAAATCGAAATCCAGCACGGAAATTACTGATACTGTAAAGGTAGCGAAATAAAATTAGTAATATGATAAAAAAGGAACGTAATGCTTTTACTAAGAGATAATAATGACAATTTTGAAGTAGACATTTTAGTATTCTAAATGATTTTCAAAGATACTAAGTAGAATTTTATGATAAAAGACTTAGATAATTGTACAACTGCAGTGTATAAAATAGAAAATTATAAAATAAAATATCTCAACTAATATTTAATTCTGTTTGACTCGCAAAGTATTTCGCAATATCTCAATTCAACAATTAATCTCAATTCTATTTGAATTAATAGAAACTGTAAACATCATTTCAAACAATTTGAAATCATATTGAATATTAAAACATAATGGACGTTATATATTCTTCTAGACAGTCTGACACTAATAAAATTTTACTACCTACTATGTAAAGTATCACAAATGAGAATAAAAAAAATATAATGGATTTAGGTTCCTTACACAAATATCCTACGATCATCTGATTTAGTTAACTGAGCTTGTTCATTAGTCAATAATAATTTAGCAGTCCTATAATATTCAACTTAAAAAAAAAAAAAAAAAAAAAAAAAAAAAAACGTCAGTTTGAGTTACGAATACTAATTGTTTAGTATGTCATCATAAAAAAAAAACTATATACCGGTTGGAAAGTATGGATCCGGCGTCAAAAGAGTGTGGGAGAATTGGAGCAGCTTCACCTCATCTCATGAGTCGAGGATGCTCCTCCGCCGGACAGCTCGTACTTTAAGCAGAGGTGAAATTGGGAGTCGGCAAAATAGAAAAAATTGTAAAAGACTTCGGCCATGCATGTCAATTTATTATGAAAATTAACCATTTTAAGCAAACGTTGACTGTTAATGAGACTAAAAGCTATTTTATTGACTACATTTTACAATGCAGTTGCATGATAATAAATACGACGACTGATTATGAATCAATATTCAATTATAAATAATTATGTACATTAGTATCAAACATTAGTAAGTGCCGCAAAAATGGGTGTTCAAAACAAAAATGGCAATCACCGCACTGTACACCGATGTAACAAAGAAACTAATCATTTTACGCAAACGTTGACCATTAATGATACTAAAGATTATAAGATTCATTAAATTTTATGCACTTAAGGTTCATTCTTTTCTTCATAAGTAAAACATAAAAATTGAGCATGCCTGTAATTAAAATATCCATTTGCGCATAAAAAACACCTTTAGGTATCTTTCATTACAAAAATCTACCTATTGCAGCCGTTCGGAACAAAGCAGTTCCAAAAATTTTTGGTATATTTTAACCGATCATGAACCTCAGACGCTAAAACCACCCTCCGTTTAAATGTTGATTCATATATATATATATATATCCTTATATTATATATATATATATATATATATATATATATATATTTGACATATGTCATGCTGTAACTCTCGTATTTGTGAACCGATTTGAATGTGCCTGAGTATGTGTACAGGACATACTAAAGTTTCGACCGAGTTCGTTGGCAAGGTTTATCTGCCATCTTCTTTCAAAATTGCGGCAAGTATTTTTTTGTAATACAGAAAGGTGTACAATAAAATTATAAATTGAAAAAACTGTTTCCGTGAATTATTGGACCGTGATGCAATGATCGCCGGAGAAATTTTTGTTTTGGCTTTATCTTAAAAAATAGCTGAGATATGGCAGTTTGAATTTGCAGGTGGCTGACATTTTGAAAGAATTTTATTTTTGTTATACTGCAACTCTCGTTTTTAAGAACCGATATGAACGTGACTGATCATGTGTGCAGGACATACTTAGGTCTCCATCGAATTCGTTGGCCAGCTTCATCCGTCATCTTGTTTCAAAATGGTGGCCAGTTAAAATTTTTAAAATTAAAAAAAAAATCAAAATTTAGAAAGTTGTTTCCGTTAAGTTTTAGATCGTGATACAAGAATTACGGAGAATTGTTTGTTTTGGCTTTATTTTAAAAAAATAGCTGAGATATGGCATTTTAAATTTGTAGGGAGGCTGACAATTTGAAGCAATCTGAGTTTTGTTATGCTGTAACTCTCATGCGGAAATTCGCACTCAAATTCAGTATTAACGAAAACTGGGATTGAATCTTATATAATCTGGCTCCAAGCACTTAAGTAAATTTAGTTGAATTTTTAAAACATGGAATATGGAAGCTACCTTTTCCTTCCGTTACAGGCAGGAAGGACTTTTTAATTTGCCTTTTAAATAACACAAAAAAACTAAAACAAACTTACGATAATAAGAGTTGACACGTTCTTCAGTTCCTAAAAATTTCATTTTTAGTCTAAGCGTATCAATGAAAAAAATTTCGTTCCACGGTACAATGGTTATCTACCATTTCTAAAGAAAAGTTTCTTGCTAACCCAAAAATCAAGGACCGGTTAATATCTGTGATGATTGACAAGTTTTCATCAGCAGATATTACATGCATTCAAGCAAAAGAAGACGTAGACACCTTGATTGTAAACAGTGCTTTGTCCATCCATGTTGTGTGTGGCTCCATCAAATGAGACGGTGATAATAGTTGTGAAGGATGTAGACCCCTTGGTTTATTTGATAGGTCCTTGCAGGACTGAAAATGTTTTCTTTTTAATACCTGGGAAGGACACCGTTTCTCTCCAGTGACAAATTCTCCAACTAATGCTGTGAGTTCAACGGTTGCGAAAAAGATCCTCTTCCTACATGCTACACAACGTGCGATACCACATCAGCACCGTTTATGCAAGAGAAAATGAAGTTTCTCAAAACTCTTGTCTCAAAACTCTTGAAAAATCCAGATGTTGCTGCCGTTGTTATAGCATCCAAAGACTCGAACGCTACTCAAGAGTTGATTGCAACTGCTGGGGAACGTTTCCTTGTCTCGCTGTAGGCTATAGTGGGATGAATGTGTCTTCGCTGAACCACCTAACGTTTATTTCGCCCAAGATCTCAGCCATTAAATACAATTCTAATATTGCTGCTTTACCACCATCTGCAGCTGCAACATGACAGCACTTTTTAAGAATATATCACAAGGTGTAGCAATGAATGGGACTTCAAAAAAAAGACTGAAGATTGGGAATGGAAGAAAACAAATATTGGCCCTGAGCCTGTATTTACTGTACTACCCCCTGCTCCCCCTGCTTTGTTGAAGCTTGTATCCTGTAATTGCAAAAATAACTGACAACAAAATTGTGGATGCAAGAAGGCAGGTCTTTGTTTTTCTAACAAGTGCTTCACCTGCGAAGGGAACTACAACAACATCTCGGTGTTGAATCAAGACGAGACACACGAGTTATAACTTGAAACCGAGCTGGAGATGGATTTCCCACCCATTGAATCTGTGGACCCAATGGAAGAGGAACAATCCATGCCACAAGGTGTGAAATATTTACTATTAAGAAAACATTTATTCTATAATATTGGTAGTAAATTAAAAAAAAAAAAACTAATTCCATACGTCCATTTTCCATGTTGTAGATGTCGATGAACATCAGGGGCTTTCAAATATTAAAATGCGGAAATAAGATTTTTGTTTTTTTTTACTTTATGTAAATATACTTACTAATGTTTTTTACTTTATGCACATAATATTTATAATTAAATAATGATTCATAATGAATCGTCGTATTTATTATCCGGCAACTTCTTTGTAAAATGTAGTCAATCACATAGTTTTTAGTAACATTAACAGTCAACGTTTGTATAAAATGGTTAATTTTCATGCTATCTCGACGTATGGGCCGTAAGTCCGATTTTTTACAGATTTTTTTGTATTTCACCCCTCTCAATTTTACCTCCTCTTAGAGAATGGGCTATGCGGAGGAGGAGCGTCTTCGTTTCATGAGAGGAGGTGGAAATGCACCCCTGCTTCCACCTTTCTTTGAAGCCGGATCCGTACTTTTCCTCTACCTAAAATGCATGAAATATAGTCAATCATATAATCTTTAAAACCATTAATGGTTAACATTTGTGTAAAAAGGTTATTTTTCATGTTACATCAACTTACAGTGTCGTAATCCCCGTTTTTTTACAGTTTTTTTAATGCCCATTTTTGCGTCACTCTCATGGGTAATCAATTTATCAGAGAAAATAAACGTCAATACATAAAACGTAAGAAATGTTATTCGTTTTAATTCATATACTGTCGACGTCCAATACAAATGCATAGTTTTGGAGTTATTTTGAAAAAAGTGCGGTTTTTCACAGGTTTTTAAAAACATATTTTCCGAAAAAGAAAATGTTGGAAAATCTCAGATTCGTGTTCAAAAACCCCAAAAACATAATAGAACAAAATATCAAAGTTACACCAAACCCTTCCTTTATTTCCTCTTTTTTAGCCCCTAATGCCTGGACTAGTTGGAGATTTCTGGATTAAAGATTCACGTGTGTGTTTTTAGGCCAAGACAACTCCGAAATTACTTAAAACACAATTTTTCTCGATACGTTTTGGGCGTACAAGAATCGACATTTTATTGTTGTACTTCTCACAGCATGGAGAATTGTTTTTCTAAAAGTAACTATTAAAACCTGTTACCCACAGAAATATTTAAAAAGTGTAACTGACAAAAAAAATAATTGACAGGGCTATTTCTTTGGAACGTTTTTCATTTTTTTCTGAATTTGAACACTTTTCCAATTTACATTCGCTATATATCTGAAACAGAAGAAAATGAAAGCACGTTTCAGCCTTTTTGAGACACACTGTATATATATAACTCATAATATATGTAATGAATAAAATTTATTTTCTACCGTAAAGTATGCCAACTTCACCATGCTGTGAAAAAACATTATGTTAAAACACAATCCTTGAATTTTTGAGAATATTGGCAAAAATATTTCTTTCTATGTATATTTATTTTCTCACAAAATGCAGGACAAAGAGTAATTCTTATAATTAGGAATATCAGAGAAATGTCTTTTTGCTGCAATATAAAGACTTATCTGGAATCTTACTCTTGACTAATTAGTGCTTCATTCAGTAGTTTCTCGTGAAAGGGTATAGGAACTTTTCTTGGAATGATTATGATCTAATCATGAGTACAGCTGTTTTCTTTAAGGTCTTGTTTCTCAAAACATAATAAATAAAACTGGTTCGTATTCGAAGAAGAATAAAACGTAATGCATCTTATTATCTAAATATTTTTATGTAAAACAAAAATGTGTGGTTTAAGTTTTGTACGATATCATTATAGCTAAAACGAATCGAATCGATTTCATAACAAATTTCACTATTAAATTGGACACGAAATACACATTCATGTTTTTATTTTATTTTTATTTTTAATTTATTTCCAACAAAAGAAGTTTTACAATCTGTTTGTATATATAAAAACATTTATGTATGCCCATGCATAACTTTTGAACGAATAATCCAATTAGCATTTTCTTTTTTGTTGTTAT
Source organism: Maratus michaelseni (assembly GCA_963931845.1). Taxonomy (NCBI): domain Eukaryota; kingdom Metazoa; phylum Arthropoda; class Arachnida; order Araneae; family Salticidae; genus Maratus; species Maratus michaelseni. The sequence goes on along the minus strand of OZ007592.1, from coordinate 54,180,388 downwards.
GAAGTCCTATTCCATTGGTTGTACTGTTTTAATTCCATTACTGTCAAAAAATTATATGTTTGATTGTTTGCCCGTTTTCTAATTATTTGTGGCTTAATTGGCTTTATCTTCAAAGATTTACCTTGAAATACTTTGCAATCAGTATTTGTATTCAGAAGTATTTTGCATTTAAATCAGTCGTCGCTCAGGGCTATATTTGATGCAAAATTTGGGCAAAAAGGGCAGAAATAAAAATCTGCTCAACAATTGTAATAAAAAAACATATTTTATAATAGCTGACAAACTGGTATGCCGATGTATGTGTATTGCAGGAGTATGGGTCATATCGGGTGGCAACTAAGCCTCAGTTAAAGTGAAAGTTTCTTTGTGAGAAGACGTGCTTTTTTGTTATGTTTCAGCTTTGCTATTGTTTTTAAATGTAGACTTTGACATGCGTGTTTAAATAATTTGACTTTTCATATAATAAAAAATAATTAAAATTGAAAATGGGTTATTTTTAGGCCTTTTTAGATCTAATTTAGTGAAATATTTTTATTGGAATGTATTATCTGATATATTCAAAGCTTTTTGAAGCTATGTCTGGTTTTGTCGAACCATTTTTGAAGTATAATCGTGTTGTTTATAGTTTTGAAAGCAATTTAAAAAAGAATGTCCCGTAATGTTGCCATTTTTAAATATCAGTGTTTTTTGGAAGGACTGCAAATCTATCAAAAACACTAAAAAACAAGCAAATTTGCTAAATTCTAAATGCAGGTAATACATACATTACATACATTGGTTTATATAAATAATTAAACATTTATGTGTACTAAAATTAACCATATTTAATTGAACAGCTCCTCCGCCGGACAGCTCGTACTTTAAGCAGAGGTGAAATTGGGAGGCGGCAAAATAGAAAAAATTGTAAAAGACTACGGCCATGCATGTCAATTTATTATGAAAATTAACCATTTTAAGCAAACGTTGACTGTTAATGAGACTAAAAGCTATTTTATTGACTACATTTTACAATGCAGTTGCATGATAATAAATACGACGACTGATTATGAATCAATATTCAATTATAAATAATTATGTACATTAGTATCAAACATTAGTAAGTGCCGCAAAAATGGGTGTTCAAAACAAAAATGGCAATCACCGCACTGTACACCGATGTAACAAAGAAACTAATCATTTTACGCAAACGTTGACCATTAATGATACTAAAGATTATAAGATTCATTAAATTTTATGCACTTAAGGTTCATTCTTTTCTTCATAAGTAAAACATAAAAATTGAGCATGCCTGTAATTAAAATATCCATTTGCGCATAAAAAACACATTTAGGTATCTTTCATTACAAAAATCTACCTATTGCAGCCGTTCGGAACAAAGCAGTTCCAAAAATTTTTGGTATATTTTAACCGACCATGAACCTCAGACGCTAAAACCACCCTCCGTTTAAATGTTGATTCATATATATATATATATATATATATATATATATATATATATATATATATATATATATATATATATATATATATATCCTTATATTATATATATATATATATATATATATATATATATTTGACATATGTCATGCTGTAACTCTCGTATTTGTGAACCGATTTGAATGTGCCTGAGTATGTGTACAGGACATACTAAAGTTTCGACCGAGTTCGTTGGCAAGGTTTATCTGCCATCTTCTTTCAAAATTGCGGCAAGTATTTTTTTGTAATACAGAAAGGTGTACAATAAAATTATAAATTGAAAAAACTGTTTCCGTGAATTATTGGACCGTGATACAAGGATCGCCGGAGAAATTTTTGTTTTGGCTTTATCTTAAAAAATAGCTGAGATATGGCAGTTTGAATTTGCAGGTGGCTGACATTTTGAAAGAATTTGATTTTTGTTATACTGCAACTCTCGTTTTTAAGAACCGATATGAACGTGACTGATCATGTGTGCAGGACATACTTAGGTCTCCATCGAATTCGTTGGCCAGCTTCATCCGTCATCTTGTTTCAAAATGGTGGCCAGTTAAAATTTTTAAAATTAAAAAAAAAATCAAAATTTAAAAAGTTGTTTCCGTTAAGTTTTAGATCGTGATACAAGAATTACGGAGAATTGCTTGTTTTGGCTTTATTTTAAAAAATAGCTGAGATATGGCATTTTAAATTTGTAGGGAGGCTGACAATTTGAAGCAATCTGAGTTTTGTTATGCTGTAACTCTCATGCGGAAATTCGCACTCAAATTCAGTATTAACAAAAACTGGGATTGAATCTTCTATAATCTGGCTCCAAGCACTTAAGTAAATTTAGTTGAATTTTTAAAACATGCAATATGGAAGCTACCTTTTGCTCCCGTTACAGGCAGGAAGGACTTTTTAATTTGCCTTTTAAATAACACAAAAAAAACTAAAAGAAACTTTCTCTAATAAGAGCTGACATGTTCTTCAGTTCCTAAAAATTTCATTTTTAGTCTAAGCGCATCAATGAAAAAAATTTCGTTCTACGGTACAATGGTTATCTACCATTTCCAAAGAAAAGTTTCTTGCTAACCCAAAAATAAAGGACCGATTAATATCTGTGATGATTGACAAGTTTTCATCAGCAGATATTACATGCATTCAAGCAAAAAAGACGTAGACACCTTGATCGTAAACAGTGCTTTGTCCATCCATGTTGTGTGTGGCTCCATGAAATGAGACGGTGATTATAGTTGTGAAGGATGTAGACCCCTTGGTCATTTGATAGGTCCTTGCAGGACTGAAAATGTTTTCTTTTTAATACCTGGGAAGGACACCGTTTCTATCCAGTGACAAATTCTCCAACTAATGCTGTGAGTTCAACGGTTGCGAAAAAGATCCTCTTCCTACATGCTACACAACGTGCGATACCACATCAGCACCGTTTATGCAAGATAAAATGAAATTTCTCAAAACTCTTGTGAAAAATCCAGATGTTGCTGCCGTTGTTATAGCATCCAAAGACTCGAACGCTACTCAAGAGTTGATTGCAACTGCTGGGGAACGTTTCCTTGTCTCGCTGTAGGCTATAGTGGGATGAATGTGTCTTCGCTGAACCACCTAACGTAAATTTCGTACAAGATCTCAGCCATTAAATACAATTCTAATATTGCTGCTTTACCACCATCTGCAGCTGCAACATGACAGCACTTTTTTAGAATATATCACAAGGTGTAGCAATGAATGGGACTTCAAAAAAAAGGCTAAAGATTTGGAATGGACGAAAGCAAATATTGGCCCTGAGCCTGTATTTACTGTACTACCCCCTGTTCCCCCTGCTTTGTTGAAGATTGTATCATGTAATTGCAAAAAGAACTGACAACTAAATTGTGGATGCAAGAAGGCAGGTCTTTGTTTTTCCAACAAGTGCTTCACCTGTGAAGGGAACTACAACAACATATCGGTGTTGAATCAAGACCAGACAGACGAGTTATAACTAGAAACCGAGCTGGAGATGGATTTCCCACACATTGAATCTGTGGACCCAATGGAAGAGGAACAATCCATGCCACAAGGTGTGAAATATTTACTATTAAGAAAACATTTATTCTATAATATTGGTAGTAAATTAAAAAAAACCTAATTCCATACGTCCATTTTCCATGTTGTAGATGTCGATGAACATCAGGGGCTTTCAAATATTAAAATGCGGAAATAATATTTTTTTTTTTTTTTTACTTTATGTAAATATACTTACTAATGTTTTTTTTTTTACTTTATGCACATAATATTTATAATTAAATAATGATTCATAATGAGTCGTCGCATTTATTATCCGGCAACTTCTTTGTAAAATGTAGTCAATCACATAGTTTTTAGTAACATTAATAGTCAACGTTTGTATAAAATGGTTAATTTTCATGCTATCTCAACGTATGGGCCGTAAGTCCGATTTTTTACAGATTTTTTTGTATTTCACCCCTCTCAATTTTACCTCCTCTTAGAGAATGGGCTATGCGGAAGAGGAGCATCTTCGTTTCATGAGAGGAGGTGGAAATGCACCCCTGCTTCCACCTTTCTTTGAAGCCGGATCCGTACTTTTCCTCTACCTAAAATGCATGAAATATAGTCAATCATATAATCTTTAAAACCATTAATGGTTAACATTTGTGTAAAAAGGTTATTTTTCATGTTACATCAACTTACAGTGTCGTAATCCCCGTTTTTTTACAGTTTTTTTAATGCCCATTTTTGCGTCACTCTCATGGGTAATCCATTTATCAGAGAAAATAAACGTCAATACATAAAACATAAGAAATGTTATTCGTTTTAATTCATATACTGTCGACGTCCAATACAAATGCATAGTTTTGGAGTTATTTTGAAAAAAGTGCGGTTTTTCACAGGTTTTTAAAAACATATTTTCCGAAAAAGAAAATGTTGGAAAATCTCAGATTCGTGTTCAAAAACCCCAAAAACATAATAGAACAAAATATCAAAGTTACACCAAACCCTTCCTTTATTTCCTCTTTTTTAGCCCCTAATGCCTGGACTAGTTGGAGATTTCTGGATTAAAGATTCACGTGTGTGTTTTTAGGCCAAGACAACTCCGAAATTACTTAAAACACAATTTTTCTCGATACGTTTTGGGCGTACAAGAATCGACATTTTATTGTTGTACTTCTCACAGCATGGAGAATTGTTTTTCTAAAAGTAACTATTAAAACCTGTTACCCACAGAAATATTTAAAAAGTGTAACTGACAAAAAAAATAATTGACAGGGCTATTTCTTTGGAACGTTTTTCATTTTTTTCTGAATTTGAACACTTTTCCAATTTACATTCGCTATATATCTGAAACAGAAGAAAATGAAAGCACGTTTCAGCCTTTTTGAGACACACTGTATATATATAACTCATAATATATGTAATGAATAAAATTTTATTTTCTACCGTAAAGTATGCCAACTTCACCATGCTGTGAAAAAACATTATGTTAAAACACAATCCTTGAATTTTTGAGAATATTGGCAAAAATATTTCTTTCTATGTATATTTATTTTCTCACAAAATGCAGGACAAAGAGTAATCCTTATAATTAGGAATATCAGAGAAATGTCTTTTTGCTGCAATATAAAGACTTATCTGGAATCTTACTCTTGACTAATTAGTGCTTCATTCAGTAGTTTCTCGTGAAAGGGTATAGAAACTTTTCTTGGAATGATTATGATCTAATCATGAGTACAGCTGTTCTCTTTAAGGTGTTGTTTCTCAAAACATAATAAATAAAACTGGTTCGTATTCGAAGAATAATAAAACGTAATGCATATTATTATCTAGATATTTTTATGTAAAACAAAAATGTGTGGTTTAAGTTTTGTACGATATCATTATAGCTAAAACGAATCGAATCGATTTTATAACAAATTTTACTATTAAATTGGACACGAAATACACATTCATGTTTTTATTTCATTTTTCTTTTTAATTTATTTAAAAGAAAATAGGTTATACAATTTGTTTGTATATATAAAAATATTTATGTGTGTCCATGCATAACTTTTGAACGAATAATCCAATTTGCATTTTCTTTTTTGTTGTTATGAAGTCCTATTCCATTGGTTGCCCTGTTTTAATTCCATTAATGTCAAAAAATTATATGTTTGCTTGTTTGCCCGTTTTCTTTTTTTTTGGCTTAATTGGCTTTATCTTCAAAGATTTACCTTGAAATACTTTGCAATCAGTCTTTGTATTCAGAAATACTTTGCATTTAAATCAGTCGTCACCCAGTGCAATATTTGATGCAAAATTTGGACAAAAAGGCAGAAATAAAAATTTGCACAACAATTGTAAAAAAAAAAAAAAAAAAAAAAAAAAAAAAACGTATTTTATAATAGCTGACAAACTGGTATGTCGATCTATGTGTATTGCAGGAGTATGGGTCATATCGGATGGCTACTAAGCCTCAGTTAAAGTGAAAGTTTCTTTGTGAGAAGACGTGCTTTTTTGTTATATTTCAGCTTTGCTATTGTTTTTAAATGTAGACTTGGACATGCGTGTTTAAATAATTTGACTTTTCATATAATAAAAAATAATTAAAATTGAAAATGGGTTATTTTTAGGCCTTTTTAGACCTAGTTTAGTGAAATATTTTTATTGGAATGTATTATCTGATATATTCAAAGCTTTTTGAAGCTATGTCTGGTTTTGTCGAACCATTTTTGAAGTATAATCGCTTTGTTTATAGTTATGAAAGCCATTAAAAAAAAAATTCCCGTAATGTTGCCATTTTTAGATATCAGTGTTTTTTGGAAGGACTGCAAATCTATCAAAAACACTAAAAAACAAGCATTTCTATACTATAGAGACTCAACTTTGCTAAATTCTAAATGCAGGTAATACATACATTACATACATTGGTTTATATAAATAATTAAACATTTATGTGTACTAATATTAACCATATTTCATTGAACATTGTTTGTAATTAAAACAAATCTGTCAACATTACAATTGCTTTCCTCTTATAAACATTAAACACTTAAGTAAACAATGTAATTAAATATACATATTTATTTAAATAAATGCATGCATTTATACATTATACCATTAATTAAGTGTATTTACTAATAGTAAGTCAACAACAATGGTTTTAACAGTAAATCACATGAAAAATAATTTTGGCTATAATTTCGGCTCAATAAATCTCCTGTGCATCGTATTTTATACCATTTTTCTCTTTCATTAGATACACGTCAGATATAACAGTATATCTCCACGTATTGCACTAAAGATAAGCGATTTTGGCAAAAATGGGATTTATAATAAATACATATAAAAATTATGCTCATAGCCTTGTATGCGAATCTGCATACCTGAAACGCTGTTTTTGTGGATCTCATTCTAATTTTCTTTCTTTGCGGGTACGGCTGACCGGGTCTTTCGTTCGGGTCTGTTTCGTGTAAGGTATTTAACCTTTTCGGTTACATTATTTCATGTTAACCCTTAATTGCATAGTGATGTAAATTTCCATCACTGTTTATTTAACTTTTAATAAATAAATCAACTTCTTCACCCCCACTATATTTATATAGAAATATTAATTCAATAAATTTCACGTGAACTATGTTGCTGAACAAAGTTAAAAATCTATCTTAAAATTTCTGGTGTCTAATATTTAATATATGTAAAAAAAGCACAATTGTAAAAGAAAAACTCATGCAAAGAAGGGTTAATATACCCTATATTTTAATTGAATGTATCTATGTTCGTTTTTCTAAATAAAAGAGAAAAATAATTTTAGAGATAAATTGTAGACTATTTTTCCAGAAATGCATTAAAATCTGGATCAAATAATTTGGTCATAAATAAGAATAGTCGCGATAGAACAGGGGAGGATTTTAGAGATAGTTAAGGCAATAATGGAAGAATGAATATTAGTTGCGGTGCAAATGTGCTTTGGAGTCGTTGGTGCGTGAAGAATAAGTTGATGGTGTGAAATTAAATTATGTAAAAATTTGCGTTTACGTGTGTTTCCATAACAGTTCGTACACCTACCTTTGGCGTCAAAATCTCCCTCAATCATTTTTTTAAAATTAAAAATGATAGACTATTAACTGGGTACCCTATGGTAAAAAACGAATTAATAATATTTAAAAAAAAAAGTTCATGCGTGTTTCGAACGAGGAATGAAAAGTATTTTGACTGCACATTAGTTTGTGCTATTATAGCCAGTATGCAGTCGAAATACAGGGAAATATTTTTAATGAAATTAATTAAATTTAATAGAAAATCCATTTATTAATGAAAATATTAAATTAACATTAAACGTTTATTTACAGATATACTCATTTAAGCAGAACAATATATATTTCAACAGAAAACTTGTTGGGAGAAAATATGTCGAGATGAAAAAAAAAATGTCTTATTTGAGAAGAGTTTGAATAATTTCTATTCATTGTGATAATCTTTTTTTATAGAATGTCTTAGAGACATTTTTTACACCAATGCCGCTATTTAGCGGAACATTAGAGACTTAATTTAACTAGATTCACCTTTACGACATTTGGAGGCGTGTGTTTGTGTAACCTCTGTAGGTTGCGGGGTGGGGGGCAGAACAATCGGCACTTTTTGGTGTGATTTTCATTATATCAGAGAAATCTTTAGTACATAAGTTTTTGGGATATGCTATGCATTTGGGGATATTATGGCAAATTTCTTAAATATGGTAGAAACCACCATGAAGCGTAGTCGAACACCAATAGCATTGTTTAACAATATTGATCTCTTTTAAATGTCAACCATTTACGCTTACACACCATAGTTCTTTCATATCTTAAATTTGGTAGAATAATTACAGGATAGATTGGTATTGGTTTGCATGTTCTCCAACATTCTGGCTGAAATATATTTTTTGAACGTATGCCTCCCGTTAAAAACGGCAAAATTGTCAAGATTGATATCGTTTTAATATTTCTTACAACATCCTTTTTAAAGACGTAAGCCTAAAACAAATTTAACAGACTTCTTCTTCTGCTTAGAAATATTTTTTTGGCTTTGAGTATTAGAAATATAATATTTATTATTAATGTATTTGTCTGAAAAAGAAAAAAAAATGTTATCTAGAGCGACGTATTAAAAAAAATGCATTTCATTGTTATTTTTCTGTTTAAAATTCGAAAGCGTTATTTTCTTAAACGTTAGACTAAAAGATTTATCGGTATCAAAAGAATTTTTCTATATTGAATTGACACTTTCTTGGAAATGATTCAGTTTCTTAACTATTCTTCCAAAGCACAATTCTTTAAAATATATATATTCTTTATTATAACAAAAAATATTTCATTTGCACATGTATAAAAATACGGATTTGTTTCAAAAAGTGCACTTAATGGTATTTAGCATAGCTAATGGTTTATTTAGTTGATGCATTCCTTCAAGTGTCAATTATTATTATTATTATAATGTTAATTACATATTTTATAACATAAACTTCTTATAAGATAACTATTAAAGAAATAACCATAAATAAGAATATTGAAGACTAAAATAATTTTAAAATAATATAGATATACTTTATCATATACTAAATATAGACTGTGGTATATACACTAACACCTTTGTGATGGTGAATTATAAATCCATTGAACACAATTATAAATTAATTAATCTTTTAAAATGCCTATTTAGTGTATTTCTATATATTTATAAAAACTTGTTCTATTACTATATCGTAAAATGTACATAGAGATTTTGTACGCTGCTTCCATTTAAAATAAGAGTTAAACCGAACTTTTAATTTCTTAATATTTTCGTTTTGTAGGAAATGTTGTAATTTAAGGTTATCATTACAGTGACCTCTCACTTATACGACTTTCAGGGGACCGTAGAAAAAAGTCGTAAAACTGAAAGAGTCGTATAAGTGAGAGATCGTCTTATTATACAAGTTTCAAACTTTATATGCATTAATTATTTTACCTATATTAAAAACGATAAGTTTTGAGTATTACGAACAAATTTTAACAAAATTTATAAAATAATATTAAAAAATAAAACATAAAATATATTTAAAAAGTTCACAAAATAATTCACTCACCACTATGTATATTTTGAAGATTTACCGATCAGATTTTCTCAAAAAAAAATGAAGTGATATTAGTTTGTTGTCGACGAAAAGAGAAAATGTATTTTTCTAAGTCTATTAAAGCTTTTAAGCTATTTTGGGAATAATCATTTTGGTGGACATAATTCTTTAATGTATTTAAAGCGGCACTTGCTTCTGAAAAATTTACAACAGCAGGAACATTGCTCTCATCTTCGTCATCCTCCTCGCTCACTTCTTCAATATTGATAAGGTAAAGATAGGAGAGTCTGCGCACAATTAAAAAGAATAACAATAAAAAATCTGAATATCAATTTTTTGCTAAACTATCCATGAATAATTTTGACTTTATTTGTTTTTTTATAAATTTCCATTGTTATTTTGTTGTTATGTTGCAATTTAATAGAACAGTTGTAATAAAACCAAGAGAGTTATTTTGCGCAATCTGTCTTTACAGGGTTGGTGTGATTGCGCACATGGGTAGGAGAAATTGTTAGTAATAATAACTACAATTAAATTGTTGACAATAATAATTACACTTAAATGACATTGTTGTAAGGCTTTTGTGAACAAATATTATTGTATTAGGAGTGAATATTTCAACCTAATGATTAAAGAATCAGAAAAAGGAAATAATTTTAAAAACGCAAGTGCAGAAAAGATTAAAAAATAACATTAAGTTACTTGATAACACGTTTAACTTAAAATTAGTCCATTTTAATTTTTCATTTTTTTAGACAAATTTACCAATAAGCTGCGTAATCTCTCCTAGCATGGAAACTAATGGAAAGAATGCACCATTTCTCCTAAGTAGCAGATGCGCAAACTGTCCAATTTCGGTAGGAGAGATTGCGCGGCCTTTTATATAAACATGGCCGCTACTAAAACGAACCGTTCATGTTCACATTGTTAGTCTAGATTAGTAGCTTATGAGAAATTGTTTAAGTTAAAAATATTTTGTACTATTGACATTGTATAGAAATTTTGATAAATAGCTATGAAAATTCAAGCACTTACTTTGGGAAAGCAAAACAAAATAGCAATGCTTAATCTTAAACACTCAAAACAATCAACGTGCACTTTCAAGTAGACACTCCACTACTGCTGTTGTAAAACTACCTGGAGTCGCTACGCGCTCACTCTACTCCTTTCCCCCGAACCTCTAAGTGCGAAATCTCTCTGACCGCGCCATCTCTCCTGGCTTTACCTTATATTCAAAGATGTATCATTAAACAATTTCCATACGCTCTCAAATTCGGCTTCATTATTTGAACTATTACTTTGGTCTTTTGAAAAACCACATTTCCTGAAACAAATCTAAACTGTCTGCGATGTCACATTTTCCATGCAGATGCTGTAAGATGCATCGCATCTAAAATGGAAAGTGCTTTAGCTTCCTTTTATGTTTTCCCGATCAAAAATAAAACGACAAATCAAACTTATTCTGTAGTTTACTTAAAATTCTTTATAATCCCTAAATCAAATAGCTTTAATCAGTTTGTAGAATTTGCTGGCAAAAATAGAACTTTAATCTGTTGCAGACATTGTAGTTCTTTTACATCTGGATGTGATGGACATTAATCCTGGAAAGTGCATTTTGCAATAACCTTTATTTCTCACTCAGTACTACAGAGACGTGATATACAGGTGGTCATTTGGCTTTTGTTAAATGGCAGGAACAAGAACATTTTATACAACCCTCTTCCCGCCATAGATTTCATTGTTAATAACACACCAAGGTAGATAAGAAATGTTATTCATTATTGATAAACACTTTAACAATAGACAAAAGGAGAAAGGTAAGAAACTTTAATGATTTGTACTTTAATGATTATAAAAATGAATTCTTGAATGAGAAATATAAAATCGCCTGAACCGTTCATAGCGTCGTATAAGTGAGAGAAGTTTAGCATTATTTCCCATAAAGTGTGGACGGGACAAAGAGAATACGGCGCATAACAGAGAGAGTTGTATAACTGAGAGTCGTATAAGTGAGAGGTCATTGTATTTCGAAAAAAATGAGTGAAACGTTTTGATAATGCAATGAAAAAAACCCTGATTTATTTGAATTTACCTGAAATGTGTCCTGCAGCAAACAAACATAAAAATACAATAGGTTGTGTGCATTGAAAAATACGGTAAGTAATGTGCAGAAGTGCTCTTAATACTTAAAAATACTGGTTAATGTAGATAATTACAATTTTATAACGAGACAAAATTAATTAACTATTTCTCGACATATTTTTTCTGATACATATTTAATTAAATTGAAACGATGTTAAGTTCGTGCTTATTGATATGATGATTATGCATACGGATATCAGGAATAAAAATTTAACTCTGAGAATCGATGAAATTGGTTCACTTTGTCTAATAAAGACTAAAAATGACTGTATTTCTATTAAAATTAGTTTATACAATACTTAAAATAGATATACCATGAAATTCCTTATCAATCAATATGGTGTACTTTAGACCGGGAGATGGAAGCACAGACAATCACCTCATCGAGTTCACGGCTGAAATTCTAGAATTAGTTAAAACTCGATTCGCATATTAAAACGCAATCGGTCTGCCAAGTCATATCTTGGTGGAAAACACGTACAAACCCGATTTACACGGTTGACTCGTAGGTTTACCATTGTGCATTCCTGCATCCAGTTCTCCATGTTTTTTTCTTTTGGGTGCAGGAAAACACAATGGTAAACCTACGAGTCAACCGCTAAAATCTGGTTTTTACGTGTTTTCCACAAAGATATGACTTGGCAGACCGATTGCGTTTTAATATGCGAATCGAGTTTTAACTAATTCTGGAATTTCAGTCGTGAACTCGATGAGGTGATAGTCTGTGCTTCCGCCTCCCGGTCTACTTTTTTTGGAACATTCAGCAATTACCTGTTAAAATCAGAAATATCTCAATTTAAAATAAATTTACATGAACTGCCAGCGTTCTCCCTTACGGAATAAAACCAAGTTTAAATATATTTGCACGGCCTACCTTTTCTAAACAACTTTATATTGTCCTGTTCAAAACCCAATCCTTTTTTGTAAAAACTTGCAATACAGGGGAATGTGTGCGGTCAGGGACAGAAATAGTTGTTATAATAAAAAGGGAAATTTAATGAAAAATATGCTATATTTTGGTAAAATATGTTTCGCATTTAGAAACATAAATTACCTGTTCTTACATTACATAATTATATTACAACTACAATAATAAAATATTAGTTGTTTTCCATTAAATTCAACAAAAGCAACTGAATCTTCCCAGTTGAAATTCAATCTTTCCACTAAAAAAATAATATTGATTTTGTATCGTTCGTTATGATCATTATAGTGTCAGTATGGTATCACACAAAAACACACAGTCCTTCATTTTTGTTGTGCAGAATGTTTTCTTTATTATCTTGAGTACACTGACATCAACAAGTTTGGTTTCAATCCTGGAAAGGGACAAAACTGCAACGCTAGTATTCAAATTGGTTATACGGAAAACAAAGTTTTGCCTTTTTCTCGATCCGTATAGCGTGAAATATGCATAATCACCTTTCTTTTAGAATTAAATTTTGCTACTGAAGTACATTATATGCACATTAATAGTTGCATTATATATGGATATGTTTAAATCTTTATATATGTGTGTGTATGTGTGTATATATATACCATTTTCGTGAAGTAAATAATTTACAATAAAACTGATACAATGTTTTTTTCTGGCACTCCTAATAGAGAGGACCTGCGATGCTGAAAATATTCATAATACCGAGGGAAACCTTGTAGAAAGTGTAAAATTCAATACAGAAAGGAAGAACTTATTAAAAACATGAGAAAAGTTCACCTCGTTTCGTATGATATAAGGTGATTATTATTTTTGCTTTCGAAGTGGTTGTTGGAAATTTACAAATTTTATAAAGAAATTTTTTTATTGTTTTACAAAACGGTAGGCAACATTTTGCAAATGCGTTGTCCTTTCTTGTACATATGATGTATTTAAGAAATTCTTTACTTTGACTATGATTTTTACTCTTACTTTTTATTCTTTCATAAATAAATCCTCCTTTTCCAGAGGAAGTTTGCAGTTTATGTCTGTATGTCTCTGACAGAAAGAAAAAATGAAGTGCTGTTCTTTTTTGACGTGAATATGTGTTTTAAATCAGTATGAAGTGTGTATGTTATTGTAGTGCAATTAGCATTAAAATACTTATTGGATAGGAAACTTGTTAGCGGTTTACGTGACATTTGAAGAAAACTTACTATTTTATGAAGTATTTTTTACAGGTGTTTTAAGATTAATTGACATATTTAGAACAAGAAAAATATTATATTACGAATGAATGGTTTGCTTAAATCACGGAATTTTTTTGTTCTTAATTTTTTAATGATTACGGGAGGAGTTTAAACTAAATACACGAGTGTCCATAAATTATTCTTGGGATTTCCTTACCTCAAAACATTTGATTTAGAATCATGACGAAAACTTTTATTACATTTTATTAAAGTACAACTAAAAATAATTTTTAATAACGAAAACAAAGTTAATTAGTTATTAACGTTCCCCCAATGTATGTGGCAACGCTAGCGGCGTCATATTATGGAAGGCTGAGACCTGATAATATAAAAATGCGAGTGCACAAGAGAAAGCAACTCACGTATTGTAATCCTACGAAACAAAATCCGCCACCATTATACATAATTAATAATTTAATAATAATTTATTGATAAATTTGATAAAATTTTGATATTTATTAATATTTTATTATAATAATTGTTTGATTCATAACGTTTTAAGTTGCAAATTTATGCACATATAAAATGGTCTGTGTGATAAAAAAAATTATATGTATATATATATATATTTATATATATATATATATACCCTTCAGTACATCTGTGGATTTTATTAAACACATGATAAATAAGAGACTTAGGAACAATTTTGACAATTTGTGATTTAATAAAGTTAAAAAGTTTTGGAATTTTTAATTTTATCTTCAAACGAATCTTAACAATTAGAAAAATTTCAGTAACATTTATTTCACAAAAATTGAATTTATTATTTGAACGAATCTCTGAATATGTGTATGCAAAATTGTTTTTTTCTGTTTTGCTTGATCTTGTTTGAAAAAGTATTTTTTGTGAGTTGCAAAGTGCTAGGCAATACTTTGTAACATCTTTTTACAACATTTGTTTCTAATAACATTTTTCATTATATTCTAGAACTTTTCAATGTTACTTACAATAAATATTTTTTTTTTAGAAAACTTGCTTACGTATATTGTACAAAACAGAAAATTTAACACCCTTTTATATAAAAAAAGTGCTAAATGACTTAGAGAAATACTACTATTGATTGTGAAAGTAAAAAAAAATCAGGAAGTTTCATCTATCGCCAAAAATATTAGATAAAAGAACTAGTTCTCTACAAAAGAGAAATACTATTGGTACATCTTATTTAGGTGTGTTTCACTAACTCATTTTCTAAAGAGTACACGTTTCCTCTTTCTTTCTTTTTATTAAATTATCTGTCGTCATAGTAACATGTTTGGTCATATGATCTGAGAGAACCCATTGTCAAAAAGAAAATCAAAGCATGCAAAAGAAGCTATAGAAAAGAAATATTTCTCATTTCTCGATAAAATAAAAGACTTGTTATCGAGAAAGTAAAGAAACGTATTAAAAGTGTAAATGTTTAAGTAGAATATTTTTATATATTATAAAAAGTGGATGAATATAATTAATTGATAGTTCTATATAGTTAATATGTATGTCTAAATATGTGTGTAATAATTTTATCCATTTACTTTATGGGTGCAAGTGAATTGCATTTATAAAATTTTTATTGTAGTAAATTTAATGTAATATTTAATGTAGTATTAAACAAATCAATTATAAAAGTTATATAACAATTTAACAGTGATTGAAGGTTAAAAAGTCCGTAGAAAGCAACATTTATTCGTTTAATGAATTGAATTGAATTGAATGAATTGAATTGAATGAATTGAATTGAATGAATTGAATTGAATTGAATGAATTGAACTGAATTTAGTTAATTGAACTTAACAAAATCAATTATAAAATTTATATAAAAATTTAGCAATGACAGAAGGTTAAAAAGTCCATAGAAAGCAACATTCTTTCGTGAAAGATCGCATGCAATGTTATTTAATCGCTAAAATATTTGAAATTGTTTCTTCTAAAATTCATGTAATATTTTTCAAATAAATAATAATACGTTTATGTTTTTCTTTACTTCTAATAGATTGCTTCATCTACAGGGTGACCCAAAAGTAATTAAAACTTTTCAAATATCAATAACAATTAATACAATACATAAAGTACTAGAGTGCGGCTTAAACAGAAATGCTTTTCGATGAAAGAATGTTTTACTTATAAAGCTACAAAAGTAGTTTAAACATTTGTCCACAGATGGAATTAACGATAAAATATGCAAAAATGCTTAGAAATGTAAGATAAGTAGTTACTTTATATTAGGAACGTTCAAAAAGTAAAGAGCCGGAGGTTTAGGAACAGAAACTAGTATATGTATTTCAGAAGTATTGGCCCTGGCTGTTGAGGCACTTGTCTCACTGAGACACAAGTCGGTGAATGGCTGTCGCGTAAAATTCCTGGGGTTGCGATGTGAACCAGTTCCGCACGTACTGCTTGACGTCGTTGTCCGAGGTGAACGTTTGCCCCTCAGATCCTTTTTAGGGGACCAAAAATAGCATAACGAGTCCATCAACCAGCTGGACGATATCATCGGTTATGCGTTTTGATGATGCAGACCGTGCATCATCGGCTAAGGAAACCCGTCGTTCCATGAAGCCCTTGTGCCACGCCTTGACCCTTACAAGGTACATACAGTGTACACGGTTCACTTGTCACAATCTTCGATAAATGTCCGTTCCCCTTATTTCTTACGCTGTCAGAAAACGAACAACACCTCTTTGCTCTTCTTTTGACGCCTCCATTTCACTCCTTACAACATGAATGAGCGTTGGACGACTGATGCATGCTTCTGCTAGCATTGTAGTCATGTGACTTTCACTCGTGACCCTCTAGCGGCTGGCATGTGGACTTGCGCGCTCTTGTCGGAAACCCTCTTTGTTACTAACGCAACGATATTATCATTCTGTCACCGGTTTGTACATTCCAGACCCCGGCTCGTTTCTTTTTGAACGTCCCTTATATATATAAAAAAAATCTATATAAAGCCGAAATAAAAATGATATCTTATCTCATGCTGTAAGATTTCAGGGATGCGTAATGCTTAATGTTTTAAGCGACTAGTTTTTTGTATCTCTAATTGCTATTGTGATTGGTTTTGTACGAGCTTTATAGCAACGATTGTTTTCGCACCCAATAGATGGCATTAACTGTCCAAAATACATCATTAGTTTTGCCGTTTCTTTGTTTATTTATTCGTCGTTCATTTGTTTATGCGTTAATCATTCTGTTCAGTTGTCTTTCGTAAATTGTAGTGATTCGCTTTCGATTTTGCGTTTGTTTCTAACTTTGATAGATAGTGATTGTATAGAATTATTATGTCAGATCGGACAATGTTTATGTTCCAATTTTTGATGATGACATAGACGATATTTATGATAACTTTGAAACAAGCGATTAAGATTCAAACTTCGAACCTCATTTCTGATTGTATAATATAAATAAACATTTAATTAAAATCCTTACATTACATGTAATTAAAAATAATGACATAAACTACTTGACGAAATTGAATCTATCTGGTATTCAGCATATTATGAGTAAATTGAATATGGTACATAAGGGGTTAAGCAAAGTTGTTTTAAGATTCGAACTTTCATACTTTTTCAGTTCAATCTCTGGAATACAGTTCAGGAACTCTAAAACAATCATTTTTGAAATAGTCATGATTCATTTTGAGTAGTTTTGATATTTTATCTGACCATCTAAATTTCCGTTGCTTTTGAGAAAAGCAACTTTTTACTTGAGAATAGTTAATACTTAAAAGTATACAAAATTTAAATTAAGTGTAATTGCAATCCGAGATATACAGAATGGAGGCATCCCTTGTAAGTGACAAAAATTCAACAAATCTTTTTCAATCCTTTCGCTATGTTTTATATATTTCAATATATTATTTATATTTTTCTTAAATTAATTAACTTTTTGAAAATCTTAGCATTATGATTATAGAGCGCACTTGTAAAAAACTTCTAAAAATGGATTTTAAAGACACTTTAAACAAAATATAGTTTGAAATAAACAAAATTCTAAAAGAAGCGTGATTCTAAATATCCCAAATGTTTTGTATATATATATATTTTTCAAATTTTAGCATGTTTGTTTAAAAAGAATCACCTGATGTTATAATACTATCCAATATTATAGCAATAACATTTAAAAATTATTCAAATATATATATATATATATATGTGTGTGTGTGTGTGTGTGTGATTAAAAAAAAACTAGTGCCCTTTTTTAACTATAAACACTTTAAATTATTCAAAAATCATAAGTTTAATTCTTACAAGAAATATTACTATGAATATACAACTAATATGAAAACTACTTTTTTTCTGAAAATATTGATACGAATTTTATGTTTCAACTAGCAAGCTACGCCCTCTACGCTGGTCAATTTCTCTTACCGAACTTTTAATCAAACAAAATATTGACATTCATAATTAACATTTATATTTTAACAGAATAATAAGGCTACTATAATTTGTGACTCGTGCTATAGCCAATATACACGTCAGGACACGTCGCCCTTATCATTATCTTTTTACGCATGAAGGTTTCGCTATGGTACTCCATTGTGAAATTTGGTAATTTTTCAAATTCAATATTTGAGAAACGGCACAGATTTGAAAGATTAGATTTGATCATTAGATTTGAAATTTATATCAATAAAAATACAATTTTTTATCTTTCAAACGCAGTTTGTCAAACAATTTTCAGACAAATACTTTTCGATCTATTATTTTGTTTCAGTAACTTCAAATGTTTCATTTTACGAGATTAATCTGTGGCAACAATTAGCGAAAAACCCAGTCGTCAGCAACGCATAGCTTTTTATTAAAGAGGCTGTTGGAGCAGGGATTGTCACCACCAATTTGCCACCATCACTTTTGAAATCGGCTCTGTAGTTCCAGAGATTCCATAGAAATTGTAATTTAGAATCTTTTTAGAACGCTTTTCGCTCATTTCATCCTTTTAAATTTCGATTTTTTTTATTTTGTTCTTAGAGAGCATTTACATCTTATAAGTAACTACAATGCCAAATTTCAAATTTCTTGCTCCTTCAGTATAAAAAAGTCGCAATTTTCGAACGTTTTTCGCTACTGCACCCCACTGGTGTTAGTGGCACCGACTTAAAATATAGCCTATGTTGGAGTAGGGATTATCACCATCAATTTGCCACCATTACATTTGAATTCGGTTCTGTAGTTCCAGAGATTCCACAGAAATTGTAATTTAGAATGTTTTTAGAACGATTTTCGCTCATTTTACCCTTTTAAATATCGAATTTTATTTTTATTTTGTTCTTAGAGAGCATTTACATCTTATAAGTAACTACAATGTCAAATTTCAAATTTCTTTCTCCTTCAGTATAAAAAAGTCGCAATTTTCGAAAGTTTTTCGCTCTTGCACTTCCCCGGGGTTAGTGCCACCAACATAAAATATAGCCTATGTTGGAGCAGGGGTTGTCACCATCAATTTGCCACTATCACTTTTGAAATCCGTTCGGTAGTTCCAGAGATTACAACCTACAAACAATCAAGCAAACAAACAAACAAAAAAACAATCTTTACTCCTTTAAAATATTAGTATAGATTAGCCGTCCAATTAAAAGTTTATATATTTTTAAAAATTATAAAGTTCTGCTATTATTTTAAATAATTTGAGAAAAGTATATGTATACTAAAATATTGTTTATATTTTTTAAAAATCATAATATGATGTTTGCAAGACAAAAATATCATTAATTAAATTCGAAAATCATAGGGAGGTGCACTTGCCATCCCCAGTCCCTCCCTTTCGATCGCCCATGTTTGATAATTTATTGAAAAGATGCATGAATAAAAAATCATGTAAATTATTCTTATTATTAATTTTATAAAATATGTGGGATTTGTGTGGAATATTGAATGTATTTTTCTCTTCATATTGAAAAATTTAAACCATTATTTTACCCACACTAATTTTAGTTTTTATATATGTATATATATATATATATATATATATATATGTGTGTGTGCGTGTGTGTGTGTGTGTGTGTGTGTGTGTGTGTGTGTATGTTAATTTTTAATATATATATATATATATATTTAATATTTCCGACAGCAGTCAAACAATGAAAAAGAAATTTTCTGCTAATGTTAGATATTCTGTTTTCGGACAGATGTTCGTATATATAATATCGGGTAATAATCAGACATCAGATACTGAACAAGCATTTATATATAAATCGCATGACAATATTTTAAACGTAAGGGGGCAAATAACACTACCGCTATTCGAAAATGCACGCTTCTTGAGTATCAGTTGCCGACCTGCAACTGTCACATTACCGATACTACTGTACCGTCTACGACACTAATCCGAAACTGCCAACTAACACCCGATTGTTTACGAAAAATAATGCGTTTGATGGGTGGTAGTGATATATTGATTAAAAAAAGGTATATTTATTGTTCATGTGTATTTTTTTACTTCTTCAAAATTAAAAATAACACTTATCTGTGTCCCGAAGGAAAATAATATATTTATGTATTCTCTCCAGTACACATGCAAAGTTTCAAAATTCAGAATTACTAATCAATTTTTTTATAGCTAATGATGCTGAAGAAGAAACGGACATAGAAAAATGAAACTTTCTCTTAAGGACTGAAGTAATGATATTACTAGCTGCATTATTTGCGTCACTTTTTAGGCAACGGGACGGATGGTTTATAAAATATTGTTCTGAAAGGTAAAAAAAAGTATTCATATATGTACTTATGCAAGTACTTTAGTTTTGTTCGAAGATATATTCTTCTTGGCATATCTGCGTATTAATTTGTGCATAATTATTAGTACTTAATACTTAGCTCTTTAGTACGTAATACTTGCAGGCATCTTGAGTATTAGGTGCCTTCCTGCAACTGACACATTACCGATAACACTGTACCGTCGACGACACTAATCCGAAACTGCCGACTACCGCCCGACTGTTTATGAAGACGAATACGTTTGATGGGTGATATCTCTCTATATTAAAAAAAGTAACCACCGCTGCAGCCGCCGCTGTCAATTAAGATTTTGTGCCTTGAAGTCTTTCTGGACTAATATCCAGAAAACTATTGCAAATAAAAATTTAAAAATTTGTGGTTTTATAAAGAAATGTTCGATAAACACGCTGAAGTAGACAGTTTTTAAATCGAAGAATTATTTTAAGAGATATTTAAAATCAAAGTTGGTCAAAACAGTTTTTTCATAAAAGTTTTATAGAAATGAAAACTATGCACAGGAATTTAAACATAATTTGTAAGGATATAGTTGACAAGGTTGGGGTGTGCAGACTGCAATTATTTTTTTCAATTTGACTCATTTTTTGAGGTTATATTTCAATTTTTTTATTCAACATTTTCATTATTTTGACGAAGATTTATTTCATATTTCATAAATTCCATTATTTGAATCGTTGCCAATTTGTAAAATAGCGCACGTAATAATATTCCCTTTCAATTAAGAAATGTATTAACACGTGACTATTAAAAACAGAAATAAAACTTTAAAATAATAATTAAATGATCACGTGTTAAAAACAATAAATGTAGAAAATAACGGAATAAAAAATATATTTGCGCGTGAATATTAAAAAGATAAATAATTAAATTATTCCGCGTTTTCAAAGCATTAAGTAGAGTAAGATTAATTTATTTCGACAAAATATTTTATCTATTATTGCAAATTTTAAAACAGCGTAATTAATAATATTTCCCTTCAATTAAAAGCTATATTTTTACGTTTAAATCAACGAAATAACTAATAAATTGGTAAAATATAATTAAAAATACAAATAAACGCTGCATTAAAGATCACTCGATGACATAACTATACCACGCGTGACGCCTCGCGAATGCTTGTAATCAATTGAATGCGACGCCACAGATATGCGCTTTTGGCTTTAAATCCTATATTTTGGCGACAGTTCATTTCTTTTATAGAAAGTAGTAGTCGGGATAATGGAGTAATACCCAATTTTCTATTAGCATCGTTATAAAATTTCCCGATGCAATGACATTGCTTAGTTAACCATTTTGCACGATTTCATTTTCAAATGTTTAATTAACCTTATTTTGTCAACAGTTGTTAGCTGTCTCGACAGCAGTTGATTCGGCTTTAAAATCCCTTGGTCAAAGGAAAATGAATGGAAACCCGATTATAGCAGATATTACAGCGAGCAGCCGATTACACAAGGCCAATTATAGCAGCCGATTACAGCAGGTCGTTTAATTATAATTCAATCTTCCGCAATCGTTTTAACGTTGATCAAATCAGAGTGTTTTTACAGTTTGTGGTGTCAGAACGGGTTGGCGAGCGTTTACAATACTAGGGGGCAGAGCCCCCTAGTATTGTAAAAAAAGGTTACTTACTGTCCATGTGTATTTTTATTTCTTCTGCAAAATGAAAACAACATTTATCTGTGTCCGGAAGGAAAATATTTTTTTCATTTTTTTCTTTCCAGTAGATATGCAAAGATTCAAACTTCAGAATTACTAAACATAGTTTTTAAACATTATTTTTATGGAAGTCTTACATGTCTTTACAAAACTTACAATCTCCGTTTGACATAAAAGAACAGTTTCTTTTTTAGGATGTTCACGTATTTCGCAGCCTTTTTAGCTAATGATGCTGAAGAAGAAAAGGACGTAGAAACAGAAAACTTGGTCTTAATGACTGAAGTAGTGATATTACTAGCTGCATTATTCGAGTCATTTTGTGGATTATGGAAAGGATGGTTTATAAAATATTGTTCTGAAAGGTAAAAAAAAGTATTCGTGTATGTAGTTATGGAAACATTTTAGTTTATATACTTCTAGGAATGTCTACATATATATATAAGTGCATAATAATTAATACTTAATAAAAAAAATAATACATTAAATAATGATTTAGTTATTATGTTTTAACACACATGCAACGAAATTTAACATTTTAATACAAAATCTAAATTATTGTGAATTAACAAACATTTATGCATGTATATATATTTTTTCTTATTTTTAACCTATGATGAGCATTTAATGCTTTTCTCATTATTACTAAACAATGTAAAAAAATAAAAATGCTTTCAATATACGAAAATATAATATAACCACGAACGAAAATGTAGAATAAAGACTTTCAAGTAACCAACGATTCCGTAAAGCGTTATTTATCTTTAGAAAGGTCAGAAACCAATATATTTCCAAAGTTCAAACTAAGTTTATTTTATGCCACTGATTTTCTGAAATGTTTGCGAAAATTTTGTATAGTGTATAAGTAACGGTTTTTCGGAAGCTATCACGTTTTGGATACAAACATGTTAAATTAAAAATATTAACAGTTGCATTTAAATTTATATTATTTTGTTACTTTTACATGTATAAATTAAGTTGCGCAGCTGAGAATGTTTAATTGAGATTTGATATCAACCTAAAATCCGATATTCCGGTATAAGAAAGCTGGTAAATATATTACAAATACTTATCGGAAACATTTCGAAAAATAAGTTGTAGCAAAATAATTTTTTGTTTTCAAGAAAATTTAAATCCCAAAAATATATTGTTTTTTGAGGTTTCTAAAGATAAAGCATTTTTTCAGAATTGTGGGTAACTCGGAACATGTTATTGCATATTTCCGTTTATGGTTATATTAAAAAAATGAATATGATTAAACAATATATATGATTAAAATATATGATATGATAAAATATATGATAAAATATATGATAAAAATATATGATAAAAAATATGATTAAAAATATGATTAAAAATATATATACTAAGTCTTTTATTACAGAGAACCGGAAATTTTATCCATTAAAAAGCCTTTTTCTATCTGAAGGCTGCGTTAAGAAAAAAAGATCATTTAATCCCAAATAATAATATATATTTTGTCTGAACACCTAAGATTGTTTTTTTTTCTTTTGCGGTGCAGATATAATAATATTTCACTGTTCAAATATAAAAATAAAAGAATGTGCAGAAATAGTTCAGAAAGCGTTAAAAAAATGTTTAATTCTATAACATGCTTGTATTTTTGTGTATATTATAAAACATAATAACACTCGCTATTCAGAGTATATATTTATCAAAGCCATTTCATTAAACTAATAAGATATTCAGTCAAAAAAAAAAGTTACAATTATCAATTGAAAACTTTTCTCATATTACCTAGACTTAAAATGAAAAACATCTAAGACAATGGAAAAACATCTAAGACAATTAGTGGCAGAATCAACATAATACATTTTATTTCTTAGTGGTATTATACATAAAAGAACGCATTTAACAGGAAGTCGTAATTCACATCAGGTACGATTTTGTTATTTTGCTGCTTGTCAGATGAAACCGGAGATGTGAATACCGAGAGAAGCTGAAAAGAAACAAAAAAACACTTTTGGAGGAATTTCTGTCAAGGCACTTCTGCCGCTTTACATCAGGTGTCAGAGTCACCCTGTTTCTGAGGTGTCTTTGATCTCCAAATGTAAAGACGTTACACGGTGTAAAGCAATGGAAGCATTCCGTGTCATAAAAATATTTAAAATGTAAAAGATAATGTGTGTTTCATGTTAAAGTATGTTTATGAAAACGTCAGAAAATTCCGTCTGCAACAATATCAAGTGTTATTGTGGAGTATGTTAGAAATATACTTTTAAAAAACATTTTTGGAATTTCACTTTTAATTTTTAATATTATTTTTTATTAATATTAAAGATTTTTTTACAGAAAAATTTAAACATATTTATAAAACTTAAATTTAATTTTCAACCAATACTTTTCTATTTCTTCTGGTAATTTTGAAAAAATTACAAATATTAAAATATATGATTATTTCATTTTACGATATTATTTCTAAAGAGTTAAAACGTGTTGTAATACAAATTATAATTATTGTAGTTTTGTAAATAATGCATAAACAGGGCATAAGCATCCTGATCCTTTATTACTTCTGTAAATATCAATCAACGCAAAAGTATGACTAACTATGGCCATGTAACTACCAACTGCCTGTCCGTGACAACTTCATGTTATTTATGCAATTATCTGTGTCGTTTCTAAATCAAATTTATTCTGATTGGGTCTATTAATTCTCATTTTTGCCCACTATTTTCATATACATTAAAATGCTTTTATATGATATTTTCAAAGTAAATATAAAAGTAAATATAGAGTTTTCAAATATATAAAGTAGTTTGACTCTTTTCCAAACATAAATGTATACATTACTGAATCTGAAATTAATTATGAATATGTACTACTTATAGAAAAAATATGTAACCAGTGCAGTACGTTTTTATATAATATCTTAATTATGACAATAGAGAAAGACGCTTTAGTGCATTTCAATTTCGTTGTTGAAATTTATCATTGCAAGTTGTTTTAATTTGCTTATTTAAAGACAGATAAAATTTATCTATTTCTCAAATTGAATTTAGAGTAGCATTTTAGCATTACTATTCTTTATAACGTGGTCGTAATCATTTTTATTGTGCGAAGAATTACCTGAAACATATTCAGAGATCTCTTTTGGCTTATATTTTGGAAGGCAAATTTGCAAATGTTGGAGTAATAAACAATAAAGTCATTAGTGACAGTTTTACAGTTTATCTGAAAACTGATCAACAAAGTTTGGAGATCGTTTTGTTTTTTATTGAAATGGATTTTTTTTTCTAAAATTTCACAAATTGTATAATACATAAACTTGCAAGATTACATTAGTTACAGTGAAATATGTTTTAAAATTCCGTCACTACATTTTTAAAATTTCA
This sequence comes from Maratus michaelseni, assembly GCA_963931845.1. Lineage (NCBI taxonomy): Eukaryota > Metazoa > Arthropoda > Arachnida > Araneae > Salticidae > Maratus > Maratus michaelseni. The sequence continues at coordinate 54,154,826 of OZ007592.1, read as the reverse complement.
TTTTAATAATGACAAATTAACAACGAAGCTTAAGCAGTTTTCAAAAGTGTGATCGAGCAATATATAAAACCATATTGCATTTATTTAGTTAATTTGTTTTTTAATTATATTCAATGCAAATTCTTTAAAATCCCACCTCTTACATTGATTTGAAATAATTCACATTTTATAAAACTTAAATTCTGAAATTTATATATTTCTTAATTAACTAGGGGGCTCAGCCCCCTACTCGCCAACGCTCGCCAACCCCCCGTGACATTGAGACCGCTACGCGATCACAGCAAACTTCGCTCGCTCGCCCCTTTTTCTCAGCAATTCTAGCCCGAATAAGTTCTACCATAAAACATTTGAACATATGAACTTGACAATTTTTTTAATGTAAAAAAGTAATTCTCCGTTTAAAACACAACTGAAAATGTATTTAGTTGGTACTACAAATGGGCATATAAATCATTTAAATACTATGAAAAAATGATCTTTTGTACAGCACGACTTAAATTCATTAGGAAAAAAACTACATGATGATAGGAAGATAATTTATATATATCATCAATCATTGTTTAAATTTCGTTCGACATTTTATTGTTCTAATTGATTATAGATTTTTTCAAAAGAAATTATTTTTTTTTCATCAATACAGCAACAAATGGCGGCAGGTGCTACATGGACAGTTGATTTTTTCTTTCTCCGACTTTTCAGTGAGTGAAATTCGTAAATGAAATCTACATAATAATGGAGAATTCATTTGAAATAAACGATATTGCTCATAGCTAAAATGAGGAATCATCTCAGACGCTTTGCGTTACGAACATGTTCTTTTATTTTTAATAATTGCTAGTTGCACTGTTAAAAATAATCTGAAATTCACGGGTATTTTTTTCCTGAATTTCATAGAAAAAGTCTGTTTTCACGACAAAAAGGCATTTTCCGTTAAAAACAGAAAATTTCCGCATATTTCCTGAAAACAACGGAACAGACGGAAAAGAAAATGACCAACGGAGATATTCCGTTATCTGTTGCATATTTATTTTGAATGTTTAAAAAACTGACATGTTGCAGCACAGAAAAACTAAAATTCCGAGTTTATTTAAAAGAACAAAAATTTAAATTATTATTATTATTATTTCGAATTTTAAAAAAACAACAATTAATTTTCCCATGTTTTAAAATTATTAGCAATTTATTTTTTAAAGTTATAAAAAATATTCACAGTTGAAATATATTCTAAACAAATAGCTGCTTAATATATATATATATATATATATATATATATATAATAGTTAAGTGAAAAAAATTCGATTTCACTCAAAAAAGCAACAAACAAAAATAATGCTTATGAATTTAAAAAATAACAAATAATTTTCTCATTCCTTTGAAATTATTCGCAATTTGTTTTTTAAAGTTATAAAAAACACTCTCACTAAAAATATATTCTAACCGAGCTCATTTAAAAAATCCATAATAGTTGAAAAAAATCGGTTTTCTCAAAAAAGCAAACATACTTTATCGAATTTAATTCAAAATATAATATTTATATTTTGCTTCTAACAATCAAATTAAGAATATATATAATTCATGTTTTAATACTCTATTAATAATAAAGTTTTCGGTCATAATCTTATAACAAAATATCCCCAAATTAATGTAAAAATTACCAGGTTTCTAAACCCCAGATTGTTCAAGTTCCAAGCCGCGATTTGAAGAAATCTCGTATAATCTTTTCAATTTCTTATTCTAGCAAGGGCCCACCGGTCTTGCGGTAAAACACTTGGCTCGATATGCTGTCATCTCTGGTTCGAACCTGAAGGTGAGGCGAAAATATTCTTGAAGTATATCAAATTATTAAATATTCCCGGTGTAGTTAACTGATGCCAGCACAAACAGAAAGGTAATTTTTTTTAAAACCGAGGTCATTCAAAACGGAAAGTTACCGTTTCTTCAAATGGAGATTTTCCTTCTGTTATCTTTCAAAACGGAAAATCTACTAACGGAACGGAAAATACCCGGCAACATTGCTGCCAGTAGTTTTACCGTGAATTAACGGATTTATTTTTAACAGTGTTGAGTTTCATTCTATGGTTTCACTGCTCTCACACTGACCGCCATATTGGATGCGGAGCTGATCTAACACAATCTAGTCTGTTCATTGGTCTGAGCTCTGGAAACTACGGTTGTTGCCAAACCATAAGTTACAAATTCAGCCCTATTTTCGCGTCACGTAAGACAAATATATATATATATATAGATTTGGAGTGATTCAAAAACGACATAATTGTTTATGAGCTTTTATTTATTTTTTTTACGCTTTTGTAACTACTTTATAAAACATTTTCATACAAAAAAAAAATGTGTAGGATTTTTTTTTTTTAATTTGGCTTTTTTTAAGCAGTTTATTAAACACTTTAATAAACAATGATAAAAATAATTTCATCCACATTGTGATATACATATTCCATTCAAAACAAAGAAACTTTTTTATACTTTTTATAAGGAGAGAGAACGTACTTTATTTTGTAACGCAGTACAAGCTAAGAACTGTTGGATTAGCAATGATTTGAAAAACACTGTTTACCATGAATATTCTATTCAAAGTTCGGTTTCAAGGATTCTTTACGTTTTAATAAATAAATAAATGCGATTAGCAATCCTAATTTCAGTAACTTAAACTTTTACGTGTAAAAACATACAAACTATATCAGAATTGTGAAACAAGTTCACGTGATTTGATTTATAACCCCCGCATATAAATAAAATAACTCAATGAAAAATTAAAAAAAAAATATTTCACATTAAAAATTTCATTTGAGATACTTATTTAAAAATTAACGAAATAATGCCACACATAAGTTAAACTAAACTAAGTAAAATAAAATAAAATTACAACAGCCAATTTTTATTGTCGAAATATGCTGTTTCCAAATGGACAATGTTTGCAAATGGGAATTTTTGCACAGAACGTTTCGCCTTATCTAATCTCATAATTTCAGAAATAAAAAAAATTGTAACAATACTTTGACAGAAAAGATGGTGTCAAAACAATAAATGTTAACATCACATTTGAACAATAAAAACTGGTTATCGCGAATTAGCACTGCATTCTTTCGTTAAGTGTTAATTAATTAATAGAATATGTCATTAAATTTTTCAAAAACAACAGAAATTCTATTAATGATATTTCGGCATAATTGGTATCCATTTAAGGCAGTAATTGATATTTTACATGTTAACCCACTAAGCTCAGCAAAATATATATTAAACTATTATTTTCGATCAGTTGCTTTTTCTTTATGAATAGGAAGTCTTTAAAGTACTTCTGGATAAAAATGTAAAATAAAAAATCGAATATTTAGGAGAAAATTTTAGCATGGTATATTTAGCATGTTCCTAAAATGGGCAACAATGACGCCGATTTTGCATATTTTTATTTTACATATGTCTCCTTACATTTATGGTAGTTATTTTTCAGTTTTTTTAGTTATAAAAGTGATAATATCATTCTGAAAGTGATATTTCACGAATAATTCATGTAAATTAGTCCAACATCTACATTTATAATAAAAAAAAAAAAAAAAAAAAAACAGTTGTTACTAATGTAAAAAATACATTTGACATGTGTGAAAAATCTAAACAGTTCCACTACCATTGAATACGGGATACCGTATCGCAAAAAAATTAAAAATTTCCTTTTATATGCTTAAGAAATTTGAATGCACCAAACACTGTATCTGAATAATTATTCTGGAGAATATCATGAATTTAACATCTTTGGTCCAGTGTTTGTACAGAACATATGATTGTTCTCTGTAATCAATTGAAATTTATATTTGTAACACTAAATCGGTTCTTTACATGAATATCTAAAAATGTACGAATATAAATAAAAACCACTTTGTCCACATTTATATTTAAAAAGTAGTCACCGGAAAAACACAAGAAACATTTTTATTTAAAAAATATAAAAGGTAAGACATAATACATTGACTCCATATAACGCGTCCGTAATAGAGCTACGTAACTGAGACTTCAATCAGTTAGAGAGGCCAATAATTTATAACAGAATGTAGATTTAGTTAGTAACGGAACCAGCGTTTCCAAAGGCTAACTTTGATTGTCTCTACAAAAGTAAAAAAATATTCCTACGCCTCTTACACCGGAAAAATGTGCGCCTACAAAAATCTGCAATAAAATAAATTACACGAAAAGTGTATCACAGTAAAATGATACTTAGTCATCGACTACATGTTTTTCCAAAACAAACTGTTTCATTTTTTTTATTATTTCAACGTATAACAGTTTGATATTTTTCGGATTGAAAAAGAATTTTAGCAACAGAGTAGCTACTGTTTTTAATTTATAGACATATATATATATATATATATATATATATATATATATATATATATATATATATATATATATATATATATATACGAGGTTGAGCCCGTTGCATTTCTACGAAGCAAAATGTTTCTAAAGGAGCTATTACATTGTGTTTAAAACAAACCTACAAAATTTATTGCAATAAAAAATCCATATTAGATTGGTTAGATTGGGTAATCTTAAAACAAATATTATTTTAACCTAAAGTAATGATGTGTCGACTACTCTGATTTATAAGGGTTGGCGAAGTTTCGATTGGGAACGTAATTTTGGGAACGTAATTTTCTCTTCGTTTCGATATTTATCCAAATTTCTGCATTTGGTCAATCGATATAGCAGTATTTAAGCACTGTCACGTGCTAGGAAAGTGGAACTTTTGGATCGAGTTCTTCCCCAACGTGGCCTTTGGAATTCTTTCGAGTTGACTCAACTATTCTGGGGTACAAAAAGTGTTCCGTCATTTACTAACAGTATATTTTACCTCTTTTTTTGTTTTAATTGAAGAGTTAGGCGCTCAAGGAGTGCCGATTTCAGAGATGCCGTAGGCGAACTTTTTAGACGTTGGAATTTGACTCACAATAACTAGACTTGCACAGTGGAAGTTAAATCATTCTGAAAGCCTCTCAATGGACATTTTGACGTTTGTCCAAGTCGTAAGTCATTTTTTGAAGCTATCTATTGATTGATATTGCTAACTGAAGTTTTATTTTCCGAGTGAAGTATTTCGGGGATTGGCTTTCTTTCGGCATTAGGCAAATTAAAGCTGTGTTTTTTCAAATCCCGTCCCTTTAAAGTTTTTAAATAACGATCGTTTGATTTTACTTAAACTTGCGCTCTATTCGACTTAGCTAACATTGATCATCATGACCACCAGTGTTCTCTTTTTATTCAATTAGAACAAAAATTGAGGTAAAATGTACTCTTACCAAATGACGGCACACTTTCTCTACTCCAGAATAGTTGAGTCAACTCGATAGAACTCCAAAAACCACGGTGGGGAAGAACTCGATCCAAAAGTTCCACTACCCTAGCACGTGACAGTGCTTTAATACTGCTATATCGATTGACCAGATGCATAAATTTGCATAAATATCCAAATGGAGAGAAAATTCACAAGTTATGAGGTTTCCATACTCATTCATCGAAAGTTAAAGAAAGATAACCTTAGGTATCACTTTTACGCACATTGACTGTTACTGGACAAACACTACGTTACCAATCGAAACTTCACCTACCCTTACAAGTCAGAGTAGTCGACACATCATAACTTTAGGTTAAAATAATATTTGTTTTAAGAGTTAGACTAACCAATGTAATATTAATTTTTTTATTGTAATAAATTATGTGGGTTTGCTATAAATTCAATGTAAAAGCTCCTTCTTGTACATTTTCTTTAGTAGAAATGCGACTTGCTCAAAGCGTCTGTTACGAAGTTACCAAAATACTATTTCCATATACTTCAACAGTTCAAATTATTGAAAATTAAACTTTATTCGTATACGCAGCCAGAAACATAATCAAGATAAATTATTGAAATGAAACTATCAATTGAGTCTTGGTATTTCGAAATGAAAAATCAGAAAAAATGATTTCAGTTTGACACAATATTAGAATTTTTTTCCCACGCATTACAAACTTAATGTCATTTTCCCCCTCTCAAAATTAACATACGCGCATCTCATATCCATACTTATAATTTATTATTTTTTAAACACGAAATATGTTATTAATAAATATATTTCCAAATGTGAAGTCACGTTTCTCAGCTACACATTTGCATATTAACATTCGCACTCTTGCCTTGAGATTTTAATATCAGTACCGGCGAGTAAAAATTCCACATATTTATGCCTTTTAGACACATGTCTCGTAAAATAATTAGTCTATCTAATAAAATGATCGCTTTCTTTTAAATCTGACGTCATTTTCCTTCACTGACGCTTTTCGCCTAGCGTATCAAATTCAGTATTAGTGCAATGAATATTGAAATGTAACAGCTTTATGAGTGAAAAAGCATGTTTTTTAAAGCATGACGTCATTTCCTGTAAAAAAAATAATAATGCGAAAATGGCATGAATAAGGATATGGTAAATAAAGATAAATAAATCTATATTTTCTTTGCAACAATATAAGTAACCCAATTGTCACTATTTTGAAGAAATTTCATAAAAAAAAAACCTTTGAAAATTAAAGTTAAAGAACAAAAAATACCTATGTTATGGTCACATCTAAAAATGAACTGTTTTAATTAAAAAAAATAATAATTAGTACAATTGGTTCAGTAGAATGTTCAGAGCAGATGACTAAAAACACAGTCTTGTGTTTTCAATATATAAAATTTTTTATTAATGTCATTTTCTAATTGAAAAGAAAACGAAGGAGGAAATTTTAACCGCTTTGATTCGATTTCGACAATTATTATTTAATATTTTCGTTTTGTTTATCCGAATTATTCGTTTCATTAGGATTTTATCATTTAGGGTAGACAACAAAACATTTTTTTAAAAATCTTAAAACATTCCGATTACGGAAGATTACTGATGTTAATTGAATTTAAAAACTTATTTTATTCGTTTAAGGAAAATTCATTATTTAGACGGAGTAGCAGCTATTATATTAACGTCTTAAGACGTTAAGCACCGCTATACATATAAACGTATATTTTTATGGAACAGTTGTTTTTTGTTTCTTTATAAATAGGATGCTTTTAAAGTAATTTTGAAATAAAATCGAATATTTAGGGGAAACAGCATGTTTCCATGATAGGTGCAATGACGCCGAATGCAGCTAATTTTTTTTTTAAAAATGCCTCCGCGCATTTATGTTGTTATTTTTTTTTTTTTTGAACTATAAAGGGGATAATATCATACTGAAACAGATATTTTACGAATAAGTCATATAAATTTGTCCAATATCTACTTTTATAATAATAATAATAATAATAATAATAATAATAATAATAATAATAAAACAGTTCTATAAATATTTTTATTATCTATCTCTTTATTTTTCAATATTACATCATTTTCTTCTGTTATTTGACATCTGATCTCATATATACATGGAAGAAGATTGAACAGTTCTTATGCAGCATTGCATTGCATGTTTGTTTTTCCGAATTTTTTTTAACTATTTGTTTTTCTTTTTTTTTTTTTTTTTACTTTATTTAGTGTTTTCTATATCCCGATTTGAAGATTCGTCTGAACTTTCATCTGTAATATCAAGTCTGGGTTTGTCTTTAAAAAAAAACTAATTAACATATTTTTTTACTGTTTCTTGATTTAGAATTCATGGAAAGTTCTACTCCACCAGATGTATCATGTGAGAAATCGGCGCATAAATTATTTTCTATTACACCTTCCTCATCTTTTTCTATACTGGGATCAAGTAGCAAACAAACGATTTCCAGAACATCCGAAAAATCACACAAATCTAATTGTTAGAAATAATCCAAAATTTGAGCTAAGTTAATTTCACAGCATCCCTACCAATCGAAATATATGCAACGGTGAAATTGAAACAAAAAACTGTTACAAATATACCGTTTTACAAAAAGGAATATACCTGAAAAATTAAGAATCGTATTTTATAATGAACACTTACATAAAAAGTTCGCATAAAATCCATAAAGGCAACATTTCCAAGAACTTTTATAATGAATGTTGCAGCAAGCTTAACAAAGCACTAACTTACTGTAGTGGCAAGTCCGAATTTGGGACATTCTGAATCGCTGGGAAAACTAACGAATGCGCCAATACTCCCATTTGGGAAACAACTTGTTCTTACGGTAATAGAGATTGATCGATTATAGTTATTAAGTCCGGATCAATGTTGTTTTAAATAGCAGTATGATTTTTTTTTAAAGTTATTTTTTTTATATTTCTTTCAAATGCGGTAAAAAACAAAATTTGGACATTTTTAGCACGTTTTAAAAATAGAGAAATTAAATGAAACTATAAAAAAATTACAAGAGTTATCTGATATATTCAAAATTCAAATAACATGAACATTTTAACAATATATAAAATACTCACATTAAAAAACAAGCAATGTTCCTAAAAAACCTAAAGCAATGTTCTCAAAAGAGGATAAATGGGGCCTAATGGGTTAGAAAAAAAGGATAAACAAAAACACGAAACCTCACTGTTAAAACGACAGGTGACACATCGCACCCGCAAGAGGTGAAAGGATTGTCTCACTGGTTACACCTCTAGGGGAGCCAGAATGGCACCCTTAACTAGGTTGAAAGGGTTGCACCCCAAATACAGGGTGCCCCAAGGGGTTAAAGGATGGCACCAAAAGGGAAGAATAAATCACCTTAAAAAAGGAAAAGAAAAAATCTAAACATATATAATTATAATACGTTTAACTTTAGCTGCAATAAACTGATCAATACTTCATTTTCTGTGTTGAAATTTATACAAAGTTAAAAGTGATCATCTCATTTCAGGGGTCGATCCTGGCAAAATTTGGGGTATATTCAGAGCTCCTTCACAAAAATCTATTTAATAAAACATTCTCCTTCACAAAAATCAATTTAATAAAATGGTCCCCTTCAGAAAAATTAATTTGATAAAATGACACCTTTACAAAATTTCTTTTAATAAAGCAAACGCCTTCACAAAATTCTTTTTAATAAAATAGGCCCTTCACATTGCCCTTCATTTTGCCTTTCACAAAATTCTATTCCATAAAACTTATTATTTTATTAATTATTTATTATTTTGTTATGTTTTAAAATCTGTAATTTGTAAACAATCAAGTTCACCAGATGGGAAAACTTTAGCAAATATGACTTTAAAATGTTTTTGTTATGTTAATAAATGTTTGGTTCGAAAAATTGGCACCCCAGCCACATTTCCCAGCCTTAGAGTTCCAAATGGCACCGCCTATTCACCCCCGAGACCCCAACGGCACGGCTTTGTCGCCTTCAGTTTTAACAGTGCTTATTCTAAATATCCTAAAAATTTAAAAACTGCGCATACTATGCTCCTTTGATAAACCTGTTTTTAAATATGTAAAAAAACTAAGACAAAATGGTAAATAAATCAAGTGTAAAACAAAATATATGATATATTTGAGTATTTATTTATTTATTTATTTTAGATTGCATAGTATGTTGTTCTGCAAGGCTATTTAGAAATATCGAAATTTTTCCGTTTTTAATTTTTTAAGAGTAGTTTAATGTGGAAAAAGTACGTTTCTGAATTTTTGTTTGTAGATGATTAAAAAAAAAAAGAAGTGTAAAACACAATATGTGGTGTACTTGAATATTTATTTATTTATTTATTTTAGATTGCATATTATGTTTTGCTGCAGGGCTACTTCGAAAATCTTTTTATCTATTTTTAACTTTCTAAGACTATTATAAGGTTATATATATATATATATATATATGTGATTTTGAAATAGTGGATAATGAAGGAAAACGTCTGATAATCCCTTATTTGAGTTGGTTTTTATAGATCATTACATACAAATTTTAAATGTAACTTGTATGCATTTAAAAATATTATAAAAAACGTCATTTTAAAAATGATTGAAGCCAGTAAACCGGATAAAATAATTCTTTGAATTAAATTTTTTCTAACGCAATCTCTGTAAAGAAAACAAATATACGAAATTGCTTTAATATATATATACTAGGGGGCCTACCCCCTGCGAGCTACGCTCTCCAACCCCCGCTCAGACTTCGAGGCCTCTAAAAACATGACAGCGTGCTTTATTTTAAAAATATTGGTAAATCTGTAATTGGGTTGCCATGCTTTTAACATTTTAATGGGACATTTTTCGATTATCATGGCCTCATACACAGCTGTTGCGACAACTGACGACTGTTTTCGGGATTGATAAGTAAAATCAATTACTACTTGAAAACCAGCTTGTATAAAATGGTTAGGTTTAAATTGTGACTACCTCTCGGACTTTTATAACAACAATCTCTATTCTATTCTTCCTTTGCGTTTAAGGATGAAAAAAATTCCATCTGCTTGTGAATAACATTAAGAACCACGGTATTGAAAAGTACTATGTTATAAACATTTTCAGTAACAGGTTTTAATTTTCTCTCTATTTTAGTGCACCATCATGCATATTTTCATGTTATTTTAAGTATGTAAATTATTTTTTTAATTAATATGTATATACGATTTTTTTAATAATTATTTATCATACAAAATTAATTAAATATTTTGTGCATGCATGCCTGCATTTATTCGGCATCAATTGATGAGATATTTAAACAAATTTGCTATCCGCAGTAATTTTACACCATGTTCTGTCACTTGAATATTGTCCATAAAAAATCGGGTACTTTTCTATTATAGGATCCTTTGCTTTTAGGTTTGGGAGTTTATTCGAGCTTCAAAAAGGGATAGATTCGTTAATATACATTTATTTGTTGCCAAAAGTTATGAAAATAAACCCAATGAACTTTTGGTGCTTTTCTATTATAGGGATCTTGACGCTTTTTTAAAAAGCTTGGCGGAAAAAACCAAGCAGGATAGAAAACCAAGCAGGATATTTTATTCTTCCGTTCAGTTGGGCAATTCTTATTTTATATATCAGTTTCAAATATCCGAATTAATGATTTTATAAATTCGTTTAGTTAAATTTTACAAAAAAATAACAAAATGATATCAATAAGTAATAATTACTATTAATTCCTTTCCCCCCCTTTCTTTTGCGTTTACCTAAATGACGTCATTTGGACGAATTTATTCAAAATATTTTCAGTTTATAAATTAAATTAAATGCTGACAGACGATTGAATCCTGACGATAGAAATGTGATTTTTTTTTCAAATTTTCCTGAAAAACATAATTTAATCATAATCTTGTCTTCATTATCGATTGAAATAAAAGATAAATTCATTTTCAATTTGAAAATGACGCATAAAAAGAAATCAATAATCCCTATCGGGATCCTTTTCAATTTTTTCCCTTTTTTGTCACAAAAAAAACTAATTAGTTGCCATCATTACAGAAATGTCATTAAAATTAGAAAAAAATTAGTATCTCGAAAACTAATTCCAATTTCAAAATTCTATTACCAGTTTTGACATTCGCGGATTTTTATGAACAATTGGTATTAATTTCACCATCAAGCGTTTAATATTTTATTAAAAATAACCGTGAAACATAATCCGTCGTTTAATCAGTCGTTTCATAAAATCGTTTCATAAATTCGTTTCATTAGGATTTTATATATATATGGTAGATATAACAAAAGAATATTTTTACTTACCCATCATACGTAGTCTAGTGGTTGTCGTAGTCTCTGTTTCAGACACTGGAGATTCCGAAAAATATATTTTTAGAAAAAAAATGTGCCGTCCGTCTGTCTGTGTGTCTGTAAACGCTCTATATACCGAACAAACTGAGATAGAGACTTGAAATTTGGTATGTACTTAGTATGTAAGAATGGAAAGAAGCTTATTGAATTTCAGTAACTTCGATTATCTGGAACTATTTTTTTCGGATTCTCGTATATTCGTTCTGATAAAAGGTATATAATTTTTTTTCGAAATTGTTAATTTTAAGAAGTGAATATAAAAGACAATAAAAAAACTCAAATTTCGCATAAAGAATGAAGTCGATAGGATAATTACTTGCTGAGATATTTGTAAACCTATTTTCCCCACTCTTCGATTTTTCATGACCCTGTATTTCATTGAAATTTCAATTCAAAGATATATATGAATTGGAAATGAGACGCTTAATCCGACGCAGTAAACCGTTAGTTAATATGATTTTCAATTTTGGAGTTATAAGGATGTTTCTTTTACGCAATTCAGTAACAGAGCATTTAAAATTTATGGCGACATCAAGTCATGATTTTATTTGAATTGCAATGCATTTTATAAATAGTTTACACATGTTTTATTTTCATATTTTATATTATGCATATCCATGATGGGTAAATATTACGATGTCTCCCAACGACTAGTTTCTTAAGTATTGATGTTTATTATTATTTTATATTACATAGTATCACGTTTTCTCTTCATGATTACGTTTTTTTAAATCTTTTAACTTTAATGAATTAAACTTTTTAGCGAAAAATAATAGACATATTTGTCATTCCGTGAAAAAAATAGAAATATATGTGATTTTATAATACTATTATTTTTCGACAAAACTTGATAAGTACTCTGACTCAATAAAAAGAAGCAGGACTACTTTTTAAGTATCGTGATAGATTTTTATCTTAACCCTTTGAGGGGCGGTGGTATATATTATATACCACATAATTTTAATCCGATTCATACCAGAAACTTTTAAATAAATTTTACTTTTTTAACTTTGACGAGAAAAAGTTGAAAAATTGCTTGTTCTTATTTTGAACTCAATTCTTTCCTAAATTCCGATGGGAATTCAACGTTACAGAAGCACAAGTGCTTTCCCCTGAAAGGTTTAAATACGAAGACATTTTTAGACGTTTTTAAAAATACCTAAAAATAATTTCGGTCACATATTCACTTACTTAAATTATAAGTGAGCTTTATAAATAACTTATTATAATATTACTGAACATTTTTTCATGAATATTTTTGTATGCAAAACATAAATGAATTGCTATTTTTTCAAAAGAAGTACATTATTTTTTTCAGTTTCAATTAAAAAAATATATATATGAGAAAATGGTAAAATAAAATTGTCATAGGATTCCTTTGCGAGGAGTTTATTGCAACAAAGAATTCCTTTGTCAAACTTTCTTGAACACAATGCCGATGTTGTTGAGTTTAGATATACAGTGAACTTTACAACAAAAAGGATTTTGTAGATTATCTTTCACAGAATGAATCACCTGATAATACAGAAGCTTGTTTTTAGAAAGTTTCTAACGGTGCTACAGTAGTTAATTTATCTAACTATATTTATATGTATATTGCATTCGTTTTTGAATGTATACTCGATTCTCCGATCACTTTTTTTACGAAGGGTGCATGCACCCTTTGTGTAATATCAATAATAGGCACGGATTTAGTAGATCTCCAGTATGATCGTGAAGTACACTCCATTTTTACTAACAATATTGCAATATATCCCCCATCAAAAACTCCCTTTACCACTCGAAGTCAAAAGTCAAGTAGTAGCAATATTTACCAAGTTACTATTTCTCTATATTCTCAAAACAACACTCACAAACTAATACGCAGCGCCCGTAATATTTTTGACCAGCATGACGCGGATGACATTCGTAGTTGTAGATGTGTTTCTTTAAAAAAAAGAAAGATGAGGTGGACCGAAATCCCCATAGTTTTCCCAGAAATAACTTGCATACAGATATCCATTAAATGAAAACTATTTATTTTCCATTGAATAAATCCACGACGATCATTTTCACATATTTTAAAACTATCATAACATTGTTACGCGCTACATCATAATACCGGTTGAAATTTCCCCGCAAGTACTCGTTAATTCAGCACTGTTCACTAAAAAAAGTTACAAAACTGTCCCATACTCTAATAAAATCAACATTTAGACGTAAAATTCGACTTTTCGCGATAATTAAAACAATCTAAAATGAAACAAAAATACCTAAATGTGTCCTACCTATTGAGCTCAAGGAACTCAATAAATACTGCCAATGCACGTTTCTTTACTGCAATGGGCAAACAAGCGAATGAGAAAGCGTAAAAAGGCAGGCTATAATTTCCGGCTGCGTAGGCAAAATGAACATGGATAGTCACTCCGGATAAAACGCGTCAAGTTTATAGAATACGGAAAATTGATGATTGATTTATGACGGCCGAGTATCTACACGAGCGATACAGGGACCAGGTGGGAGTCTTTCTAAGAGATCTTAAGACAAATTTACGACAAGGTTCGAAGAAAACCACGGAAAACATCGAACGGTTAGGTCGACGACCGCGACAGGGGTTTAAACCCAGCACCTCCCCTCTACCAGATTTGAAAGCATTACCTATCAGCCACTGGTGGGGCTACGAAAAATAAAAGGGGAAATAAACTATTAATCTACACAATTAGATGATTTTGGAAGTAAAGTAAAATGAATGATTGAAATACAGGGGTAATTAATATAGGTAAATTATATTAGACGGGCAACATTTTTAGAACACTTTAAGATAGAACGGAAATTTAAATATCGTAATATATACAGGGTGTATCTGAAATGCTTCAACAAACTTAGAGGGATGATAGTACTCATGAAGACGGACAAAAATTGTAATGGAACATGGGATCGCAAATGATGTTTAATCCTTTCAGGGGCAGTGGTATGTTTATGAAACCACTTAACTTTAATTCCAAACCGCCACAATGGCACCAGAATTTTGCTAAAATCTTTTCCATTTAATATGTATGTGAAATATAGCCTTTTTCTCATTTACAAATAATTTTTTTTGTAAAATCCGGTGCCAATCATTTATTTCAACATTTTGTACTAAAAGTACTTTGCCCCTGAAAGACTTAAAGGATGAAAATCGAGAAAATGCGTCTGGAAATGGACAAACTGAGACAAGAAAGAAACACTCCAGAAAATTATTTATTGCACAGAATAGGTACAACACAGCTCGTGATGTCCAGAGAAAACAAATATTTTACAATATTTGTTCAAAGTGTCGACCGTGGACATTATTACACAGAGTACATCTATTGAGCAACGACTGGCGGACACACTATGTGTAATAGTGTCCGCGGTCGACACTTTGAACAATTGTTGTAAAATATTTGTTTTCTCTGGACATCACGAGCTGTGTTGTACCTATTCTGTGCAATAACTAATTTTCTGGAGTATTTCTTTCTTGTCTCAGTTTGTCCATTTCCAGACATATTTTCTCGATTTTCATCTTTTGAGACTTTCAGGGGCAAAGTACTTTTAGTACTAAAATGTTGAAATAAATGACTGGTACCGGAATTTACCAAAAAATTTGTTTGTAAATAAGAAAAAGGCTAAATTTCACATACATATTAAATGGAAAAGATTTTAGCAAAATTCTGGTGCCATTGCGGCGTTTTGGAATTAAAATTAAGTGGTTTCATAAACATACAACTGCCCCTGAAAGGGTTAAACTTTATTTGCGACCCCATGTTCCATTGCATTTTTTGTTCGTCTTCATGAGTACTATCATCCCTCTAAGTTTGTTGAAGCATTTCAGATACACCCTGTATATATATATATATATATATATATATATATATATATATATATATATATATATATATTCTCTTTTTCGCACGAAAATGATCTCATTGCGCATGCTTCAACTTTTTTTAAAGGTTTCTGCCCTCATAAACAGTAAACGTGTTTAGACCTCACCTGTTTATCCTAGGGGGATTGAAAAAGGATGGCGTAATATGATCATTGCGTTGAAAGTTTTTTTTTTTTAAACTCATGTTTTCACTGTTAAATATGCATATTTTTTAGAGAAAATTAGAAGAGAGCTTGGATATAGTTATATTTATAACCTATTGAAATTTCAAAGAGTTCGTAAGATGATAACTATTTTTTATTGCTATTTTAAAGGAGCCGACGCGAAAACAAACAAAAAAGCGAGAATAAAACAACTTTTACAACTAGATAACAACATTTTTTCACGAAATTTTTTAGGGGCTGTAAAACAGTTTTATTTATTACCAATAAAGATTTCAAATAGTTCGTACAAAAAGAAAAAGAAGCATTTTTATCGATAAACATCAATATATTTTCGCGAATATTTCATTTTAAAATAAAAACTTGATGTTTTCTTAAAATTTATTATCATGGGCCGGGCAACGCCGGGTGGGTCAGTATATGCTTATATATATATATATATATATAAGCGTATACTTAAGATATTATAGCCATAGTTAAATATATCAAGCCCGTACTTAAATGTTTATATACATCATCTTTATATTTATAACAAGCTACTTAGCAATCTACTTGCTTACATCTTATATATTTATAAACCCGTTATGACATGCCGATCAATAATTCCTATTTATTATAATTCATGGCGCATCGGTATCTACAATAATGTGTTTCGATAATGGGAGAACATTCTACATAAATCACACAACATTTTTTCATTTAATGTAAAAAATAAAAATAAAAATAAATAAATAGCTGTGTCCGATAAAAGTATTTTCATTCCCTGTTTTTGTTCATTCATAAAACAAAAGAAACATTTTTAGAAACATTTCCTGTTATTCCTGAGGTTTTTCAATGTATTATTATTCTTTTAATAGGACTTGTTTTCTTTTTCATCCACATTCCATTTTATGAAAAGGCGTATCTACAAAAAATTAAATATTTAAAATAAAAATGACACTGGAATCCTCTGCGAGATATGCAACAAAGATCTTTTTTCTCACATCGCTTGAATTTCCTGACGTGAGTGTTAAATTCCAGAATGATCTGTAACGAACCAGAAAAAAAAGTGCCAAGGTTATGAACATTATCTCCCGCGTAATGCACTACGTGATGCCGCCACCCGCAGAACACTTTTGGAAAGTTTCCAATGGGTGTTGTCATTAAATATAAACTTAAGATTAATTGTATTTTTGGAAGAAAGTTAATTAAAAATACGTTTTGTAAAATGGAAGAAAAAAATGATGTTGAGGAAGGTAATGGATAGAATAGATTAATTTTGAAATGTCCATTAAAGAATATGTCTTTCTTTAATGAATTTATAATGAGTAAAGCTTTTTTCCCTGTTTTAAATAATGCACTAAAAAGAATTACTGACCTTAATGAGTGGACTTTTATTTATCGATTTTATAGATAAAGTTTTTTAAAATAAAATAAACTTTAAATTTAAAAAAAACGCGGCATGAAAAAAAAAAAGAAATTTTATATATAAAAAAAGAAATGTGCTCAATTTCATCCAGTTAACCTTATTGATCATAGCATCTGGTCTAATGTCTGAATCGCTCAACAGAATAAATCGCATGTAATTTGGAAATCCAGTAAACGTTGGATACGTGATTACACAGGATTAATTTTAAAGCAATTATTTAAATTGGTAAAGAATCATGTGAGTTGTAATTTTCCAAGTGGACGAAAAATGTCCGGGCCAGGATTCGAACCTGGGATATCTTGGCTGAAGCTGCCATGCTCTGTTGAGCTGATTCAGATATCAGGCCAGATGCTATGATAAATAAGGTTAAGTGGATGAATTAGATCCTTCAGATTCGACCTTGATGCCTCATTTGGTAGAGCATGGCAGCTTCTGCCAAGATATCCCAGGTTCGAATCCTGGCCCGGACGTTTTTCGTCCAGATGGAGAATTACAACTCATACGATTTTTAACCAATTTAAATAATTGTGTTAAAGATAATCTTGGATATGGATATCTTTGCAATACGACTATCACAAACGATGTAAAAACGTGTTCTTTCGCAAATCACATAAACGATCTGTTCAAAAAAATCTACAGCACTAATTATAAAATTCCCACTAGAAATGTCAATGAATTGCCAGATTACAATGTCTGCAGTCTTTAATAGAAATGACAGATATACACTACCATATTAGAAATGTACTCCTTTTTGAGCTAATACAGCATTCCTTTTATAAAATTATTTCTTCTTTTTTTTCCCTTGAATAATTAACTAAAAATAAAAAGAACGAATAAACAGAAATATAACAATTGTTAGAGTTATCATATAAATATCAGTTACACAATCGTTAAGCTTTGTTTCGAAGTAAACAAGCAGGTCTCATTAGTTAATGTGAAACTTTAAAAGAATCTTTTAAATTACTTTTTAAAGTTTTAGACGTTTTCTTCTTTTTGGTTCAGACTAATAAGATGTATAAAATAATTCCATCGCAAATAACGGAGAAAGATCCTAAATTTAAGAAAATACTTTTATTCTAAGCTGAAAACTTTCTTCGAGTTCGTAATAACTACGAAAAGAAATCCTACGCCCTTGTGAAATTAACTTCGCTTTTTCTCAGAATACTATAAAATAATAAAAATAACAAAGTATGCCATAGTATTAACATTTGAAAATAAAATTAAATGAATTTTTCCACTTTTCAAAGTTATGTTTTACTGATTTGAACACAATACTTTTTGTTTAATAGAATAACAATACTAAATCTGATATTTAAGGAATTTTAGAACTTCATCTTCCATCTTGAAATGTTGTGCAAATATTTTCATTTTAATAGAAGATCTTAAAATTAATGTATTAGTACATTCTTGTTTTCTTCCTTAATAAATAAAAACAAGGATCGATTTTGTTTATTTTATTTATGTAAATTTCTGTGCGTTTTAGAAGTGTTTTCCAGTTTTGAACACTTTATTAACTCTACTAAAAATGTTATATAAAAAACAGGAATGTAATTTATTAGTACTATTGTACGGACAACGTTAACTTTTTTGTCAGGAAATTGTAAATTAAAATATGTGAATTTTATAAATACTAAATCGAATTTGTAAGCTCACCCCGGCATTTGAAAACACAATTATATTCAACCCTGCATCTGTACAACTGTAAACATCAACCAGTTGTGATGTTTACAGTTTTTTTATGTCAATACTTTGATGAAATATAAGATCTATTGCTAATTTGTTTTTGTATAATATGCAATCTATCATGTTGCAAAAATACCTTAAAGGATCACAGATATTTTTGCGGAGACATTTTGACAGTTAAAATATAGATACAATGCTTAAGTGATACAAAGAGAAACACAAAAAGGTTTATAAAACATTTTAATATAAATATCGACATATGTTTCAACGCTTCTACGGTGCCATTATCAAGATATACTACAAGAAACAAAATATTCTCGCAAATATTTGAAAATAAACTTGAAAGCCATAAACCATGAGATCATCTATGCAAAAAACAGATGCTTAAAATTCATTATTATGTGATTATAGAACATTTTGACAATGTTTTTAAATTGGAAAACATTAACAAATTATGTATTTGTATCTTTACTATGCAAAATATTACACTGTGTCAGATCAAAATAACCCATTTATCACTCTGCTGTCAATATCTTTTTTTTTTCCTCAAAAATGTATGAGGGAAATGTAAGAACCCCATCTTACTTAGAGCGCTGTCGATAGCCAGTGAGGCAACATTGTCTATTAAAATACTAAAGATACATTTTTTATACACACTTAATCACATAGTTTTAAATTATTAAAAGATAAGAGCGAAAAATTTTGAAATTAAAAAAAACGAACTGAAAAAAAAAAAAAAAAAAAAAAATGTATATCCCTTTAATACATTTGGGGAAATTTTTTGAATACTTTTATTATAAAGATAAAATGATTTTGATATGTTCAAACACCTTTTCTGACTATCGTATTTTTTATTGTGTATTTCTAGTTATCTCAGCTATTTAGAACTGTGTGACTTTCCTGAAGGTCACAAAATTCAATGAATTTGCATCCACACGATCATACCGTACATACTCTGCATTAAAGTTATAATTATTTCATGAAATATTAAAACAAAAAAAAACATAAAGGAATGCATACAAAAATTAGGGCGTAATGAAATTACATTTAACGAATGTTGTATATCACTATACGATAACCTATATACTCGGCCTTAAAGGGATAATTAACTCATGAAATTCAAAAACAATTACATAAACGAATACATAAAAAAATAGGTGTTAATGTAATTACTTTTAACGAATGCTGTATACGACTGAATAAACGTCGTATTATGTAATATGATAAAGAATGATAGATAGTTGCCAAACCTCTCGTTCTTGTGTATGAGTATTTCCGATTATATGCTTTATTCAATAACAATGGCGAGATTAAACATGAAGGAGTTAACAGTTAAAAAAGATCCCTGACGGCTCGGCCTACATGCACAGGTAGATTTCGAAGACGCAGACCGTGCGGCGCCTGTTTGTTGGGAATTGCGGAAGAAATGACCTTTTTGCCATGATGCGGCAGTTGGAACCGCCTACTTCGAAATCTAACTTGTTTGAAGGCGGAGCCAGCAGGGATTTTTTATTTATTTATTTATTTTTTTTTTTTTTTTGCTATAAGAGTTGGTCCTATATAAAACTTGTCAATATAAAAGTTTTAGATAACATTAAGAGAATTTATAATAAATTTAAGCGGATTTGAAATCTTGGGAATTGACGAAGTTATCAATTTTTTCCTTTTAAAATCCCCCTCCCCTCCCCCCCTTGGGGCTATTTTTAATTATATCAAAAATCTGTCATACATAAATTTTTGGCCCTTCTCCTAGAAGTAATAATAACTTCAAACGAATTCGATACGTATCATAATTAAGAAATTATGGGATTTTTTCAGTTTTCATAAAAAGGCTTTTTATTCCCCACCCCACCCCACCCCCCTTGGTTCGATTTTGCCCATTAACGAACTTGACCGAGATTTTATGCCCCTTGATTTTATGTCTCAGTTTCGAAAAGATGCGGGAGTTAGAACCACCTACTTCGAAAAATAACTTGTTTGCAGGCGGAGCCGGCAGGAATTTTTTTTTTTTTTTTTTTTTTTTTTTAACTTTTTTTTTGCTATAAGGGTTGGTCCTATAAAAAACTTGTCAATATAAAAGTTTTAGATAATATTAAGAGAATTGATAATAAATTCAAGCGGATTTGATATCTTGTGAATTGACGAAGCTATGAATTTTTTTCTTCTAAAACACCCCCTCCCCCCACCTTGGAGCCATTTTTAATTATATCAAAAATCTGTCCTACATACATTTTCGGTTCTTCTCCTAGAAGTAATAATAACTTTAAACGGATTCGATACGTATCATAATTAAGAAATTATGTGGTTTTTTCTGTTTTCACAAAAAGCCCCTTTATTTAAACAAGTTCGCTAATACATATATTTTAAAACCTATTATTAGAAAGATCATGCTGAACTAATGATAAATTTTGGTTCAGGGATTGTACTGAATATGGCTACGCTTTTTCCGCAGTTTTCGACAAATTGAGCATACATTTCTCTTATTACGTATGCCACTCTTACAGGCGAGATTTTGTTTACACCAGACAGAGCTGCGAAATTTATCATTGAGAATTTGCTTTGCCAAAGATTTACCATCATGGTTTAATATGTTAGGACTCACGATGAACGAATCTCCTATGTTTGTTTTCTTTAATGAAGTAAGATTTTAACCTCTTAAACTAATTCCAACTGAAATTATCTCATAATCTATACACATTGAATGTAACTCATTTCTTAAATCTACATTTTTTTCAACGATCTTTCTAAAATTGTAACTATTATGAACTCTTATTCGCAAAAAATAATTTTGAGTAAAAATGACCATAGCATACGAAACACGTAGTGGTTAGCCCGTATTTGTTTTCCTGAGTCACATGACTTGCGTATTTATTATATAAATTAAGTATAATAGGATTTAATAGAATGAAGAAAAACTTTTACTAATGTATTTTTAAGTTTTGATTTGATTTTCATAAAATTTGAAATTACACGACAAAATTATTCAACGATTATATATAATAAATGTCAATGTTCAGGTATTTTTTGTTCTTTTACATTTGGATCGACGGACTACACGACAACTATAGGTGCTACGTATTTAAATAATTACGAACGCACTTGAAAACTGTTGAAAGACTGGACAGCTTGCTGCAGATTTTTACCACTGAATTATTACTTTCTGAAAAATTGTTTCAGGAAAATATTGTATTAATGTTTTGCATGTATATATGTGAGTGAACGCGATATATCCAGTAAATCCGACGGTGTTCTTATTTGACGAATTTGTTTCAGACCACTGTGCAAGAGTTGAATCGATTTTGCCGAAGGATTATGTTTTAAAATATCGTTTTAATTCCATTTTCCAACATTTTTTTGTGGTCAACTATATAGAGAATCTGTCACAATCACCAATGAAATGTATCAGATTACAAGTGATAAATATTGCAACGAGAAAATCAAACTTTATTAGTATGTAGACAACGGATTCACTTTCAAAATTGGAGGTCTAAAGTTCAAATCCAGTCGATTCCATTGTATAAAATTTATTTCATTATCATATTTTGTTTACTTTCTGTAATGATATACAGTGTTTAGAATGTCGAGTGGAGTCAGTTCAGTTTTTTTGCGTATAAAAATCAAACTATGTTGTTGCATTTTAAAAATTAAAAAATATTTCATAAGAATATCTAAATTGTATTAATGAATAAGATTTTGCCATAATTTTTTTTTTTTTTTTTTTGAAAAAGCAGTATTAAAGTTCAAACTAAAAAAAAATTGTATCAAGAAAATACGTATTATTTATTGTTCCTGTTTATTTATTTATTCTTTGCGTTGTTTCGTTGTGTCTAAACGTTGTCAACATTTATGTATGTGAAATTTATATATTTATCTTAAAACACGTATTGTTCATTAAATTAACTGATGTAGTAAAAGCATAAAACAAAATTTTCCAAATATTCCACTTTAAAGTTTTAAATCCAAAATGTTTTATTGCAAGGAATGTTTTGAGTAAGTCGTCAATTCAATACACAAGGGAATTGCTATAGTTTTTTTTTTTTTTTTTTTTTTTTTTTTTTTTTTTTTATAAAGCAGTATGATATTACTATTTTATTAGGAACATTTGCAACTAAAGAAAATATTTTTTATAAAATGTTTTTTTTTTATTGTAAATATACTGAAATTTACATAATACTACATACTATAAAGTTACGACTTTGCATCGCTCTTGAAAAGTGATTCAGTATTTAAACAAGAACGAAAAATCATGCTTCAAGCATAGATTATGTAGCACTTTCCAACGCTTCCAAAATAATTTTACAAAACATACCATTGAATAAGCTAAAATATAACATCTAAGTAAACAATTTGGAAAACGCATAACATATTTAAAAACATAATTTCAGTAATTTCCAACAGATACAATATTCGAAAAATATCCGAATACTTTTATTCAGCCCTGTATAGGATCTATAGTTTTGTATATATACTACATAGTATGCTAAATTTTAGTTTAGTTAGGAAACGCGTAGCGCAGTTTAAAATTATCCTTCTGGAGTTTCTGTCAGTAAACGGAAATGTGTTCACGAACTTTTGTGCTGCCCTGTGTAGGATCCACAGAATTTATACACATCACATAATAGACAAAAAGCGAGTTAAAATTAAAATCGCGTTCAGTAACTTAAAACACACTTCCAGGATTTATTAACAGACAGTAGAGAATTCCTTTGTGTGTCCCTGTAAATGAACGATGACTGCTATACACACACTATTCTGTAGTAAGCCTCTTGTAATGCACCTTAGTAATATATATAAATTTCAATGCGTTTAGAATAGTGAAACATTATTTAAATAAACCGCAGACGATTTTTCTCCATAGACGTAATGTAACGGAATTCTTTTGACTGTCCCTGTAAAGTAACTATAAGTGCTATGCACACCTTATTCCATATTAAGCATCTTCTAATGCACCTTAGTGATATATATAAATTTCAATGCGTTTACAATAGTGAAACATTATTTAAATAAACCGCAAATGATTTTCCCCATAGACCGCAATGTAACGAAATTCTTTTGAGTGTCCCTGTAAAAAAACTATCAGTGCTACACAGTTCCGTTGCAATAGGGAACATGCTATAGATAAAGACAATAACATATAAAAATTGCAGAGCAATCCGAGCGTATTTACGGGAGTTAGAGCACGGACAGACGGCAGACGGCCATACGGCAGACAAACCGAAGTCATAAGCACTTTTCAACTAGGTTGGAAAGTGCTAAAAAGACATTAGCAGCACCTGTAATACATATTTTCAAATAGTTTTATATCTAGTCGATAATTAAAACTACCTGTAACCCTGTGTATGCTAGTTACTGATGCAATCGCCATTTATGGCAATGTTTGTTAAACGTATATTTGTTATGATTTTTTCCTGAAATAATTTGCGGAGAATATTTTTTTACTTTTCTGGTAGAAAAAAATTAATAAAAAGATAGGTGTCGTTTATCTACGCGTAGAAACTAACTATTACCTAATTTATAACTATAGAATCTTATTTAACTATTTATTTATCATTTATCATTAATAGTATTTTAGTGATGATGTATTGAGAAAAACACAGATAACTAATCAATACCTAAAATGAGCTGTAAAGTCACCTGAGAAAAATATTGAGACATAAAATATAAAATAATTAAAGTTTTGTGCGATGTTAACTTCCTTTAAGATAGTGATTTACACTAAAATAATTAGTATATTATGTGGTACAAAGTTATCCACTCATATAGGTTACTTTGCACTACTTATAGAAAATCAATAAAAAATGAAAATATAATTGTGATGATTTTTAGGATAACAGTGATGTTTATATTCTATCACAGAATATATTAGCTTTGTTTTTTAAATACATTTTCCAAATGTGCTGTATCTTACATGAGAAAATCACTGTTCCTTCTCTCAGTGTCTTACATGAGTACAAAACAGTAAATATATATATATATATATATATATATATATATATATATATATATAACACATCGTGTAAATTATATAAACATTATGAAAAGGAGTAATTTTTAGCGATGTCTTTGCAAAAAAATGTCTTTTTATTAATGCATACTTTTATCCTTTTGAAAACAGTATTTAACAATGTTGCTTCTTTTCGCTTCTGATTATTATTTATACACAGTCATATTACTGTTTACGAGAGTGGTTTGATAAGCTCTCAGTCTGACAGTGAAATAACAAGTTTTTTGACATAATTTCATATTACTTTTTCAATGTAGTTCCTTTTCAACTTAATACATTTAAAACACGCTCTTGTGTGCGCATTGTTTTGTGCAGCACTGTACGAGAGTGGCTCGGAAAGTTATCGGCCTGACAAAGATAATACAAAATTTTTGACAGTTCCATTTTATTTTTTAACTTGCAACACAATACAATTCAGTAAAAACTCTTGAGAAATGTTCATTCTTTGGTCGACGTTCAAGAAACGCGGCATTCATTCAGTGGAAAGCTTTTTCATTCCCAAAATATCGTGTAAAATGTGGTTAATATTTTCTACCGAGATGTTTGCAATGTCAGCAAGTTCGTGTATCTTCAATCGGTGATCATTTAATACGGCATTGAGATTTTTCGAGACGATGTCGTCGGTGGTAATGGTGGTGTCGTTACCGTGAATTGATTTCCTCCCATGTTTAAATTTAACAGCCCATTTTTTTATCATCGAATATGAAGGACAAGAATACTTTAAGCTGGAATGTAACTATTTTTGTATGTCCTTTGGGGTTAAAGCTTCTTTATAAAGAATTTTATGACAGATTAAACTTCTTTTTGTTCTATTTTTAGAAAATGTCAAAACTTGTTTATTTTACTTTATCTCCCAGAAATAACCAATGAACTCCCGCGTTTGAAACTCGGCAGCATGCCATATAAAGGATTATACTTTACAAACATCACTGTCATTTGGTCATTCTTGTTTCATCTCTGTATCATGCCGAGAACTTACCAAACTATACTCGCATTGTCTTATTAATGTTTATAGACTGTCTTAATATATTGCTATAAATTAATAAAGTTTATAAAACAAATTTTTCAAATTTACTGTATTTACACCAGTAAAATACAGTGTAAAATAGCATTTAAGAATTAAAACAAATCGTACAAATTGCATACTTTAGTGTAAAATTTAGTAAATTGTACTAAATTGCGAAGAAACAGAAGTATAACATAATTGCGAGTAGTCTTAGTTTTAGTAGTATATAAATAACAGTTACACAGCCATTAAGCTCTTTTTAGCATCAAACAAAAATATCGCATTATTTAATTTGAAACTTTAAAAAATATTTTTTAATTACTTTTTTTAATTTTTAGAAGTTTCCTTATTTTTAGTTTAGTCTAATTAGATATATAAAATAAATCCATCGAAAATCACGAAGAAAGATCCTAAATTAAATAAAATACTTTTATTCTAAGCTGAAGACTTTCTTCGAGTTCGTAATAACTACGAAAAAGAAATCCTACGCTCTTGTGAAATTAACTTTGCTTTTTCTCAGAATACTATAAAATAATAAAAATACCAATGTATACCATAGTATTAAGTTTTGAAATTAAATTGAATGAATTTTTAGACATTTCAAAGTTATGTTTTCCAGATTTGAGCATAATACTTTTTGTTTAATAGAAGAACAATACTAAATCTGATATTTAAGGAATTTTAGAACTTCATCTTCCATCTTGAAATGTTGTGCAAATATTTTCATTTTAATAGAAGATCTTAAAATTAATGTATTATTACATACTTTTTTCTTTCTCAATAAACAACAAGAACGAAAAATCACGCGTCAAGCATAGTTTATGTAACACTTTCCAAAACTTCAAAAATAATTTTGCAAATCTTTACCGTAAGGTGTAAGATGATATCTAACTCAACAATTTTGAAAACAGATAACATATATAAAAATCCAATTTCAGGAATTACCAACAATATTCGGAAAAATATCCGAGCTCTTTTGTGCAACCCTGTATATGATCAATAGATTTGTATGTATATTAAATAGAATGCTAAATTTTAGTTCAGTTAAGAAACGCGTAGCACAGTTTAAAATATCCCTTCTGCAATTTCCGACAATAAACGCAAATGTACTCGAGAACTTTTGTGTTGCCCTGTATATAATCTATGCAGTTTATACACACCAAGTAATAGAGAAAAACTGAGTTAAATTTAAAAATGCGTTCAGCAACTGAAAAAGCATTCCCAGAAATTATTATTAATAAGTAGTACTTTAACAGAATTCTTTTGTGTGTCCCTGTAAATGAACGATGAAAGCTATACACAAAATATTCTATAGTAAGCATCTTGTAATCCACGTTAGGGGTATATCGATTTCAATAGGTTTCAAATAGTGAAAAATTATTAAAATAAAATGCAAACGAATTTTCTTCATAGACCGTAATGTAACGGATTTCTTTTGAGTATCCCTGTAAAGGAACAATAAGTGCTATGTACAGCACATTCGATAATTAGTCTCTTATAGGGCACCTTAGTGATATATATCAATTTTAATATCTTTGAAATTGTGTAACATCATTAAAATAAAC
Source organism: Maratus michaelseni (assembly GCA_963931845.1). Classification (NCBI taxonomy): domain Eukaryota; kingdom Metazoa; phylum Arthropoda; class Arachnida; order Araneae; family Salticidae; genus Maratus; species Maratus michaelseni. Next base: position 54,127,440 of record OZ007592.1, on the reverse strand, counting down.
CGCAAATGATTTTTCCTCATAGACCGCAATGTAACGGAATTATTTTGAGTGCTCCAGTAAAAAACTATAAGTGCTACACACTTCATTTTCAATACCGAACATGCCACATTAAGCCTCAATAATATATATCAATTGCATGACGATCCGAGCCTATTTACACGAGTTAGAGCACGGACAGACAGACGAAAAACAGACAGACAGACAGACAAACCGAATTCATAAACACTTTTCAACTATGTTGGAAAGTGTTAAAAACAAGGATCAGTTTTGTTTATTTTTTGTATTTAAATTTTCTTGCGTTTTAGAAATCTTAATTACAATTATAGATATGAAACTAACATTAATAGCATAGTTCGAAAACCATAGTTTTTTTTCTGACAGGAAATTGTAAAGAAAATTGTGTGAATTTTATAAAGAGTAAATCGAATCTGTACGTGCTCTCCGGCATTTGAAAATAGAATTATATACAACCATACATTATTTTAATATTTACATGATATTTACAGATTTTTTGTAATGATAATACATCGATAAAATACCAGGCCTTTTGTTTATATAATGTACAGTCTATAATGTTAAAAAAATGCCTTAGCTTAAAGGATCATATTAATTTCGCCGGAGATATTCCGACAAACTTTTTAAATAAAAAAATAATAAGAAATCATGAATTTTTCATATTTTCTATAGAAAATATTACACTGTGTCATATTAAAATACACTGTTAAAAATAAATCCTCAAATTCACGGTAAAACTACTGGCAGCAAAGTTACCGGACTTTTTCCGTTTCGTTAGTAGATTTTCCGTTTTCAAAGATAAAAGAAGGACATACTCCGTTTACAGAAGCGGTAAATTTCCGTTAACGCTCTCAGAAATCACGGAAATATTCCTGACTGAACTGGCAGGAAAGGACATTATCCGTTGTGAAAAACTCGGTTTTAAAAAATTACATCTCTACATGTGCTGCCATCTGCCGACTATTGCGGAAGTATTTAATATCTGATATACTTCAAGAACATTTTCAGCCGGACATCGGATTTGAACCAGGAATGACAATGCCTCGAATCAAGTGCCTTGCCCATTCGACCAGTGGGCGCTTGTTAGAGTAGCAGTTTAAAAGGATGATATGGTGTTTCTCAAAATTGCGGCTAAGTTGAACAATTTGGGGTTTAGAAGCGTGCTAATTTTGAAGTTAAGTGCGAGGAGATTTCGTTATGAGATGATGGTTAAAATTGTAATATTAATAGAGGATAAAAATATGAATTATATATATTCTTAATTTGATTGTTAGATGTAAAATATGAATATTATATTTTGAAATAAATTCGATAAATTTTTTTGCTTTTTTGAGAAAATCTATTTTTTTTTTCACCTATTATATATTTTTTAAATGTGTTCGCTTAGAATATATTTTTAGTGCGAGTGCTTTTTATTACTTTAAAAAATAAATTTCGAATAATTTTAAAGGAATGAAAAAATTGTTATTATTATTACTTTTTAATTTGAAAGCATTATTTTTTAATTCGAAAGCATTATTTTTGTTTGCTGCTTTTTTGAGTAAAATCGATTTTTTTTTCACTTAATTTAACTATTATATATATTTTTTAATCTGTTTGTTTAGAATATATTTTAAGTGCAAATATTTTCTGATAGCTTTAAAAAATAATTAATAATAATAAGAAAATAATTTTAAAAGAATGCGAAAATTGTTACATATCTTAATTCGAAAGCACTATTTTGTTGTTGTTGTTGTTGTTTTAAATAAACTCGAAATTTTAATTTATTACATTTTTAGTTTTTATGTGCAGCAACATGTCAGTTTTTAACATTGAAAATAAACATGCAGCTAATAACGGAATATCTCCGTTGGCCCCTTTCCTCTCCATCCGTTCTGTTGTTTTCAGGAAATATGGGGATTTTTTCTGTTTTTTAACGGAAAATACCCTTTTATCACGTAAAGGAACTTTTTCTGTGAAGTTCAGGAAAAAAATACCCGTGAATTTCAGATTATTTTTAACAGTGTACCCCATTCACCACTCGACTGTCAATAATCTTCTCACAAAAATGTATGACGTAAATATCGAACATCATCTTAGTTAGAACGCTGTCGATAGCAAATATAATACATTTTCTTTTCAAATTCTAATGAATACAGCTTTTTTATGCACTTAAACACCTAATTTAAAATTATTAAATAACAAGGATGAAAAACTTGAAAGAAAAGAGGGCGTTGAAAATAAGAACAAAAATATATATCCCTTTAAGACTGGTGAGGGAAATTTTCGGAACGAAATGATTGTCATTTTGTGAGAATAACTGTTTAAAAACAACACAAAATGTCACAAAAAACATATATGCATCATTTAATAAAAACTTTTACTTTAGGTGTTTTAAAATATACAAAACTGTATTTCACATTATAAACCTAGCGCTTTCGAGCCGTCCTGGCTCATCATCAGGGTTAAAAATGTTAACACACAGATACACACAAAAAACACAAATAGTCTGAAACACCGTAAAAACATCAATGTCTGCTGAAGACAAGGTCAAACCATTATGAGCAGGTCACTAGGGGTGGGAAGCATAGGGAATGTGCCAATCTTATTTACTCTTGAACTACCTGTAAAAGTGTGTACCATCATTTAGGGATGTTGTAAGAATCATTGCATGTTTTATCTTTCCTGGTTAAAATTTCTATGGATTCGCTTATTATTGCTTGATAAAAAGAGGATGTGGGTTTAATAATTCTAGTTTTATCAAAATCTATTTCAATCGACTGTTCCTGTTTTAATCTGGAAAGTGCCGTTTTACTTCTATTGTACTTGATATCTGCAATATGTTCTTTTAACCGAATTTTAAATTTCCTTAAAGTCATACCAATGTAGTCTTTAACTTTATAAGATTTCATGCTATTTTCAACTATTTCCATAGTAACTGGGATTCTATATATTCCTGCTAAATCTTCAATCGGTATGGGATCAATCTTCTTATGCAGTAACGCATTCAATTTAACTGGAGGGGATGCTACCAAATTTATTTCATATTTCTTTAAATTATATTTTAATTTTTCAAAAAGTTTCGGAATGTATTGAAATTTGTAAAATTTAGTTGGTTTTCCTTATGCTTCCCACCTCTAGTGACCTGTTCATAATGGTTTGACCTTGTCTTCAGCAGACATTGATGTTTTTACGGTGTTTCAGACTATTTGTGTTTTTTGTGTGTATCTGTGTGTTAATGTTTTTAACCCTGCTGATGAGCCAGGACGGCTCGAAAGAGCTAGGTTTATAATGTGAAATACAGTTTTGTATATTTTAAAACACCTAAATAAAAAGTTTTTATTAAATGATTCATATATGTTTTTTTTTGTGACATTTTGTGTTGTTTTTAAACAATTATTATAGTACAGAGGTGTTGTGTTTTTCATGACTCAAGTTTATTTTTTTTTATTTTGTGAGAAGATAAAATATTTTTTTTATATTTTCAACTATTTTTTATTTTGTATTTCAAGGTATCTCAGTACTCAAAAGTAGGTATCTCAAAAGTATCTCAAAAGTATGTGCAATACTTGTCCCTGACCGTTTCATTTTTTAAATTTAACTGTTATATTTTTTAAATTTAAGCTCTTATTTATTTTTTTACAAGTTTTTAGTATAAATAAATATTATTCAGTCTTCTTTTATGAAGTCCAGTGTTATATTTTTCAATGAGAGTCTCTCCGGGGGGCAACGACGGGTGGGTCAGCTAGTTTAAAATAAAACTCGAAATTTAAATAGGGATCACGTCAAGGGCACTTAATAATCGAAATATTGCTTAAAATGAACAAAAGAAATTGTGAGTGTAAGAAACGTACCGCATCTAGAAAGTGAATAAGGTGATGCTAAAGCAATTAAAGATCAGAGCAAAAAAAAAAAAAATTAGCTCGATATGGGGAAGTGTTCGATCTGTGGCTGGGAAGAAACGTTGGCACTTTTTCATTAGGCTTATATGTTTATTAGCATCTCAAGTATTTGCGTTATCTATATTAAAAACATTATTATACCACTTGGCTATTTTTTAAAAATATAAAAATAATATTTTACAACAACTTTGATCAATATTACTTAATGCAAATGTATCTAATGGAATGCTAATACATTTATGGTAATTGTATTGCATCCTTTTTTGTAGTATATTTACAAAATATATTTACAACTATAACACAATATTAGAACGATTTTTAGTTCTCGCTAAAGTAGCAACGTGTTTAACGTCTTCTCTACTATATAAAAATTCTATTTATTTCACTTCTAAAAATGAACCAAAATTGATCAAATTAATAATTATGATTTATCTGATTTAGAGAAACGTCATGAAAACACACACACCCACACGAAAAAACCAAGTTAAACTGTAACACTCCCATAATATTTCCATTAAAACATTTCGTGTATTTTGTATGTGTAGCATTTTAAATGCTTTAAAATTTTTAATAGCAAACACTACCATTTGGAGTAATTTATTAACTAAAGACGCTTTAGAAAATGCATTTAATTATTTACATATTTAGATGCATTCATATCTAGCAAGGATCTTCCTTTTAATATTAACTACACATACTCAATGCTCGAATATGTTTACCTCGGTTCTATTCAATTAATATTATATGTAACGATATTCATAAAAGGATTTTTGTATTATTTAAGACTGTGAGAGGCAGACCTTGTGTTTATTAGGCGTAATTCAAGTAAAGCATTATAACAATTTCTTTAATTGTCATGCAATATTATAGAATATACATATTGTAATCTTTTGAACATATTTCAACATATAAAAAATATTATTCATGCAAATAATTTTGGTTTATGGTAAACATATTTCAAACTTTTGCTACTTTTAATATGAGTTGTAAAGACCTGGAAGATAGTGATTTAACGTGACAACTATGTTCTTTGTACTGCGTATAATTCTAAAAACATACATAATAAGTGAAAGACTTTCACAATACTTATCTAGTATTGCGTTAATATTGATAATATTTTTATATTAGTTCATACATTGTACAAATAGAATATTATTGTTTCGTAGATTATATACCGTATCTTTTACAATATAGTCATAATTTCTATTCAAATGTTACAAGTGTACCTAACGGTGCACAAATATTAGCTTTCTTGTAACTTATAAATCTCAATGATATTACATAACAAAATGCATTTAGATCAAAAACAAATATGAATTTATATTTGCAATCTCTTTTCTATCAGCACCATTTTGCAAGATACAAAAAGTTAATGATAAAAACTGTTTTATCGTTGAATTATTAGAGGTTTATTTTTTTAGAAATTCTAGAAATGATCGGGATTAAACTACTGTTTCTTATAACGTATATTTATAAAAAACATAACATATTGTTAATCCTGATAAATTAAAATCTTATATAATTTTAATTTGTTTTGTCTTCTGACACCTGTGTATATTCTTTTATTTATAAATGTAAGAAAAATAAATATACATTTTCATATGATGCATTCGCTTTAAAGTTTCGGTTCATTTTAATTTAATCGGAAGATTCTTACTAACATTATGTAAATACGATAGTAAAGTATTAAAAAAATTATATAATTATAATATAAAAGGCAACAGACATTTTAATACATAACAAAGGAAATTGTTTGTTGCTTATTGTAAGTAACATATGAATAACAAGGTTTTTTTTTCTAAACTGTATGAAATGGTTTGCCTAATCTTATACAACTTCGTAAATATAAAACATTTAAATATCAGAAAATCATATATTATTTCAAGATAATATTTTAAATAGAATTATTTCTAAATCCATTAATAATAATAGGAAACTTCAAAGGAATTCATTAAAAATAAAACAGTTAGTAGCGGAAAGTCTTTGTTTCCTTTACGAGAACGGTGTATAGTCGTTTACATAGTAACTGGCAGACCTGGTTAATCAAATAGTGTGAAAACTAAGTTGCCTTGTTAACTTATCCATTTCCTTCTAAATAATTCTATTGAAACGCAAACAGTCGGTGAAACAGCACAAACTGTGAATCAGAAAATTATGTGCTCCTAATTAATCCAGTATACGTACAGTGAAATTGGTCTTGGTTATTTATCAGATAGAAGCTTTCATCTGTAAAATCAACTCTGTTTGAAATAGTGTTTTCTAAGGGGTGTTAAAATCCCAAATTAAAGATTCACCAGTTTGCTGACTCCATATGAAAAGGAAATTCAGATTATTAAAGATTTCTAATTTATAATGAAATTGAATCTGTTTAATGTGAATATTATAAAGTATAATTTTAAATGTTTCTCCATATACTTATTTAAAAAAGTATATATTTGTAAAGTGTTTTCAGAAATCTTCAGAAATATGACGTTTAACAGCTATAAATAAAACAAATCCATAAAATAGCCATATATTTTCATATTATTATTCAACTGACACATTTCAAAACAAGTATTTTGCATTTTCAGAGAATCCACACTTCAAGTGATTGTGCAATATATTTAAGATTTCTCTTTGAATTTAAAATTCCACATGGACAGTTAATAGACTATGAATCGTCCTCATAGCCTATTTATTCATAAAAATTGGTATCATTGATACTTTCAATCTCGCGTATGTTCTAAAAAATGTTTGCTTTGTATGTGCGTTGGCTAAAATCTAAACAATAAATAAAAAATACCATTTATTTTGTTTTGGTAATAGATATTTAGATATAAGAAACTCTTCTCCCACTGACATTCCCAATAAAAATAATCTGAAGATTATCTTAAGAAAGTGCCACATCAGAAATTCTACAGAAATCTGAAGACATTTTGCAGATTTAACTTTACCTTTAAAAAATCTGCAGAATTTTTAAAGACATTTCGCAGATATTATGAAGATTTTAAAAAAAAGTGGGCCAAGATCCTACAGATTTTCTACAGATATTTTTTAAGATAATCTTCAGATTTTTTTTAGTGGGGATACAAGATGATTCAAATTAATAAGGAAGTGTTTAAGCACATCCTGCACATAAACACATTTCACATTTTCTACACATGGTCTCCAAAGATTGACGTTTCAATTTATGAAGAAAAAAAATATTTCATGTTTTGGCCTTTCGGAGTAAAAAGGCGATAATGTGCAAGTTAATTTCTTATTTTTGCAAACTACTTGCAATAAAATTTCTTTTAGTTGAAAGTACGAAATTATTAATCTTAAATAACATGACAAAATGAAAGTAAAGAACGTAACATTTTGCATGTAGTTCACGTATAATAACTTTATTACAATCATGTGTTATATCATAATATCATTCCAAACAAGATTTGACATGTTTTCCATCACTATGCTGGAAAAATTACTTGCGACGCAAGACACCCCTAAAATGTTATGTAATGCATGCGAGCTTACTTTATCTTTCTATCTCAAAGTTTAAAGCATATATTTGTTAAATCCTGCTCCCTGAAGTCTAAATTCACAGGTTATTAAATTGGGTGAAGGAGGAGAGAAGACGTTTTCAATAGCCTGCTTACAAATTTGTCGTCCCTAGTTTGCGGTCCCGTCCAGGTTTCACTTCGATAATTCCATAATTTTCCAAACGTACGATCATTCGTTGATTGTAAGAGGATTTAGATGCAAACTTATTACCTGCCTATATGCTTTTATCGCAGCAGTAGCTTTATTGTTGCTCTAGCAAACAAATTTGACGAGTAACACTCGCTATGGTAAAGTGAATATCATAGTCTCTGAGAAAGTCCTTTGAGAAAAATTCCTTTATGCACTCTTTATTCATAGTGGTGAGCATTGAAAATCCGTTCATTTTAATCATATTACTAACACCGGATCGCCTTTTTTTCTTTATCAGCCAAAATATGAATAAATTCTGTCTCTTCACAAATCGAAATCGCTTAGTCATGAGACATGTGAACAAAGATATTTGTAATCTACTCAGCAGATATTGCACAGGAGGTTCCAAAGTACGACATGTTCAATTTGGATCACTTTGTCTTGACACAAGAATGATCTTAAAATTACGATCTATTCATTACATCTATTCACTTCATTCATTTCTTAATTCATCATTTTTATATATGCAGTGCAATATAGTGGTGATTTTTAACTCGATATTTTAACATACGTAACTTTAATTAATATCCATGGTCAGGAATATTTTACATATTTTGCACTATTTATTTTAAATAAAATATGTTTTCATTTGTAGTTAAAATTCTGCATTATGTGCTAAGAAGCTTTTATTCTACATATTTTAATATACTTAATTTTAAATGATGGCATTGGTTTGGATACTTTGCATTTCTTGCACATAAGTAACGTATGCATTCATTTATAGGTTATTAATCATTAAAAATAAATAAATATATTTTTAGAAGGATATTTAGTTTTTAATATATTTTGTATTCCACATATCTATACTAATAAAAGAAGGTTTCGCTCTGTCTGTGTATCTTTCTGCGATGGCTAGCAAAATCTACCGCACGTAAAACTCTCAAAGATTTGGGTCCAATGCAGGTTCTGGTGCACCTGACGCTCATATTTTTAATTTGTTGATAGTTAGGCAATATTAATTAGAAACACATAACTTTTTTTTTTTTTACAAAAATCGGCAGACGTGCCCGCGTTTACTTAGACCTGCTTTCAGCAAAGCGTAGAAAGGAATAACCAAATACCTATTTTTTGGCCTTATGTTTTTATGCCTTTAGGTCGAACAGTGTAAAATACCGGAAAACGAATAACATCTTCTATCTCTCAATTTCATATTTTAGAAACATTGGGCAAATACAGAACCTCATCTTACATAAACACTATATGAAGCTAAAAGGTAAAACTATAACATCATTCTAAGGATAACATTTTGATTGAGCTACAGGAAGTTGTTTAAAAGGGTGAAATATAAAATATCACAATGAACTTTTTTCTTAAAAGTGTATATAAATTTGAACCCTTAAACTTTTATAAATTAGTTATTAGAACAATTTAAAAGATTAGCTAATTTGATTTTGGAATACAAATTTTTCTTATAATAAATAAGTAATTATGAAATAGCGATTATTTTAATTTTGGAAAACCTACTCGTATATTTTGCAATAATTTAGATAATATTGTATGGTTATATATGTTATGATTAAATACAGATTTTCTCAAAATATTTGATTTAAAGTAAAATTAGTGGGAGTGAAGATAAAATGTTTTCACTATATAAGCTCTAAAATATTATATTAAAACAATTTATATTTAGATACCTTAAATGTAATACCACGGAACATTTTAGAAATAACAGAAATCTAACAGTTTATGTATCTTGTTGATTAGGTTAGTTTTACAGAAGCTCCCATTAAATTAGAAAACAACATAGAATTGCAACTGCTGCTACTACTACAACTAAAATTCTACAACTAAAAATATTGTGAAGTAATAGAGGAAAACGATAATTAAGTATGTCTATCGTAATAGTATGCCTAACGTTACATTTTTCTTAAATCATCGCACATGAAAATTGCATTATTCGAGATTGATTTATAGATAAAATAAAATATAAATGAACGAGCTCAAGATCCTGAATTATAGAAAAGTAATTTAAAAAGATGATACATGACAAATAAAAATTATTAATAACGTTTTCTTTTTAAAAACTTTAAACGTATTCTGCGTCTATTAAACCTTTGCAACGATCGTTCGAAATCCGAGTAATAAACTTAACCATTCCGTGTAATGTTACCCAAAGATGTTTAGGAAACATATTTCCAGGCATTCATATGCAGCGCTATCTCTCCACTTAACATTATTTAGACTTATTCTCGGAGGAGCTGTTGTCGGTGATTCTAAGATTTCGAAAATTGCTCAGTCAATATTAAATGTAACGCTATTCATGTAATAATACCATGAATATTGAATTCAACGAGATATGTTACTGATATATCTTAAGCATAAAATAAATAAAGCATTCTAATAATTATTAGATTACTTTACATGAAATATAATACAATATTCATACTAGTGTCTATTCAAGGTGGATTTGCATAGTGCAAATTTTCTGCACATGTAAGATCTTTATTTATTACTAGCGGCCCGTCCCGGTTTCGCTTTGGTGGTTAACGTGTCGACTATAATGTAGGATAGCGGTGGGTAGGTAATAAAAAAAATTCTAAATCGGATAAAACCAGGAGTGAGACAAAATTGCAGTACTTACAAATTTTAAACTTTAAATAAAAGCTTGTAAAAATGTGATAAACATTTTTTTTTTTTCTGTTTATGTACGTACATATTGAAACAAATATTTTAAATATAGCAGAACCACCCAGCTTCGCCGAGTTAACATTCCGGGTAACATAGATGAAATGTAATATCCTAAAAATATGCCGATCACATTAATGCATTCGCGTTCGAAAACCGCCTAAATGAAAATCACAGAACTCTTATGTTACTTTGACGCAGTCATACTAAATCATTTAGCTGTATAAATGATTATTTTTTGCGCTTTAAAAATGTCTTACGCAAAATATCTAATCAAAAATCAGCACTAGCTGTCTTATTCGTCTAATTCTCCATAATCGGGTCCTTTTCCGACGTTCACCCCCTTAGTGTGTGAATTTCTATAAACCCTGAAATACCTGTTTAACTATATTTCTAGTAGATTTGTTATCCTGAATTTCATGCTCCTATCTAATTCTGCTGTTGAGATATCGCGAAATGGGCTAAAACGTTCCACCTTCCCATTTAACACCTGGGTGGATTTCTAAAATCGCTGGAATAAGTGTTTAACTGTTTTTAATGGATTTGTTATCCTGAAGTTCATGATCCTACCTGCAACTGCTGTTGAGATATAGCGAAATGACCTAAAACGTTCATCCCCCCCATTTAATCCCCTTAGGGGTGAATTTCTAAAATCGGCAAAATATGTTTTAAACAATTTTTTTGTACACTTTATATCGTTAATATCCTGCTCTACCTAAAACTGCTGCTGAGATATGACGAAATGACCAAAACCGTTTGACAACACCATTTAACACCCTTAGTGGTGAATTTCTAAAATTGCTGAAAAGCGTGTTCAACTATGTTTTTAGTAGATTTGTTTTTCTGAATTTCACGCTCTTAGCTAAAACTGCTGCTGAGATATGGCGAAATGACATAAAACGTTCTACTCCCCATTTAACTAAAGGGGTGAATTTCTAAAATCACTGGAATACGTTTTTAACAATTTTTTTAATAGATTTGTTATCCTAAATTTCATGCTCCTAGCTAAAACTGCATCAGAGATATGGCGAAATGAATTAAAATGTTCAACCCCCCTTCATGTATTCCCCTTTGGGGGAGAATTTCGTCGGAAATTTTTTTAGTAGATTTCGTTGAATTTGATGCTCCTACCTAAAACTGCTGCTGAAATAGTGCGAAATGACCTAAAACGTTCGATCCCCCCCCCCCAATTAACTCCTTAGGGGGTGGATTTCTAAAATCGCTGAAATACATGTTTAACCCTTTTTTAGCAGATTTGTTATCCTGAATTTCATTCTCCTTCCTAAAACTGCTGCTTAGATATGCGAATGACATAAAACATTCGACCCATTTAACCAACTTTAGGGTTTTACTTCTAAAATCGCTGAAAGACATGTTTAACCCTTTTTCTATTAGATTTTTTATCCTAAATTCCCTGCCCCTACCTATAAATTCTGCTGAGACTAGGAAAAACTGCGTCATTGCACGCATGGTTGTTGAAATATGGCTAATGTATATATTTGTGTGATTATTTACATGAAGAGAAATTATACTGATAAGGATAAATTAAATATTACTGATTACGAAACATTTTGAGAAAACATCATTATTGTAATGCATCTATTTACACGAAGAAAAATTACAGTGATATGAATAAATTAATTATTACTAATTGAGTAATATTTTGAGAAAACCTTATTTTTTACTGCATTAGGTTAACACGAGACTTGAATTAATGAGAATTCATCATCTAACCTACTCAAATAGCACTCCAATATTGGCAAATATCGTAAACTGCGGATTTGCAATATTGGTCAATGTCAAACTGGCCAATATTGCACAGTTATTTATTTATTTAATTATTTTTTTTTTTGCAATACTGGACAATATCGGTTATCTCCATTGACCAATATCGGCCAAAGCTCGACTGGACGATTTACAATATATTTCTGTAATTTTTAATTATTTCTCTCTTTGCTTGTATATAGTGGCAGCTCGTGTCTTGCTTTTGAGAGTTTTAGGCACTACGTGCATAACTCCAAGGTTTTTTTTAATTATTATATATATATATATATATATATATATATATATATATATATATATATATAGAGAGAGAGAGAGAGAGAGAGAGAGAGAGAGAGAGAGATTTTTAAATAGAAATCTTTGACTTATATATTAGTTGAAAATCTGCAATTCAATAAAGCAAAAATATTTTTTAAAAAAATAATGAAAAGTGTAAAAGTTGGAGACATGCATGTAGCGCCCTAAAAAGCCATTCACAAGCCACCACTACTTACATAAACAAATTAGAACTTTGAAACTTTTTCTAATGTTTAAGGATTAATTATTAATAAATTATAGAGTTCAAAATTGTGTCTTGCACAGTTTTGTAAATACGAACTGAGCAAGTTTGTAAAAGATTAAAAGATTAAAAGATATGTTTAAATAGAAAAACAATTTAAAGTTAAAATTTCTTTAGTAACAGTAAGTGGTGCAATGATTGCATTTCGAAGTTTCTTAAAATAACAAGTTTCTTTAGTGCAAAATTAAATTATTCATCTTCTATTCTTATGAAGTCTCGGAATAATTTTTGTGACTTTTTTTCTTTTTTTTTTTCTCATGTCTCTTAAAATGCTGATAAGTCAATTAAAAAGTATGCCCATTTATTTAAGCTATTTTAAAGTCAGGAAAATCTGAAATAAATCAAATGTTAGTACAAAATATACTTCGTAAAATAAAAACTGTTGCTTTGAAAAAATATTGTGCAAACTGCTGTAAAAACTCCTATCCAAATGCCGCTATGCTAACTACGCATAATATAAACTGCAAAATATAATTTCGCAAGATGTTATGTAAATGCTGCTATGCAAACAATGCAAAATATAAACTGAAAATATACTTTCGCAAACATTAATCTAAACTTAAGAACTTAAACAGTAAATTTAGTGTTTGCGTAAATTTTGAGCAAAATTAGAGAAATAATTTCGTATTTTCTTCTATTTTTTTCACTTGGTAGGACGTACGAGTTGGGGAATTTATTAAAAATATATATAATTTTTTACCTGTTCCTTTTGTAAAGTATGACAACAGAAAAAAAAAAGAAGAGCTTTATTTAAACTATGTTTTTAAATTTTTAAATTAATTTCTCAACGTAAAATCATAATTTGATTTTTATAAAATATTAATTGTATAAATCGTATTTAAAAAATATACACATTACACTTTATTTTATTTTATGTTTTCTAATTCATTTTTCATTGCCGCAGCTTCACGGCCAATTAGTTCTTTTTGCAAGCATGGTTTGGCACATAATTAAATCTATTCTTGTTCTAACTCGTATAATATTCTAACCATAAATAATATTATGCGAATTATCACTTACTGTTGGCTAACGAGAAAATGTCTTAAAAATAATTTATTAATTTAGGTACTTTTCCGTTGTACCAACACCATACCAAATTGTACGCTAATGCGTCATTTGTTTTAACCCCGACCGAGAATGCAAAAGATTTTTATTGCAAACTGTGCCAAACATTTGGCATGCTATTTATTAAATATATATATATATATTAATCTTAACAATTTAAAGCATCTTAATTTGCGGTTTTTCGATTAAAAAAATTGTATTGTTCTATGACTTCCATTTTTCTCTTTGACGAGATGGATTTTGCCTTTTGGAAGTTATCTGATAATGAGGAATCTAATATAAAATTGATCAGGGGTATGGTACTACACATAAAGTTTCTTTTTTTTGTGAGATGCCAGCATTTAACGAGCGAGCATTCAAAATGGGAGCATTCAATATGGCGGACTAAAAATTTAAATGTTTTGAAAGTTATTCAATTGGTATGAAATTTCGTACACATGTGCTTTGAAAGATGCTAATTACGATACTGTACTACTGCGAGCATTTAACAGAAAATTAAAAATGTAATTTTATTGAGCCTAACACTGCATGACTGCATACTCAATCTTTTGGGGTATTATGGGGCATAGCAAAATGGCGCAGTAAAAGACAGCTTGTGCTAGTGTCCGTCATCATATAGAATTCTAAATAATATAGTTCATGTGGCGACGCACAGTGGGGTAAAGTCCCGAAAAGTTGGCCAAAATCTGAAAATGTTATTCAAATTTCACGAAACTTCGTACACAGGTGTTTTTCAGGATACTGATTACGATTCCGTAGTTAAAATTCCAAAAAAAAACAAAATGGGAGATCCAATATTGCGGACTAAAAATTTAAATTTTTGAAAGTTATTCAATTGGTATGAAATTTCGTATACAGATGCTTTGAAAGATGCTAATTACGATTCAAAAGTTAAAAAAAACGGCGAATTAGCATAGATACCAAAAGCATACAGTAGAAAATTGTTAATAATATTTTAAAATTGCTTCAAGAATAATTTTCTCATTTAAAAATCTCTTCTTATGTAGAAATAGTATTAATCGTCAAAATTTCCTCATGATAACGTTTCTTGATTTTCTTGTCCCTGAAAATTGGTTTAAATTTGCAATTTTTTTAATTATACCCAACCACTGGCAGAAATCTGACAAAACTCACAATTCTTATTCTTTTTAAAATATGGGACAGCATTTTTTTTTTCTGAAAATATGTTTTTCGGAATCTCCAGTGTCTGAAACGTGTAAACTCGTCATTTTTTTTTCGATTTTCGAAACGTTTACAACATTTACTCTATACTACGTATGTTTGGTAAGTAAAAGTGACATTTCTACTTGTTGTTGCAAAAACCTGCACGAAATATAAAATGGCAGTTTTTGGCAGATTTTTTTTTTATTCATTAGATAATAGTTCAGGACATTATCTCCTAATATTTCGTCGCGGAACAATGTCGAACTTTTAAACTTTCTGATGTTTGAAAACTAAAAAAAAATATATTTTTTAAATATTTTTATTAAAAATAATCATGACATTATTAATTTTTATGCGCTTAATATAATTTTTTTAACACTTGTTAATAATTTACATACCATAGTTGTGTGAAACCATTTTACAGAATTAAAATTGAATGACATGGAAAAATATAGCTTGTGTTTAGAGAAACCGCTATTTGGCTCTTTTCGTTCACCTTAGATGACACCCCCACAAGCGTCACATTTGAAATGATGCATGTTGTCAGGTAAACGCGAAAACCTTCTTCTAAATACAGCTTCAGACCCTCTAAAGATTATTCTAGCCAACTATAAAATGAAAATTCCCGAAGTAGTAACTTTATTTTTCGACTTTTGGTCAGCTATTCGGGATTTTGCCCTATTGTGCGACGTCTATATTAAAAAATGGAATATTCACTGCATTACGATAAGATACATTTTCAATTTCATACCCGCAGTTTAAATTGAGTTTTGTTTTATTATTTTATTTTATAATATTTCATATTTATTTGTTATTTAATTTTAAGATTATATCATATATTCTATTACGAGGAAATCTTGTGTGTGGTTATATATATGCAAATTTTATCTTAAAAACGGCTCTAATGATTTTGACAAAATTTTGTATCCTACATTTTTAGGGCAACAGAAAACCATTGGGCTGGGTCACATGGTCGAGAAAATTCAATTAGTGGGTTATTTTGGGTCACAATGGGTCAGGGTCAAGCTAGTTCTATTAAAAAAATTGCTCAAACGATTTTGATTAAATTTTGTATCCTACCATTTTAGATTACGAGAAAATAATTGGGTTAAGTCCCATATTCGAGAATTTGGATTATTCGGCCATTTTTGGGTCATTATACGGATCAAGCCAATTATATCTAAAAAACGGCTCTAACGATTTTGACTAAATTTTGTATCCTACGATTTTCGAGACCGATAAAATCATTGGGCTAGGTCAGAGAAAATTTGATTAGTGGGTCATTCTTGGGTCACTGTGGGTCAAGCTAATTTTATCTGAAAAACGGCTCAGACAATTTAGACAAGATTTTGCATCCTACGGTTTTCGAGCACGAGAAGACTGTTGGGCTAGGTCACACATTCGAGATTCAATTAGTGGGTCATTTTCGGGATAGATAATTATGGGTCAACCTATTAGGTAGATTTTAATACAAAAAAGTATAAAGATACCTTTGCAGCCGTTCGGAAGAAAGTAATTCCGGAAATTTTCGATATATTGTCACCGATCATGACCCCCAGGCCCCAAAATCACCCTCCGTTCAAATGTTGATATATATATATATATATATATATATATGTATATCTGATCTATGTCATACGATAACGCGCGTATTTATAAATCAATTTTGATGAAACTAATTGTGTGTATTAAGGTCACTAATGTCTAAACCGAGTTCGTTGGTCAGCTGTTTCAAGATGGCGGCCGCCGAAAGATTTAAAACTAAAATAAATATACAAAAAAGTTAAAAATTAAAATTTATTTTATACTTACGTGTTAGGCCTTGATACAACTATTCCGGAGCATTTTTTATTTTACCTCTATCTTACAAAATGGCAGAGATAGAGCATTTTGAAATTTTAGGGTGGCTGACATTTTGAAACAAGACAGCACATTACAAAAAAAACAACGATTAAATTATGAGTTTTAGTGAACGCGATTTCTCGCAAATTATTTTCTTTCATTGTTGTAATCATTTTCCCAATCATACGCATAAAACTGTATATTCATATCCGTTAGTGCCAAATTCTCGCCAAACTTGGCGACAATTGGCGAAATATCGCCAAATTTGGCGACCAAAATAAGTTTTCATAAATGAAGCCAACTTGGCTATAGCTCAATAATTTGGCAATTTTCTTATTCAAATTCAGTATTAACGAATCTTTTGTAAACTATTTCTTTGATTTTAGCTTGCTGTTTTCGAGTAACATTAGCTAAAATTTTTAAACGAAGATATAGGAAAGCTACCTTTTCCTCTAGGTACAGGCCGGAAGGACTTTTTTATCTTAAAAACGGCGTCGGATTTCAACTAAATTTAATATACTACAGATTTCGGGAACGAGAAAACTATTGTGCTACGCCACATGCTCGAGAAATTTCGATTAGTGAGACATTTTGGTAAGGGGTCATTATGGGTCAAGCAATTTTTATCTTAAAAAGGCTCAGGCGATTTGAATTAAGTTTTGTATCCTGCAGTTTCCGGGAACGAAAAGACTATTGGGCTATGTTACATGTTCGAGAAATTTTGATTAGTGGGTCATTTTGTTATTGGGTCATTATGGGTCAAGGAATTAGGTAGCTTTAATTACAAAAAGCTACCTATTGCAGCCGTTCGGAGGAAAGCAATTCCAAAAAATTTGGTATCTTTTCACCGATCATGACCCCCAGATCCCCAGAAAGTTAATTCATTTACTAATTTTAAATCATGTCTTCATAATTCTGTATATCGTAATATACTCCTTAATCATATTTATAAATTAAAAAGTTTATGTTCTTCTCAACTTATTAACAGCAATATTAAAAAACTTATCTATGATGCATTACAACATGGTTTTCCAAAAAAATTCGTATATTCCTTAATATATAGTTAGTTCTTATATGATCTTTACAACCAAATTAACACATGCGTTAAAAAATTTATAAAAAAAAATATTATAACAGGACGGTTGGGTGGGTAGATGTTGGATTGAGGAGGTGTGTGGCGGAGTTGTATGGAAAAACGCATAGTTAATTTATATTATTAAAAAAATGAGGGCATTTTGATTTACACATTTGTTTGATATTACACATTTTATAATGGACTGTGATGTGATATTTTTATATGTATATTAATTTAGTTATATTTACATATTCATTATTTAATTAATTTAAATGAATTTATTCATTAATATTAAGAATGTTTTTGATCTAATGATTTGGATTAATACCTACGGTGGACAATATCATATTAACTTCTAATATAATGTATACTTTTCTAAAGTATTAATATAATATGTTTTAATTATTATTAAACGTTCTAGAATTACCACTTACATTAAGTGTTTATAATTTTTATGAAGAAACATTATATGTTACTAATTCATTTCAATATTTAATTAATATTAATTTTAAATTCTTTGTATCTTAATTCAAATATTTAGTATTTTATTTTAATTTAATTTATGTGATGTTGCATTTTTGGCACAGTTATTTAATAGTTTTTGTCATTTAATGGTACATATATTTTTATGTTGCTTTAATTATTAATTTTTCCATCTTACAACTTATTTTTAACATAGAATTATTCATTAATACATCCATTACTTTAATGTAATTAGATATTCTATTTATTAATTAATTTATTTATTATTTAAATAATTTCTATCAGTTAAGATAGTAATTTGGTTTAATTATTAAACATTAATTTTCATCCAATACTTTTTATTCAGATTAGATTCACTTTTACCGATATAGATGGCAGCACTAATGTTCCTGTTTGCTTTACAATATTCATATTATTCTAACATCATTGCTGGCAACAATGTAAAGCATTTTCTATTTCTAAAATTGGCAACATATAATGATTTTTTTGCAATTCATTTCCTGGTTTTGGTTGGGTTTCATGTGTGGTTCTTGTGGTTCACAGGTATCTTTTTTAATCATAAAGGATTTTATACTTTCTGACTCTATTTAATGTTTTCTCAGTATATTATAGGTATGGCTTCTTTCCTTTTTAATATTGTTTTTTTTTTCACAGGTTTGATTCATTGTTTATGAGCAGGTAGTCCCAAAATCATATTCTTTAGCAATGTTTTGCTAATATGATGATGAAACCTCTCATTTTATTTTATTTGTGGTATTTAGGCATTTGGACTTGATAATTCTGTCTAAATACCACAAATTTCATTCATTTAATTCCATTTATTCAATTTTTAATTTAATTTCTTATTCTTTTAATATGTTTTTGTTTCCATATTCAGTGTGTTGGGGAATCTTTCATTGTCAACTAATTATTACATACTTAATTATTTTTTCATTGTTTAAGTTGGTGTTATGATGATGTTTCATTTATGGTTATATATATAGATATATATATAAGTGTGTATCTGACATATGTAATTCTCATATTTATGAACCGATTTGGATGTGTATAGGACATACCAAGGTCTCGACCGAGTTCGTTGGCCAATTTCACCCGCCATCTTGTTTCAAAATGGTGGCCAGTTATTTATTTATTTTTTTACATTTTAAAAAAATTAAAGAAGATGTACAAATAAATTATAAATTGAACAAATTGTTTCTGTTAAGTGTTAGAAGGTGATACAAGAAATTTGGAACATTTTTTGTTTTTATTATATCTTAAAAAAAGGCTGAGATATGGCAGTTTGCAATTCTAGGGTGGCTGAGATTTTGAAACAATCTGATATTTGTTATGCTGAAATTTATTTTCAAAAAGATATATACGAAATTATAAATTTAAAAAAAAAATGTTTTCGTTAAGTGTGAGATCGTGATACAAGGATTCCGGGACATTTTTCATTTTGACTTTACCTTACAAACTGGCAGAGATATGGCCGTTTGAAATTCTAGGGGAAGGGGGGGTGTCTAACATTTTGAAACAATTTGATTTTTGTTATGCTGAAGTTGTCATTCAAATTCAGTATTAACGAAAACCGTTATTGAATTTTCTATAATAGTGTTCCAAGTAATTTAACTTCGGGTGTTGTAGTAAAATGAGTTTAATTTTTAAAAACATGGACTATGAAAGATACCTTTTTCCTCCCGGTACAGGCCGGAAGGACTTTTTTAATCTTAAAAATGGTTCAGATGATTTGAACTAAATTTAGTATCCTACGTTTTTCGGGAACGAGAAGACAAATGGGGTAGCTCACATGTTCGAGAAATTTCGATTAGTTATTCATTTTTGGGTCATTGTGGGTCAAACTTATGACTGACTATTTAATTGCATTTTGTATCTTACGGTGTTTGGACACTAGAAGGTCATTGGACTAAGTCACATTTTCTAGAAAAATATGGATTAATTGGTCATTTTGGTATTACTGTGGGTCAAGCTAATTTTATCTAAAAAACAAATCTAATGATTTTGAATAAATATTTTAACTTACCGTTTTGGATTACGGCAGACCATTAGGTTAGATCACGAGTTCGAGAAAATTCGATTAGTGGATCCTTTTGGTATCACTATGAGTAATACGTTTTAAAGGAAATGAAGAATGCAACAGTTATTAAGTTGTTGAATAGTTGGCGGTAAACTCAGAGAGTTGTCATCATTTCGCCAAATTTGGAGAAATATTGGCGACATTATGCTGGAAACTTGACTTTCAAGATTATCAATGACAAAGGACACACTTGGCGCAAATTAAATGATATTTCGTCATATTTGAACTCAAAGTTAATTTTGACCGAGCATAGCTTGGTCCTTCCTGCTCGTTTGTATTAATATAACAACATAGTTTGCCAAAGTCTGTACTTTTAAACTGATCTCTTTTGCACCAAAAACTTTTATTTTTCTTCAAATGTTTCATTTGGCGTCAACTATTAAGATTGGTGACAATGGTGTTGGTGTAATGTCAAATTATTACATTAAGTATAAAAAATATTAAAATGTTATATTGTCCTTCTATATATAAAAAAAAGTTTTGGCTTAAAAATGGACCAATGAAAATCTGCGTAGATATTCGGGGTTAGTCTCATCGCTTTTTTATTAGGGACTTTTTTGAGGAGCGATTACTTTTTTTCTAGCCATCCTACGGATTCGAAAATCATACAACCAGACGCAAAATATAACAAGCTTTCAGAAATTCAAAAAGTTATCACGATCGGACAATAAAAACTCAAAAAATCCTTAAAAATCGAGTAAAAAATATTTTATTGAAAAAGTCATTTTTTTATATTGTTGCCAAAAAAGCGCAAATGATTATATTTTATCTCAAATAAAAAATGTATTTGCGCGAGACTATTAAAAACAAAAATGAAAGTTTAAAATAATAATTAAATGATCACGTGTTGAGAGCAGGAAATAAAGAAAATTACGTCATAAAAATTGTGTTTACACATGAATCCTTCTAATACATCGAAACGTATCTGATTGGTCAGAGCTTTCTGACTTTTCTTAGGGGGAATTAACATGAAAGTAGAGAATTTAGATAGGATGGACGCTATTAGAGGGGTTACCAAGGGGAAGAGACCCGAGTATGTCGCCAATTTTAGCGCCAACTTGGCGATATATCGCCAAATTTGGCGGCCAAAATTAGCTGCCAAAAGTGGCGCCAACTTGACGCTATTTCCAATATTTCGCCAAAATTCCATAGACTCCTATTGAAATCCAATAGCGTTTACTCGCTTACAAAAAATCACCAAATTAAGATATTGCAATGCAACAAAAATTAATATTAGCTTATGAATAGAGCTTAATTGAAATATTTACATTATTTTTAAGTACAAACACTAGCTATTTACATTATTTCTAAGTACAAACACTAGCTATTTACAATATTCGTAACACTATATATACAATTGGTTCTTGTTAGTTATCCTGTCGACCAAATTACTGTCGCCAAATTCATATATATTAAACGAGCAAGAGATTTTCTCGATTATTCATATATATTAAACGAGAAAAAGAGATTTTCCTGATTATGAATGATATCGTAAACGACGTGGAAGATTTTCACGAAAATTGTCCCCTGTACTAAATCGAGCACGAAAACAAGATCTATCTAGGTTCCGAATACAAGAAAATTCGTTTTTACAGGGTAAAACAAACTCAACCCTGAAAATGTTTTTTGTTATAAATGGAAAAATACTCAAACGATTTACACGAAACGTGTTGCCTATAGTAATTCGAGCACGAGAAATCAATCTAGATAGGTTTCGATTTCGGGAAAGGTCCTTTTGATCTATTAAAAGGAACTCAGCACTAAGAATGCTGCTATATATCGAAAACGGCACTAACGATTTTCACAAAAATTAACGACTACACTAATTCGAGCACAAGAAATCGATCTAGCTAGGTCACTAATTCGAGAAAACTCGTTTTCTGTGTTTAAAACTCGACGTGGTATAAAAAACAAGTCTTGAAACAAAAGCGAAAAAGTACAGAAAGTTCTTTGTCCAGATCGACAGTAGCTATCCAGTGCCAAAAAAAGTGGGTGCTTTTCGAACCAAAATGTACCAAAAAACGAAATAAAGGAAAAAAACATTCATAAATATTGAAATGCAAACGAGATAGTAAAACAAATATATCCCACAGGACTAAGGTAAGCCAGCGAGTATTTTTGTGTGAGTTTAGTATCCTCTTTAACTAACAATTGTGTTTTTAAACGGCCTCGACAAAATTTTAAAAGCGGTAAAAGAATTGAAAAAATTTATTGATGTATAGTTACATAGATTAGATCAGATTCTACTGACGTCACAAACATTCACCTGTCGCGAGGGATAATATTGTAAAATATTGAAAAATATTGTAAATACATAAATATCCAATATTATTTTTTTTCTGTCTTCCTTAATACATTTTAAAATTTATTTTAATAAAATATTGATAGTTGACACATGAGTGAATGCAGCTTTTCCGATTTTTTTTTTTTTGTTTTATTCCAATGCCAAAATTTACCCATTTGTTTATTTGGCGTTAGAGTCTGTGTCTGGAAATTACTTTGGCGATAGTTTATTTTATGGAAAATGGTTGACGGGATAATGCGGAAATACCAAAAATAGTTTTTTTTAAACACTCTTTTATAAGCAACCAATGGTCATCTTGAAAATACCGCGGAATTTTTTTAACCGCAATTCATATTTTTTACGTAAAATATCTATTACAATGCATTAATTTGGCCTGGGCAAAGACCTTTATTATGAAAAAATAACCTGTTTTTTATACGTTTGCCAGGAAGCTCAAAATAATGAATTTATTTGAAATATATACTTTTTGCTCTGTTTATTGATCAACAAAAGAGAATCAGAAAGAAAAGTGAAACATTATTTAAATTATCTTTTTACTCTTTTAAATTTATTTGTCATCGTGTAATCGTAAATTTATTGATATTTAATTATTAATTGATGAAAGCGTATTCTGTGTGTTACATTTTTTTAACAATTTATTTTTTACTTTTAACTCTTTAAAATATTGACTCTTGCCATTTCACAGCGCTTTGGCCTATTTTGGCGAGCATTTTGCTGTCACATAACTAAATCCGTTGTTTTTCAACTCCCATACAATTGCACGAGTTACAGAGATATTTGGCGATTTATCACCTGTGACCGCCTAATTGAAAAAGAACAATCAATTTCAAATGAATGTATCATATATATTATTTCTCCTGTCAACATCCCTTTTTTCTGAAAATACGAAACGTAGAACGACGATTGAGATAGGATATGAAAGGATTTTGAAAACGCTTCTGACATAGCACACTTAACATTTAATTAAAACATGTTTTCGATTAAAAATTGCTGTTAATTAAAAATTAAATCGGCATCGTTTTCCTAAATGAAATGAAAGGTTTTCCTCAAAACATTGTTGCCAAGAAAATAAAATACCACATTATATGATGCTCAGCATTTATTATAAAAACACCGCACGGGTTTATTTTATATTTATGATTAAAAAGCGAAATTTAAATTAAAATGTTTAGATTTATATTTCTATGTCCCATGTTTTTCCTGAAGCGGATGACGTCATCCTCTAATGCAGTTAAAATACGATTGTTATTTTTTTTTTCTCGCGCGTGCCTTTAGCAATCTTGGATCAGTTTTTACTCTAACTTTGACGGGATAAATTAGATGTTATTCTGGATTGACTACCAACTAAATGTTGTTTACAGATATTTTTATCCTTGCTTTTTCTTTAGAAGTTTAAACCTGCATCTAATAACTATTACATATTAATAAAAAATGGTACTTCTCTTTTATCCCGTCGACCACTTTTCCTAACAAAAAACTATCGCCAAATAAATGGGAGAACGTTGCCATTGGAATATCAAAATAAATAAAATAAAATATAAGAATTTAAGGACACAATTGTTATTTTAATTAATAGAATTAATGAAATAACTAATAAACCAGTAAAACATAATGAAAAATACACGCAAATGTCGAATTAAAAACCACTTGATGATTTAACAAACACGTATAATGTTTCTGACATCAAGTAAATGGGACTGCATTTTTGGCGTTTAATCTTACAATTTGGCGATAGTTTTGTGTTATGAAAAGTGGTCGACAGCATAATAGAGAAGTACCTAAAAAATATGAGATTTTAGTTCGAAATCCTCGCACGGGCTCTCTGGTTAATTTATAAGTAAGTTGTAAAAATATTAAAATGTTGTATTGTCATCGGCAAAACACTTTTCAACATAATTTATATAATTCTTGCCCATCAGGAATTGTGTTAAAAATCGATTGGAAAATTCCATGAATAAAAAAAAGTAATTAAAATAAGCTAGCAAAAAAATAAAATAAAATAAAATAAAATAAATACCTGTTGAAAAAAATTACCGAGCGAGGATTGGTCTACTAGGTACTTGTAAGATTAAATGCCAATAGTGGTTGATCGAAAATATCACATTCACTTGACAACACGTATTTACATCATCAAGTTATTTTTATTTCGACGTTTTATTTATATTTTTATTAATGTTATACTAATTTATTTGTTTTTTCGTTATTTAAAATAAAAATTATGTCAATTTGTATAATTTGGTGAGTGAGCAGGAAAAAAAGAAAATTACGTCATAAAAATCGGGTTTACACGTGAATATTAAAAATAAAAAAGATGAATTAAATGAAAAAGCATTATAACCAGTTAAATTAAAAAGCATTAAAACCTGATTACAGAAGAAAGTCGCCGTTCGTGATATCACCATCATATTTTTAAAACAGGATACATTACCAGGTTTTAAGAGGCTGTGAAATCAGAACGGGGGTTCGTGAGCGTAGCGACAAGGGGGCAGAGCCCCAAAGTCATAGAAAAAAAGTGAACATTTTTTTTATAATGCTAGCATATCAGGATGTGAGCGTACATACAAAAAACAAGTTTAGCTAAATAAAGAGAAGTTAAAAATCAAGTTGAGTTAAATTAAAGAATGTAATAATAAAGTTATGATTTATTTTTATTGTTCCTTTCGATTAAGTGAAGTAAAACTTCGTAGAAAATGATTTATTGACAAAGGGATCAAATTATCATCACCAGCCATATTTACTTAAAAAAAGATTTTTCGAAATCTTTATTTAAAAATTGAAAATAAATATACATTTTGAAACTTAAAGAGGATCAGTTTTAGAAACAACAAGGCAATTCTTATCAATTTTTATATTTCAATTTTTATCAGCTTGACCATGAGTATCACAGTTTTACTTTGAATTAAGATTGACTTTAGTAGGTAGTATAATATTACCACCTTGTAACTTATTAAGCGTGTAAATATATATATATATATATATATATATATGCTTTCATGAAAATTAGTCCAAATGAGGAAAAACACTTATTAGTTACACAAAAGTTTAATTTTAAATTTCTCGACTCGATATGAATTCAAAAGTCATAGATTTGTGTACCACTCACAAAGAAAATAAATATTTTTAGTATTCATATTTTTAAGAAAAATGTATGCATACGTAACCTTAGAATAGGCATGCTGTCTTTATATGTTCAAGTAATCCGCATATTCTAAAATCAACATACTTTAAGATAAATTTTACAAGTATTTTAAAGTGTAACAGTAAAAGTGTTAAAGTGTAAAGCTATAATATTAACATATTTTAAATTCGTAATGTATGATTGAATTTTCTTTCTAATATATTACAGGAATTACCGTAGTCAGATACCACATTATAAACAACATCTTTACAAAAATGCCTTTCCTATATATTCAAAAATTTTCCTTCTCAATTGAAATAACACTTTCGCTTTGTTCGGATTTGGACTATTCAATAAATCCTTTTGTTTGGCGACAGTTTGACACTTTTCAATTTTTCATATCAAGTCATATTTTACTAAATTTTTCACTTTCTGTTCTTTTAAGTTTGGTTTGATTGGCATTTTAGCACTCCATATTTAAATATATCATTATTTTCATATTTGTTTAGAATATTTCAGATTTAATCTCAGTATATTCTGAAATGCTGTATATTAATTATCTCGTTTTACGAGAATTTAATTGATATACGTTACATAAAAATTTAAAAATATATATTCCCTTGTGACAACTGTATTAGAGTTGTCATTATCTTCTGACATGAATTGTATAAAATGCATTTGTAAACTTTAGTACTGGACAATAGGAAAATACACATGTTTACCGCAGATTTGCTTACGAGGGAACCCATTTTAAAGGTCATAATTAAAGCGTAGTGGTTAACAGATAATAATGATCGGTAAAAAAAAAATTGACTTTAGTCTCCCTGTAAAACAAACATGTAAACTGTATGCACCCGACTTTTCTAAATCTAGTTTTTTGTTTATTTGTTGCGGCTGATTATCTAGGGGTGGTCTGTGGGGTCTTCCTATGGGGTCCTAACCAGTATTTACGCAAGGTTGGAAGATAACGCCGAATGGTTAGGTCGACGAGCGCGACAGGGGTTTGAACCCAGCAACTCCTGTATACTTTGAGAACAGAACATCTCAGCTATTGGTAGGGCCATTTCTAATCTAAAGATGACATCTTTAATTGTCCCAACATGCACTATTTTTGTAAAAAAAAACCAAACAAAATCTAATAATAATAAATTATGAAGAATTGTTAAACATATTAATTTAGAATGCCAGAGAAAAATGAAAACCTGAAAATGGAATTTCCACCATCTTAGCTAACAAAAAATATAATAATAATAATAATAATAAATAAAGTAAATATATTTTATTGATAGTTGTCAAGTACATTATTCATTTTGGATGCCCTACCCTTTCGTGTCTATTATCCACCAATATATTTTAATTGTTTTTGTCTTTGTACTTTTTCTAATGCTTATATACACTTCTGTGTAGTTTATTTACATAGTTGGGATGACAAGAATGATAACCGCGAGAACTCAGCTTACGCTTTATAGTGATAGTGCAGTAACGTGTCAAATCCAATAGTCGCTCGGGTTAGAAATGGCTTTTGCAATGCATATACTATCATTTTACAATATCACATTACAACATAAATATCTACGATTTGTTGAAGAATAAAGCAGGTTTATAGTCAATTCAGTTTGCAATTGACTTATTATATAATAGATCACCATTAAACAATATTTATATGAAAAAATTAGCATGACCCAAATGTTCCGGTTTCTGTACTCGACGACGGAAGTTGAAATTTTCGATTTTATCACTTGGACTTACATTTCATTGTCGGTTGATTTAATTAAAAGAACATTCGCAATTTTTTACCATTTCAGAGGTTTCGTTTTTTTTTTTCCTTTAAGCTAAAATTAAAACTGACTATGCTTTTAAAATATACAAACATGTGATGTTAGAATTGTCTAAAAAACAGTTCTTGAATATTTTTAATTTGTCTAAAATAATAGCTTATTCTTCTAATCATTTAATTATTAAAATTAATGACGCTGACATCTGTGTTCTTATTGATAAAATCTATTTATAAAGGATGAGGATTTAATAATTAAATTAATGTTTTGGACTTATTAATTAAAGGATAAAGTTGTTTTAATGGAATATTAAACGAAACCCCTTGTGATATCTTCGATCACACTTACCGACATGCTAAGATTAATATTTAATATATATATACATACATATATATATATATATATATTATAAATTAATAAATATTAAAATATATATATATTTAAATTTATATATATATATATATATATATATATATATATATATCTTTCTCTCTCTCTCTCTATATATATATATATATATATACAGTGTGTCCGAAAAGTCTAGAAACGGTCGAATGACTCCAGAAATATATATCGGATTGAAAAACGGAAAAATACATGTTCCATATTTTTGAAAAATCTATTTAGGGATATCAAAGATGCCCCCAACTCTGCCCTCTGGAGGGAAAAGGAGGGAAACTTTAAAATCTTAAATGAAAACCCCACTTTTTTATAACAGATTCGGATTCTACGGGAAAAAATACGTAACTTTTATATTGAACATTTTTTTTCGGAAAATCGTACATGGCGCTGTAATCGAGTAAAATTTAGTGAACATCGTTTCCTTTGAAAAGTCTGAAAACGGTTGAATAACTCAAGAAATATACTTCAGATTGGTAAACGAAAAAATACGTGATCAATATTTTAGAAAAATTTTAGCAACTTTTATATCCCTAAATAGATTTTTTTTCATTACGTAATTTTTCCCGTACAATCCGAATATTGAATAAAAAAGGGAAGTTACCATTTAAGATTTCAAAGTTGGAGGCAGAGTTGGGGGGGGGGAAACTTTGATATCCCTAAATATATTTTTCAAAAATATTGAACATGCATTTTTTCGTTTTTCAATCCGATGGTATGTCTCATGTTATTCGACCGTTTCCAGACAATATTTATTATGAAAGGTTTCCTGGTGTTATTAAATGATTAGGGTATCAATGTGCGTGTTTATAATAAATCGTTACTACTGTTTTATATTATATTTATAATAATTTAGTTTCCGGTAATTTAATTTCACTAAATAATTTTGTTAAAATATTTGGAATATATTTCGATATGAAAATGAAGCATAATTGATAAATATCTCGTTTTTATTAAAACTAAATTCAATATCGAAATATTATTTCCAAATGTAAATCTATCTTATTGCGTTATTCTTATTCACGTTAATTTTATAAATAGTATTTGTTTTAAGATTTTAAAATAAGGTAAAGCTAGGAGAGTCTGCGCACAAATCAAAAGAATAACAATAAAACATCTAAATATTATTTTTTGCTAAACTATCCATTAATAATTTTTACTTCATTTGTTTTTTATACATTTCCATTCCTATTTTGTTGTTATGTTGTATTTTAATAGAACAGTTGTAATAAAATCAAGAAAGTTATTTTGCGCAATCTGTCCTTCCAGGGTTGGTGTGATTGCGCACATGGGTAGGAGAGATTGTTACTAATAATAACTTCAATTAAATTGTTAGCAATAATAAATACACTTAAATATCATTGTTGTAAGATTTTTATGAACAAATATTGTTGTATTATGAGTGAATATTTCAACCTAATGACTAAAGAATCAGAAAAATGAAAAAAAAATTAAAAACGATTAAAAATTTTTAATTAAAGGGAAAGAAATTAAAGAATCAGAAAAAGCAAGTCCAAATAAGATTACAAAATAACATTAAGTTACTTAATAACACGTTTAACTTAAAATTAGTCCATTTTCAATTTTCATTTTTTAATGCAAATTTACAAATAAGCTGCGTAATTTCTCCTAGCATGGAAACTAATGGGAACAATGCGCCGTCTCTCCTAAGCAGCAGATGTGCAAACTCTCCAATTCTGGTAGGAGAGATTGCGCGGCCTTTTATTTAAACATGGCCGCTACTAAAACGAACCGTTGATGTTCACATTGTTAGTCTAGATTAGTAGCTTATGAAAAATCGTTTAAGTTTAAAATATTTTGTGCTGCTGACATTGTATAGAAATTCTGATGAATAGCCATGAAAATTCAAGCACTTACTTTGGAAAACAAAACAAAATAGCAATGCTTTATCTTAGACGCTCAAAACAATCAACGTGCACTTTCAAGTAGACACTCCACTACTGCTGTTGTACAACTACCTGGAGTCGCTGCGCGCTCACTCTACTCGTTCCCCCCGAACCTATATGTGCGCAATCTCTCCTGGCTTTACCTTATATAATGCTGATAAGTAATTTTTTCGCTTTTATTTATTTCCTTTTTTACCCTTAAGTAACATATTACATTTTTTAAAAACGTTTGTAAATATCAATATGAAAAGCACAGACACAATTTTTTTGCAATCACTTTAAATATTTATATGTCTTTGTTCTCCATCTTGTTTCATTCCACCTTGTTTCAGGAATTTTTTACTTTAAATATATGTAAGAACGAATATATATAAAGAGTTGCTAAGTCTCCGCCTTTTTGCATATAAATATTTTCTTAGAGAAAACCTTGTTCTTTTAAATCGCAGAATGCTCCGATTAAAAAACAGCATATTCTGTAATAAAATAGTGGTATTGAAAAAGCCGGAGACTAGGCAACTCTGCATATATACTTAAATTAAATAGGATGATCTGCAATATCTTATTATTACGAGTATTACTTAATGTACCACGAAAAGACGAATCTTCAAAACATGCTAAATTATAAATACACACACACATATAGATATATACTTGCCTAAATTTAATTCAAGTTTCTTTTGTCGTACTTTAGAAATTTTACAAATCCTTATTCAAGAGTCACACTTCAAAAGAAATTTGACAGCTTCCATGGAAGTACTTTTCGCATTGAATATTAAAGGAACTCACGTTTCGTTCCTGTTTGAGATATCACGAGTTTTCCTGGTTGTGATTTGGTTCTCAGTAAATTGCTCTGTTTCCCGACAACTTGACAGTTCAAATATTATTCAAAATCTTTAGGTTATACTTGATTAAACTTTTCAATTTCTGTTCCTTTTGTGTCTTTCAGAACTGACATTATGAGTAATGCCCTTATATGTATCAAAATTTTCATTTTTGATACGAAAGTTTAAATTGATGTATTTATTTTAAGATTCTGTATGTGCGTAATGGAGATAAGACTTATAGTTTTGATACTAAATGACATGAACTTATATAGAACTTATAATATAACATAAGTTTCAGAACATAGAACTTATAATGAACTTATTACTTAATTTAGAAAAAAATAGAAAATTTTCGTTTATTACATTAATGTTTTCATAGAGGTTAAAGATTTATTACTTTCTAGAATTGTTCACTGTCGTATATATTCAAAAAAGCTTTTTTTCTTTTTTTTTTTTTACATATTTTTCTCAGAAATAAAACTATAATTAAAATTGAACTTTTTCAACTGATGTCTATAATTGCTACTTAACACACTTCCTTCTAATCTTATCAAATATATTGCATTACTTCTTACAGACATCTGCCTGAAAAATTTCTGTAAAAAGTACTGACGATTTCGATCTGGATTGATTCTGTAATATCATATATTAAATCATAAAATAAATAAGAAAAATAAAATTAACATATGCTGAGTTTAAATATTTACTTCGGATTACCTTCAAAAAACCGGTTATGCGTTTTGTGTTATCAAACACGCATATTGTTTATTTAAGCACTTAAAATGTCTATTAAAGTGTCCCTTGCAAAACACAGTTAACGACTTACACGGGGGAAATAAAATATTGCCCATTGTATGCTCGTAAATATCAATTTTACCAACAGAACTTTGCTTTTAAGGAATCGCTATTGTTTTTCCAGATCGTTTTTAAAGGCGTCGAGGATTATATAATAAAGAAATGATTTCTTTGTTAGTACCTTCATGTCAACAAATATATTAGCTGTTAGAAATATCAGATGTTAGTATTTGAACTATTTTTATACTTATACATTTTAGAAGAGATTGTAGAGTATAAAAAGGATTTTTACAACGTGATAATAAAACATATTACTCAGTTAGAAAATTCAGTAAATTCAATAAATAACAATAAAATGCAACAGAAAGACAAACCCAATGATAATGGTAATGTATTAAACTATACACAATGAATATTTGATATTTACGATACATCCGTCCTCTTACTTTACAACACAATATGTGTAATACATTATTCATCATCAGTATTTTGTTAACAGACTTTCAATGAAAGAGGCTATATAATTTATTTGTATCTTCTTTATCTATGTATGTTGATACAAAACTTTCAAGCGATGATTCGAATTTGATACTTTTTCATTATTTGAAATGTATCTGTCTGCAAAATGTCCTGTTGCATAGTCATTAAGATCTAAAAAGGATATGTTTGTTCGTCACTTTCTTTTGATATCTTTTTATGAATTTATTGGCTTGAACCTTTATAACAGTTGAAAAAATGCACGAATTACGAATATGGTGTTAAGGTATACGTTATTAAAATATTCGTATAATACTATGTCGCTTTACATGGATACATAAATGATAATGTATCGTTATCTACTGTGCATCAAAATGAGCGACATTTTAAACAAAGGGAATTAAAATGGATATGAGTTAGGATTCTGTACCGCTTCAGTAACTCCAGACCCAGTCCGTTGATCGGGTCGGGTAACAGTAAATGGATATTTATAAATTTTGTCATTCCAGCAGGTAATAACGGTCCTGCTAACAAAGGCTGGTTATTAATAGCGCATTTTGCGCATGTGCCCTGAACTTCTATTCACAAATTGGCCCACGAAATGACCTAACAAAATATTGGTTGATAATTTAAGTCATTAAATTTCAAAACATAATAGTTATTTTAATAATTATATGATATTTAATATTTTTATAACACACTTTCATATTAAAACTGTGTTACGAGACATGTAATAAGAGTATGAAATTTCATAAATGAAAATATAATTTCAACAATACGATTACACCACGCAATTAAACTTTTTGTAAAATGCGTTTTAAAAGACGAAAATAAATTTCATTACTTATGACTTTCGAAAATTAGAAAATAAAAGATTTTTATACATCGTTGTGCAGAAATTATAGAAAAAAATAGAAACATACAAAGAAAACAGCCGTTTTGTTTTGCACTCTAAGTAGTATAAAAAGAATAATGTGGATTTATTTACCCACTAGAAGAAATAAATAAAATTGATACACTATACAACTGCATTTTTGCAGAGCCTTTTTTCGAAAACCTTTTCCAAACTTTTCAAAATTTCAAAGCAACTAAATAGTTCCTTTTCACGTTTTAGATGCCGAGACGTTGTTTAATATAAAAGTACTAAGTACAAATAACGAAAGACTTTTTTCAAAAAATTTAATTTACTTTCACTCTTCATATGAAACTTTCTTCGTGTCGTTACGAACAAAGGAAAGAAAATTATTTTCTTTAAAATGCGTTACGTCGTAGAAAAAGTAATTTAAAACAATCAAAAACATCTTACACCAATTTAAGAGAGTAACCTTTATTCTTTGTGCGTCGAACGTCGTATATTCATATTTACTTTCTCAAAGAAAAAGGTTTAAAAAGTTAAACAAAACTAATAATAAATACACTTTTAAAACAAATAAAGCTAGATAAGAATAAATGGAAGACCGTTGATGTTGTTTATTTATTCTATACCTTCGTTCAGTATGTATTTGAAATAAAAGACATTTTAGTCCAACAAAATAATGGCGATTAATTAAATGCGTACACTGTTAAAAATCTGCAGCAAACTGTCCAGTCATTTGACTGTTTTTGCAGAAAATAGTTATATAACCGTAATTTAACAATATTCTGACCATAAAATGAGCAATAATACGGTCAGAATATAGTTAAATTATGGTTATGTAACCATTTTCTACAAAAACGGTCAAATCACTGGACAGTTTGCTGCAAATTTTTAACAGTGTAGGATAAAATTGTCTTTTTTGTTCACCGCCTACACGTAATATTTAAATATCATTATTATTCGCTCTTTCTCTACTTAATGTGATAGGTAATTTCTGTTCAATTGTGTTACTTGTTGTTCTATTTTTCTACTGGCTTCCCTGTTATGATTTTCTATCATATTTATAACACACTTAAGGAAAATGATATTTCGTTTTTTCCATATTCGTCGGGATTTCTATATACTTAGAATGTGCACAATAATTTTTATTAATAATTCTGTAACGATATATTTCAGTAATAGGACCAAGGAATTTTCTGTTAATCTACATTATTAATGAGGAACAAAGTGAGTCCTTTATAATGCAGTAAACCGTACATTTTTGTCCCAGCCATTACAAAAAAGATTGAATTGCTAGAGATTATAATTCAAAACTTTATACGTATGCAACTAGGCTTACCATTCCTATATTTTATTAAAATTAACTGCCGCGTGTACTTCTCGTAATATTTGAGAATGGTGTATTTTTTTGCCTCCACGCCAACATTTCCACTTGACGCAATTTGGTGTTTCCCTAACACAAAGTACACATAAATATAACTAAATTTTGGAATACGTGGAAGGACATTAATTGCAGATGAAAAAATTACAATTTGTTGTTGCTGTTACAATTCGTAAATCTCAGTGAAAAATGAAATAAAATGTAAGCTCTAGATAAATTCTTTGGATGGAGCCTTTGGAAAATGCCTTTTGATTAACAAATGTTGCGTTATCAAGAGTAACATCTTTGCAAGGTTTATCATACAAATTTTTCTTATGGTAGATTTAACAGTATTAAAAAATATTACATGTTTCACAGTTAAAAACGAGAAGAAATTCAAATGAAAAATTACGTACTTGATGATATTAAAAATATTCAGAATTAGTCACTTCATTTTTAATTAATATTACTTTTAATGATTAACACTAACACACACTTTTGTTTTTATATTATATAGTAAAAGTAGCGATTAAATTCGTATCGCTATTTCGTATCGCTATTTCGCATCGTATTGCTTTCAATCATTTTAATGTCTTTTCAGATGTAGATTACTGAAAAAAAGTCGTAATATAACTTTTTTTTAATATATAAGAAGTATTTCTGTAAAGAAAATGTATATGAAGTCTGTCTATACTTTTTATTGTTTTTTTTATTATTATTAAGATGTATGGGAATCTTCAGTTTCATGTGAATGAATGGCACTTTGGTTTGGACGTTAAAGTTGTTATTTTTTTAATGAACTAGGGGGCTCTGCACCCTACGAGCTTCGCTTGCCAACCCCCGTTCTGACACCTCATGATTTAAAAACACTCTGATTTGATCAACTGTAAAACGATTACGGAATATCGTATTATAATTAAATGACCAGTGGCAATCTGCTGCAACCGGATTTCCATTCATTTTCCTTTGACTGGGGGATTTTAAGGTCGAATCAACTGCTGTCGAAACAGCTAACAACTGTTTTCCTGACTGATTAAATAAGATCAATTAAACATTTAATAATCAACTTGTGTGAAATGGTTAAGTAAACAATATTGCTGCATTGGGGAATTTTATAACGATGCTATATAAAATTGGTTACTTCTCCATTATCCCGTCGACTACTTTCTATAAAAAGAAAAGAACTGTCGCCAAAATATATCATTTAACGCTAAACGTGCATGATAGTGGCGTCGCGTCGCTTTCAGTTGACATCAGATGCGTTACAGATATTAGTTATTTCATTGAGGGATTTTTGATCCAACGTTTATTTTTTTTTATTTTTGAAACTTTCCCATTACCCCGTCGATCAATTTTCACCAAAAAAAAAAAAAAAAAAAAAAAAAAAAAAAAAAAAACTATCGTCAAAATGTAACGCTAAATAAACAAATAGAAGAATTTTATTATTGTAATCTAAAAATAAAATAAAATAAAATAAATAAATAAATACAATACAAGAAATTCGGAAAAAACCCACTCACCAAAGTGTCAACTATCAGTAAGTTTAAACAATAAAATTTACAATATATTAACGAAAACAACGAAAAAAAAATCTTGGCGATTTATTTACATTATTTTTTTTAATTATCTCTCTCGGCTGATGAATAAATGTTTGCGACGTCAGTTGAAACTGATCTATTGTATGTAATTGTCCATCGCAACATTTTTCAATGCAATAAATCAGTGAAACATGATGAAAAATATATGCATATGTCGAATTAAAAACTACTTGATGCCATAAGAAAATCATGTAATGTCTGTGACGTCAAGTGAATGTGACGCCACATTCATGTATTTTTGGTGTTAAATCCTATAGTCTGGCAACAGTTTTTTGGTATGAAAAGTGGTCGTGGGATAAAGGAGAAGTACCATATTGTTAATGATATTTTAACAATTTATTAGTTTCGGTATTTTAAATTCAACTTGCGTGAAATGGTTAAGTAAACAATGTCGCTGCATCGGAGAATTTTATAACGATGCTATAGAAAATTGGTTACTTCCATTATCCCGTCTACTACTTTCTATAAAAAGAAAAGAACTGTCACCAAAATATATCATTTATCATCTGATATTTTAAAGGTAATTATTAAACGTAAAAATATAGTCTTAATTGAGAGGAAATATTATTTACGCTGTTTTAAAATTTACAATAATATATAAAAGATTTGTCGAAATAAATTAATATTTCGTGTAAATATAATTTTTAATTCAAATTTTTTGGAAATATTGTTATTTGAGCATTTTAAATATGACGTAAGTTTCCATACTTAATGCTTTGGAAATGCCTAATAATTTAATTATTTCTCTTTTTAATATTCACGCGCAAGTATATTTTTATTACGTAGTTTTCTACATTTACTGCTTTTAACACGTGATCATTTAATTATTATTATAAAGTTTTATTTCTGTTTTTAAAGGTCACGTGTAAATACATTTCTTAATTGAAAGGGAATATTATTATATACGCTATTTTACAAATTGGCAACAGTACAAATAAAGGATTTTATGAAATATGAAATAAATTTTCATCAAAATAATAAAAATTTTGAATAAATGATAACTTCAAAAATTTACTCAAATAAAAAAAATAATTGCAGTCTGCACACGGCAAGCTTCTCAACTATATCCTTATAGATTATGGTTAAATTCCTGTGCATAAATTTCGTTCCTATAAAACTTTTTAAAGAAAACTATTTTGGCCAACTTTAATATAAATATCTCTTAAAATAATTCTTCGATTTAAAAACTGTCTGCTTCAGCGTATTTATCGCACATTTCTTTATAAAACTACCAACTTTTAAATTTCTATATGTAATAGTTTTCTGGATATTAGTCCAGAAAGACTTCAAGGTACAAAATCTTCATTGATAGCGGCTGCGACGGTGGCAACGGTGAGTACTTTTTTTTAAATTGAGAGAGATAATAGTTTTCTGGATATTAGTCCATAAAGACTTCAAGGTACAAAATCTTCATTGACAGCAGCTGCAGCTGCGGCGGCGGTGGTTACTTTTTTTAATATAGAGAGATAACATTAAATGAAAAAATGCTATGTTATTAAAGAACGGAGAATCAAATAATTAATGATATTCCTGGAATCAGAAAAGGAATAAATGTGCCGGCACAATTGCTACATTTGAAATATTTCATTTTTATAATAAAGAAATTTGCCAAAGTAAACATTAAGGGTAAAATAATTATTGAATAAAACAAAATGATTGAGATTAAATGTATTTTTATCAGACTTAAAATTAGTACTAATAACAGTAGTATGTCACATGTCACACAGAAATGCCTAATCAGATATAGGTAGTAATAGGCTTATAAATATTAACGACATGTTTAAAAAGAAGATTAGTGGATGAGAAAACAGTGTTCGATTACAAATTTCCCAGTCGTTGTTGTTACAATTTGTAATAGAAAAATTGTTATTATTCGCTAATGAAACAATTATATCTAATTTAATCAAAATATATATTTAGTGTAATCCGTTAAACTTTGTTAAATGTATATCGAACAATTATTTGCTCTAATTGTGAAATGTGAATTTTGAATTTTTATACGTTATTTTTTTAATAAAACATTTATCGTAAAAAAAAATTGTTATGCCCTACTTCAAAATTTTTAAATCAACTTAGATATTCCAGTTCATAACTGTAGTATCTCATAACGATGCTCAATATATATATATTTTTTTTAATATTTGGATGTCTATTGTTCCCTTGGAAGTTTTAATATATTATAAGCACATTCATTAGAACAAATGTTCATCTTGACAGAGAATACAACTGCAGCAATACGACATTAATATATGGGTACGTCAAACAACCACAGTCGAATACATAATGGTACAAGCGTTCTGTGTGGCTTTGATAATGATGTAAATCTGTATCTCTGAATCCATGTTTTAATGCTATTTAGAAAGCAGTGATAGTAATGAAAATGTATTCAGAGTGAACAATTTTCACATTATTTATGAAGAAATAAAAGAATTGTTTCGCAACTGCATTATTATCACGTTTATTTCTTACTATTTTTACACGAAAGGTATATACATGTATGCTAATAACCGTAATGCATGTATTTATACAAAAATGAATTATCTACACATATTGATGTAGGTATTTGCAGTGTGTGTGAATGCTAAAGGTACGCACTTGCTAATGGCTACGCACTTTGAGGGATGATAGATACTACGGGTAATTTTTTTCATGCAATAAAACGAGAGTCATAATCCATTTATAAAGTGAATATACAGGGAATCTCATTAAAATCAGAAACGGGAACTGAAGTTTTTTTTCTGAGCTACACTGTAAAAAAATTGCAGCAGAGTAAGCGGTCAGTCGACGGTTTTGATAAAAAAACGGTTACATAACCGTAATTCAACGGTGTTCTGACCCTATTAAGAGCAATATTACGGTCAAAATAGCGTTAAATTACGGTTATGTATGGTTAAGGACGTTCATTCGACCGTTATTATAGAAAAAGGTCGAATGACCAGTTACTTTGCTGCAAAACTTTTTACAGTGTATGATGAAGCTAAAAATAACAAATAAAATCTTTCGGCAATAATCTTATGGGAAGAAAGCAACGTTATGCATGCACAATACTTACGAACGTTAGGTATTCTTCCTTTCAATAAGTTAAAGATGTTTTTCTTTTCTTTTCATCACTACGGGGCTCTGCCCCCTACGAGCTACGCTCGCCAACTCCCGTTCTGACACCGCATGATTTAAAAACACTGTTTCGATGAACTCTAAAACGATTACGGAAGATTGTATTATAATTAAATGACCAGTGGCGATCTTCTGTAACCGGGTTTCCATTCATTTTCCTTTGACTGAGGGATTTTAAGGTCGAATCAACTGCTCTTGAAACAGCTAACAACTGCTTTGCTGATTGATTAAATAAGATAAATTAAAAATTTAAAAATCAACTTGTGTGAAATGATTAAGTAAACAATGTCTCTGCATTGGAAAATTTTATAACAATGCTATAGAAACTTGGTTACTTCTTCATTATTCCGTCGACTACTTTCTGTCAAAAGAAAAGAATTGTCGCCAGAATATATCATTTAACACCAAACGTGCATGATCGTGGCGTCGCGTTGCATTCAGTTGGCATCAGATGCGTTACATGTATTAATTATTTCTTCGAGGGATTTTTAATTCAAGGTTTAATTGTCTTTTTGATACTCCTCAATTATCCCGTCGATCAATTTTCATTAAAAAAAAAACTATCGCCAAAATGTAACGCCAAATAAACAAATAGAAGAATTTTGGGCCCAGGTGTCATATACGCACCACGTTGGCGCGATTTTTTTCAACCGCCAATTTGGCGATAACTTTGTTTTTGAATAAATTGTTGTTTATTTACTGTTATTTTTTATTTTAATTCTATAACTTATTTTTATTATGTATATCAATATTTATTTATATCAAATTATCATTTATTTATTTCCGTTTTTAAAATAATAGAAGCTATTTCATTTATTACGTTATTTTATTTTTCTATTAAAATAAAAAATCACGTGTTATTATTGCATGCTATTTGAAACTAATATTGAAAAACAAAGTTTTCGCCAAATTGGCGATTGAAAAAAAAATCGCGCCAACTTGGTGCGTATATGACTTTTGTGTCGAATTTTGCCATAGGAATCTAAAAAAAAAAAAATAAAATAAATAAACAAACAAACAAATTAATAAAATACAAGAAATTCGGAAAAAACCCCACTCACCAAATTGTCAACTATCAGAAAGTTTAAACAATAAAATTTACTATATATTAATGAAATCAGAAAAAAATATTCTTAGATATTTATTTACATTATTTTTCTTAATTATCTCTCTCGGCTGGTGAATAAATGTTTGTGACGTCTATTGAAACTAATCTATTGTATGTAACTGTTCATCGCAACATTTTTCAATGCCTTTTCTTTTTTAATATCACGGCACTGCCGTTCAAGGATGCAATGGTTATTTTAATTAATTAATAAATCAGTGTAACATATTGAAAAAAATATATGTATATGTCGAATTAAAAACCACTTGATGCTATAACAAACACATGTATTGCCTCTGACATCAAGTGAATGTGACGCCACATTCATGCATTTTTG
Source organism: Maratus michaelseni (assembly GCA_963931845.1). Classification (NCBI taxonomy): domain Eukaryota; kingdom Metazoa; phylum Arthropoda; class Arachnida; order Araneae; family Salticidae; genus Maratus; species Maratus michaelseni. The sequence continues at coordinate 54,087,191 of OZ007592.1, read as the reverse complement.
GTGGTAAATCCTATATTTTGGCGATAGTTTTTTGTTATGAAAAGTGGTCGTCGGTATAAAGGAGAAGTACCATATTGTTAATGTTATTTTAACAATTTAATAGTTATTTCGGTATTTTAAAGGTAATTATTAAACGTAAAAATATAGTTTTTAATTGAGAGGAAATATTATTTACGCTGTTTTAAAATTTGTAATAACAGGTAAAAGATTTGTCGAAAAAAATTAATCTCTCGTGTAAATATAATTTTAAATTGAAATTGTTTGAAAATATTCCTATTTGAGCATTTTAAATATGACGTAAGTTTCCCTACTTAATGCTTTGAAAATGCCTAATAAATTAATTATTTCTCGTTTTAATATTCACGAGCAAGTATATTTTTTGTAATTTTCTACATTTACTGCTTTTATCACGTGATCATTTAATTAATATTTTAAAGTTTTATTTCTGTTTTTAATAGTCACGTGTAAATACATTTCTTAATTGAAAGGGAATATTATTATATGCGCTATTTTACAAATTGGCAACAGTTCAAATAATGAATTTTTTGACATATCAAATAAATATTCATAAAAAAATTGAAATTTTTGAATAAAAAAATTAAATATAACCTCAAAAAATTACTCAAATGAAAAAAAAATATTTGCAATCTGCACACCGCAAACTTGTCAACTATATCCTTACAAATTATTGTTAAATTCCTGTGCATAGTTTTCGTTCCTTTAAAACTTTTTTCAGAAAACTGTGTTGACCAACTTTTATTTTAAATATCTCTTAAAATAATTCTTCGAGTTAAAAACTGTTTTCTTCAGCGTGTTTATCGAACATTTCTTTATAAAAATACCAATTTTTAAATTTTTATCTGTAACAGTTTTCAAGATATTAGTCTAGAAATTCTTCAACGCACAAAATCTTCATTGACAGTGGCTGCGACTGCGGCTGCGGCGGCGGTGGTTGCTTTTTTTTTAATGTAGACAGAGACAAAAATTGCTTTATTTATAACTTGTAGACAAAATTGAAGTTCTCGTAGTGCACTGTAATTCAGTCTGTGACGCCGTATGTATTGTTAGTTACATTCCCAATTATGGACCTTCTAGATTAGTGATGTTTAGATTCGAATGATGGCCATTTCAAATACTTTTCTTCATGTCATATTTCTCAGAGATTAAAATACATGTATTAAAAATATTAGCATGAAAATTACAATATTGTTAAAAATAAGAATAATCAAAGGATATTGTCCAGATAGCTCAATCTGAAATGCATTGACAGTTAAGCTAGAGGTTCATGGTTCGAGTCCCGGAATGGTAACATTTTCACACAGTTGGTAAATTTACGAAATGTATGATTTATTTACCAATAAATTTGATTGTGATGAAATAATTACGTCTCTCTATTTAAATGGAGTTCCTTTAACTGCGGTTTATTTTGTCGAGCTCTTTGAAATATCAGACCAGAAATCTACCAAATAGTTGTCTGAATGAATTGCGTTGGCTGGGATATCGTCCTGATTGCTCAATTGGAGAATAATTGCCAGTAAAAGCCAAGGATTCTGGGTTTGAGTTCCGGCGTGAACACATTTTCACACAGTTACAAACTTTTAACTCGTATGATTTACTTACTAATTAGTTTGATTGTGATAAAAAGAAAAAAATAATTATGTATCTAGAGTTAACTGGAGTTCTTAAGCCTGCGGTTTATTCTATCGAGCTCTTTCAAATAACAGACCAAAAGTCAGTACCAAATAATTGAATGGATGAATTGCGTTGATTGGGATATCGTCCAGATAACTGAATTGGAAGATAAGTGCAGTTCCTTGTTCATGTCCCAGCATTGTCACATTTTCACGCAGTTGGCAAACTCTGTGTTCGAATGGCTTATTTACCAACCAGTTTGAATCTTTTAAAATTATATAAGTATAATTACTTATCCATAGATTAATTTGTTTCTTTTACACGAGGTTTTGTCTGTCAATCTAATTCAAATAACAGACCAGATGTCAATACCAAATATTTGTCTGAGTGAATTGCAGTGGCTCAGACATCGTCCAGATAGCTCAAGTGAAAGAGTATTGGCAATTAAAGTTTGAGGTTCGGAGTTCTAGTCTTAGCCTCACCATTTGAACTCAGTTGGAAAATTATCTACTTGTACGTTTTAGTCTGATACATTTTTAACAGTAATTTTATACACATGGACCACTTTAGTACATGGAAATAGATATAAATTAGAAAGTTAACTCTACATAAGTAAATCGCACATCCATGGATCTCCATTTGTCTAAATATGTCTAATTTCATTTATCAATATTAGAAAATCTACATGAAAGAAATTATATTTAAAAAAAATCTAAAGACAAATTGAAATATTTGTAAATCCGAAATTGTATGATATTCTGGAAATTTCCACTTCAAAAGAAAATTTTACCGTTTCTATCGAAATATCTTTCTTGGTGCATATTAAATAAAATAAAGTTTTCGTTCTCTTTTGTGATATTACGAGTTTGGTGTTTGGGATTGCAGTTCTTATTACTTCTATTGTTTGCCGAAAGATTCAGAATTTTTTAGATTTACTAGGCATTAAACTATTCAATTTTTTTTTGTGTTTATATTTAACATTATATAAAGAAACTTGTTCCAATTTTTTGTTCTTTATAATTTTTTTCACTTTTGTATCATATAATACTTTAGATCTGTTTATTTTAAGAATTATGTTCTAATGTTAAGTGACTTTATGTCAAACTAGAGGGAGGATTTACATCTTAAATAATAAATGCAGATAAAAATGTTTACATGCGTTATGAAACTATTCTAATTTTTAAAGATGTAAACCGTAATAAATTTCAATACGAATAATAGTTTTTTAGCTCACAGGCTATCAAAGCCTGAGATCTTATGTGCCCGCTGTTCTGTATGTACGTACGTATGTATGTACGTAACGTGATAACTCTTCATAGAAATATCCGTTTACCTTCAAATTTTGTTTATAGGTTTACTGTGTTAAGGCGCTTCCCTGATTAGTTTTCGGAATTGATTGGTTAAATATAAAGGGGGGGGAACGGGGGGGGGCTAACCCCCCCTTAATTTATATAAATGGGTTTTTCATGCAGAATTATTCAGTTTTCCTTCAAATTTTGTTTATAGTTTCACTGTCTTAAGGCGCTTCCCTGATTAGTTTTCGGGATTGATTGGTTAAGTATAAAGGGGAGGGGAACGGGGGGGCTAATCCCCCCCTTAATTTATATAAATGGATTTTTCATGCAGAATTATCCCATTTGCTTCAAAATTTGTTTATAGGTTCATTGGGTTAAGACACTTGCCTGATTAGTTTTCGGGATTGATTGGTTAAGTATAAAGGGGGGAACGGGGGGGGCTGATCCCCCCTTAATTTATATAAATGGGTTTTTCATGCAGAATTATTCCGTTTTCCTTCAATCTTTGTTTATAGGTTCACTGTGTTAAGGCGCTTCCCTGATTAGTTTTCGGGATTGATTGGTTAAGTATAAAGGAGGGAAACGGGGGGGGGGTAATCTCCCCCTTAATTTATATAAATGGGTTTTTCATGCAGAATTATCCCATTTGCTTCAAAATTTGTTTATAGGTTCATTGGGTTAAGACGCTTCCCTGATTAGTTTTCGGGATTGATTGGTTAAGTATAAAGGGTGGGTGGAAGGGGGGGGCTAATCCCCCCTTAATTTAGATAAATGGGTTTTTCATGCAGAATTATCCGATTTTCTTCAAATTTTGATAATAGGTTCATTGGGTTAAGACGCTTCCCTGATTAGTTTTCGGGATTGATTGGTTAAGTATAAAGGAGGGAAACGGGGGGGTGGGTAATCTCCCCCTTAATTTATATAAATGGGTTTTTCATGCAGAATTATCCCATTTGCTTCAAAATTTGTTTATAGGTTCATTGGGTTAAGACGCTTCCCTGATTAGTTTTCGGGATTGATTGGTTAAGTATAAAGGGGGGGAATGGGGGGGGCTAATCCCCCCTTAATTTATATAAATGGGTTTTTCATGCAGAATTATTCCGTTTTCCTTCAAATTTTGTTTATAGGTTCACTGTGTTAAGGCGCTTCCCTGATTAGTTTTCAGGATTGATTGGTTAAGTATAAGGGGGGGGGTGAACGGGGGGACTAATCCCCCCTTAATTTAGATAAATTGGTTTTTCATGCAGAATTATCCGATTTTCTTCAAATTTTCTATATATATTCATTGTAATTAGAGACTTCCCTGATTAGTTTAAGGGGTTCATTAGTTAACTATGAGGGGGGGGGGGGTAACGGGGGGATGACCCCCCTTAATATATTGTTTATTTCTTTATTTTTCTCTTATTTCAAATTCTTTGAAATAAGAGTATAATATACAATTAGTGTGAATAGCCTGTGAGCTCAATGCCCTCAGTTTAACTGGGCAGTTTTCTTTTTATTTTATATTGTTTGTTAAAGATTGTATCTTATTGTATATAAAGTACACAATCTTAAAATAGGGAATAATATACGGATACTTGATTTATATCATCTTATTTGAAAACAAAATATAAAATAGGTAATAATAATAAATTAACAATACTCCAAAATTGATTATGGTATGTCAATATCGGTTTGTAACCTTCTAAAATAATGTATTTTCATCCTAAAATTCACTATTTTTAATGATTTAGTAAAACTCTTCTCTCACAATTGAAAGAAAAATATAATTTACCGGTAACGCAAAAAGAGGAATGTTATATGCAATAGAAAATAATATATAGTTAAATGTTATGTTTCTTTTAGTTTGTAAAATATATTAAAATGTTCTTTTCTTTCATTTACTCAAAGACAGTGAAAGCATAGTTTGAAAATTCCGTAATCCTTTTCACATCTTACTAAACGAAATTTTAATACTTTGAAATTATGTGTAAAATAGTTATGTATGTTTTTTTTTTAAAGGACACTTTCAAGAATAAATAAAATTTCCCTTAGTTGTAATCGAATTTAGTTTTTTGTTTAAATATTTATGACTGTTAGAATAAATATAAATATTTATAAATATTTCACATAGCTACTGCACATGCGTTGCTGAAATATCGAATCGTTACGTAATTTCATCTTTGGTATCAATGTATATGTTTGTTTTAAAAATCAATGTATTGTTTGAGAAGGTTTTAAATTAATAAGTATTAATTAAGGAAAATTATTTTAATTTAATTTGAAATTTTAAATAGTTTAGATTATTTATAATTATCATAGATATTGTTTATAATATTTAACGTTTTTGTAGTTATTTAATGAAAAGTTACTATTGACTTTGTTTTAACTTTATGTTTATTTTATTTTATTTATTTTATATAAAGAACGTTAATAACATTTTACGTTTATAAAGTTTACTTAATTTTATTTTTAATTTAATTCTTTATTTCGAAAGTTATTTTCAACAAATTTAAATCGGTAAAACTTTTCATTGCATTTTAATATATATTATTTTTCAATAAATATTTTTCTTCTGTGTACTTATTTCTAAAAACACAATATTTTTAATACATGGTTTCACAGGAGTCAAAACATTTATTATTTTAAAATAAATTTACCAACATTCATAAATGAAAATGCTTAAATTATGTAAATGATATACTGCATATAAAACAACTTTAATTAAAAATATATACAGGGTGTCCCAAAAATCTCCGTACAACTTCAAAAATTTATTACAAAAAAAATAATAGGTCTACAGCAAAAATAATTACAACAGTGCATAGAGTAACTTAAAAAAGTACTTTTCTACTGCCTTAGTAAACTTCAACATGAAATTCTTTTGTAGCACGAATAATATCAAGACGATATTCCAATTCAATCCACGAACGTTTTACTTGGTAACATCAACAGTAGCTACTGCTGTTTGGATCTTTTGTTTCAATTCCATGAGACTATTACCTTTTGTTCAGATTTCATCAAACAGTTGTAACTACTGTTGATGTTAGCATGCTGAAACGCGCGTGGATGGAATTGGAATATCGACTTGATATTCTTCGTGCAACGAAAGGATATCATGTACAAGTATACTATGGTAGTAGAAAAAAACTTTTTAAGTTACTCTATGTACTGTTGTAATTATTTTTTCTGTAGGCCTATTATTTTTTTAAAATAAATTTTTGAAGTTGTACGGATACTTTTGGGACACCCTGTATATATATTATCCTCAGATTGATTGCATTAATAGATGGTTCTGTATATTGCATCCATATCTCTTCTATTTTTAAATGTGGGTTTCTCTTGATAATGTCCCATGGAATGTGGTTTTTTCACGTAATGATGTATAGAAATATTGTATTTTAACCTGATATTGTTCAGAACAATAGTAGTTCTCAAGTAACTAAGTAGTCTAATCAGTATTCGAAGGAGGAAATACATTTTAAGATAAAGAGTAGTTTCCTGACTATCCGGTGACCAGTTATGTGTCATCCCTATTAAATGACACTCCTCAGTGATCATTCTTGATTTTGTTTCATGAAATGGGAAGTTTACTATAATTTATACTATATGTATAAAATAAATAAGTACTCAAGATTATCCGGCAATTTTATTTTACAGGCATACTTCTAGTCCCATAAATGTAAGGATAATCAGGAGTATATAATAATCATAATGAATCGAGGAAAGTATATTCAACTAGTAAATTATATCCAATGGTCGGAATACCATAGTTGAGATTTTTCCAACAGAGCGAAAATATGCCGGGACCAGGACTCGAACCTGGGTAATTTGGTTTACCGTACCAACGCTCTCCTTACTGAGCTATCCCGACGATATCCTGGGATGTCCAAGAGTGAAATATGCCAGTCCGGATATCGTCGGGATAGCTCATTAGGGAGAGCGTTGGTACGGTAAACCAAAGTACCAAGGTCGAGTCCTGGAGCATATTCTCGCTCTGTTGGAAAAATCTCAACTATGATACTCCAACTATTGGATATATAATAATCTATAGTTAAAAATAATAACATAATTATGAATACTTAATAGGTTTGTTCCCGTTAAAACATTAATTTCGAATATACAAAATTTTTATCTAACTTCAAACGATACTTTTATCGCTTTCTTTTTATTTATAATAAGCATTATTAAAACTACCGTGAAAAAAAATATATATATATAATCTTTTTTTTTTCTTTTGGCCAGACTTAAATGAAGAGAACTTTTCATATTAACTTTTAAGAGAGCGGTTGCGTATTTTGTTTTTCATTTTTAAAACCATTTTCTGAATTATGTTGTTTTAATTTTTTTTGAAAGGATGATAACGTAACAGATACATTACGTAACAAAGACTTTGAAAACAGAAGAAAAAAAAAATCTTAAAGAAAAAAAAACAGCATTAAACTCAACATTTTAATGTCTGGTTGCAATATACAATTTATCTTATTGTTATGCAATTCTAAGTAAATGAAGTTATTTTTCTTTTAATATAAGTATTTTTTTCGGATATGCTGTTTGTGACATAACGGAGTTGGTTATTATCTATTTAGAAACTACTTTAATATAGTAAAATGTGATTCTCTTTAAAATGATAAAAGGTTTTTCATACTTTTAAATCACAATGAAATACTTGCGAACATTAAAATAGGCTTATAGTTCCGTAATATGTTTTAATGTTACATTTTAAATTATATGTTGCCTTATTATATTTTTTCACCTTAAAAATTTATTAGATATATTTAATGTTTTTTGTCCGTGCTTGTATTATTTTCTATTTCGAGTATCATATATGATTTTTATAAAGTTTACTTTTATTTTACTGTTTTTTATTCCCTATCAGGAAATATTTAATGTAAAAATATAAACTTCACAAAACCGTTAATAATTACTTCATTAGATAAATAATATATAAAAGATAGATATCTAAAATGTATAAGAAAGGTATATCAATTTTATGTTATATATCTTTTCAAAAAGTTATTAAATATGTATATTAAAAATATAATAAATAAAAAATCAGTGAATCGCTTGACGGAAGAAACTTAAGCTACTTATTTATTTAATAGAACTTTCAATTCGAAGGAGTTTTTTTTTTTTTTTGAGTAAGGCTCACAATGGTTAAAAGATCATAAAATAATACAACATTTAGATAATAATATAATAATATAACATCTGGATCATTTTCAATTAATTTTGTATTGAAAAAAACCACATTGATTACATTTTGTATTCAGGACATTTTTTTATTGTAATAGAAAATCAATATATAATTTTATATACAAGCCCGAAAACGATAACAAAATTAGCAAACTGTTAAAAAAAAATGAAATGTGATTTAAAGGCCAAAAGTAGGATTAAGAAATCTTACCGTATAAAGTTTAACCAATGTAAAAATTCAGTTTAATCAAAAAAATAATAATAATAATAATTGCATAATTTTATCTAGCAAAAATATAGATGCAATTACTCGAATTTTCCCATGAGGGTATTACCAGAATCGTATCCCAAAAACAAATGTAGCTTACGAACATTAAGCTCGAAGCCCGTGCGATCGTCCGATGCTCCAGGGTTCCGAGCCTAATTTTTCTGTTTTTCTCTGCATTAAAGTTATCGTATCAGGCATTTGCATTTTACTGATAGTGTTTCTATTTCGCGTCGTACCCTGGACAAGTGTGTTGGGGTAAAGGGCTTCGGCACGTTGGACGGTCGCGCGCCGCCTCCTCCCCGAATTGGGCGGTAAATATACACACTAATATACACACACATTTATTTCTCTAGAAGTGATGTTCATTCTCACATTTTTAAATGATTTTCACTTCTTTTTTAAGCTTTTTATTAATTTCAATATGAATGTTTAATTCCTTGTAAATTTATATTCTGTTTTGTTGTGTAATTTTAAAATATAAAATTTACATAAATTTCTGATCTATATGACCATCATCATCAACCATTTTCAATCCACTGCTGGATCTAGGTCTCCCCCAGATTGTTCCATTGTTGCCTGTCTAGTGCTTTAGCCGTACAATTAACACCGACCACTTCTCTGATTTCGTCACTTCCTTTGTCCAAACGGATGGTATTTGTTGCTTTCTTGTAAATCTTCTTTATGATATTGATGTAAGGTTTGTCTATACCAATGCCCTACAGAGAATACACTACTGCAGATGTGTAGACCAAATCAAATGCTTTTTCATAATCAATAAACGCGAGGCAAAGAGGTAAATTATAATCTTTTTGTTTTTCTATGCGTTCCCTTATTGTTTGAATACGATCCATTGTGCTAAATCCACTTCGGAATCCTGCAAGTTTTCTAGGATTCTGATATATATATATATATATTATAATAAAATAGTGAAAATGAACATCACTTCTTGAGAAATAATTTTTTACTAATGAAAAGACTGGCATTGTCAAATATGGTTGCAAGTTGGTACCTATAAAATATAAAACATTCAACTTTACTGAGGGTTTGGTTCCAGAAGGTTAAGATACATTTACATGCTGCATTTAAAAATGATTTATGCTCAATATATTTTATAGATATCTCTTAACAACCGAGGTGAGGTCACTTTACATTCGGTAAGGATGCCAGCTTTCGACCAGAAGTGAAAGTAGCTCATGTTCCTTTAAGACATGGTTACGTTCTAAATGTCATCTTGAGCTATACAAATATGTGCTTAACTACAAGTCTTCGATTTTTTTTCTTTATTTTTAGCTAAATCAAACAATTGTATTCCATTTTAAGAAATGGAACCGATAAGAAACAGAAATTAACGAAAATAACCAATAATTTTATAGTTTAAATTCCGTAAAATATTCCCCATCTGAGTTGACTTTAGATATTTAAAAATATTAATGTCATATTGATTTAATAAAGAACAAACATAAAATTAAAAATACATGTAGACGTGATACACATTATAAAAAATGTATTATGTATCAGATTAAATGAATTTTTATATTAAACGTAGAGTTCTAAAGATAAAATGTTTCTTTTGATTTAATATATACCAGAATATTGATTTTCCTACTTATGTGGCTATATCCATTTGTAAATTTGAATTTATTTTAATATTAAAGCAGATATACCAGATATTTAATATTAAAAATCTGAATTTTTACCTTAATAAGTAAGGAATGTGTCTCTAACCCTTAAGCATGTTTAAGTAAACTTTTACGCTAAGCAAAGTAGCGTCTGTTCCTCTTAAATCAACAAACTTTCAATAAACTGAACCGATCATCATCTAAAAAAAATTCTCGCCAAACAACCTTTGTTATTTAAATGTCTTTGAAGCAACTATTCCTTCTGAGACTAGCACTTCAAAAAATTAATGGAACAGTAAAAAATACGGAACATAGAAAAATTTAAGAAAGAAAAAGTAAGTATATAAAAAAGCCAAAGTGATAAGCGCTTTTAAAACTACAGCTGATGCAGTGAAAAAGGTAATTTTATCAAAGCATTTATGTTTTCCAAAAAAATATTTTTCTCCTACAAATGAGAACCATTGCTTTTTTAATTGCACGTCTATGGTATGATCAGCATGCTAAAAAAATTCATTGTTCCCTTTCAAAACAATGTAATACGGCGGCTTCTATTGTTCATATTATTGTTTACTGCAGAAACAACGTGTTATTCGGCGGATAAAAAAGAAAAATAGAAAATAAATACGATAAGCCTATGCAAAACATTTATATGATAAAAATTCTTATAATATTAACAGGATATGTTATGAAGTTAGACGGGATTTCGCAAATTAAAAGCGGGGGGTTGATTTTCGGTTCGGGTTTAAGTTGAAACGTGCAGAATGCTTTGTTTATGAGTGTTCCGGTTTATTATGAGTATATAATTACATTAGCATATAAATAAAATATGACAAATTTTAGTTTGAAATTTGTCTCTTATATCTCATTACATAAATTTGAAATTTTCAGTTTTTGGTATTACAGAATAACATTATGATAACAGCGTAAACATTATCGTGGCAAAGAGTGCTTACATTTAATGGGTGTTTGACCTCGATGATATGACATATAAATTCGTATGGTACAATAACAACAAAGTGTAAATTTTGTACATAGTTAAGTGTAATTAAAATCGCATACTTAATGTATTGTTTCATGCTTAAAAGATAATTCGGACTATAACTCTCAGATTTTCTAGCCATGGCGCGATTTTAAATGTCTAATAAAATTATTCAAAATGAATGATAATATTATTATAAATTTATTTTAAATAAATAAACATATTTGAACACTGTTAAAAACTTTTTGTGGGCTAAACGAACTTTTATATTTGCATAAACTCTGTTCCAACATTTGATTCAGCGGATCTCCAAATGCTGGAGCATGATATTACCATCTTATTGTTGCAGCTATTACAACACATAAAGATGGTTCAACCTACCACAAAACTTTTAACAGTGTACATTACTTTAAATTACGTAATGAACGGGAACTTTATTAATACCATTTTCATTGAGAGTGGACAAAATATTTATTGCATCAAGCATTTTATAGACAGAAAATAAGTTATTGTAATGAAATTAAATTTTATTACAATTGTAGTACAAAATATTTTAAATTACTATAGTGTTTTACTTTTTTTTTGAGTTTCCTAAAAGCGAGTGTTTTGGAAAAAAATTGTTTGCGCATGATGTTTTAATATATGAAGTGTTCAGAATCAAATTAGTTCCTGCCGAGCTATTTATAATACAGATATTGAGTTGTTTTGCAGGGCACTAACGTAAGAATCGCAGAAAAAAGTGGTACATTTGTTGCTCACATTTTCAATCTAAGACTTGCGTTGACGGAATTTTCCCCATCTTTGAATATAATAATTGCGTCCAATAGACCGTAACACCATTTATTCAGATAAAATTAAGTAAGGGGTATAACATTGAAAATAAATACCATCGTTAAGCATACAATAAATGTGTACTTGAAAAACACATAAATTTTTTCTGCAAAATTTTTTCATACTTATATTTTTTAAGCAGCATGCGATTTACATGATGCAATTAGTGAAAAGTAATTTTTTTTTATTATCTAAGTGCATATACATTGTATAAATAATAGATTAATAAAAAATTTGGAAAAAACTTCTATTACTGAAACTTAGTAAAAATTATAGATTATTTTTGAAAAAATATTTTTCTAATTTATTAAAATTAAAAATCACTGTATTTAATTAGAATTAAAGCATGGTTAACTTTCATATTTTATAAACACTACAGGAATTTCTGGTATTTTATAAGATAATTTAATTATATAAATTCTAAATTACTTTTATTAAATTCCCAACTGTTAGAAACACATTTTTCGAAACTAAATTTTACTTGTATTTTAATCATTTTATGATTAACCAACTTTTCTTTCATGAATATTAAATCTTACAGGATTATTGCATATAAATATTTAACTGGAATTTTCCTGCGATACTTTTTAAGCTCGAATATAACAGTATGAACATAAAGGGAAAATTTGTTTTTGTTTTTCCTCCAATGTAACAAAGATGTGAAAATGTCCGATTCTTTTCGACAAAGCATTAGATAGTTTTTCTATTAGCTTCAAAAAATATTTTTATAACTTTTTGCATTAATTCACTATTTTTTAAATATAAATTCTATTTGCGTAACATCAGACAATAGTTAATATTCTTTTTTTATCTTTTTCCAAAAAACAAATTGACATTAATTGGAAAATATTATTATTAAGCATTAATTTATTTTGTTTGTTTTCATATTAATAACATGGATATTTCAAAAGTAATAATTGTGTTGATTTCTTTGCAAGATTGATGGAATAGATGCTTTATAAATCATCATTATTTGATATGTAGTAGTGGATTCATTAGAAAATAATAATGAATTCCTTGATGTGTAGAATAAATACATTGTATAATCATCAGTTATTAATTAAAAAATTTGTAGTTTCTGCATATAAATGAATAATGTTATATCTATTTCATTAAATCCCAAGTTGTTTGAAAATGTCTTTGAAACCTGTATAAAATATGTGTTAACGTGTTATAAGTTATGTAATGTGTAATATGTGTTAAAGTAAAATCAATTTGACTTTATTTTCGGAGAAAGTCATTATGATGATAAATACTTGATATCCACCCAAATTCTTCAACATTACCAGAGACGGATCTAAACCAAGCATCTTTTTTTTGGACGAGAGCGCTATAGAGAATGATTACAAAATATCCGTCAAAAAGTCTTCGTTCTAATATATTGATGCACCCAATGTGCCGAGAGCACATGAAACAAATGTGTCCATTATATGTTAACCCAGGTAGAGCTTTCAATTTATTGGGATAACTTCTTGAATTTGGAAGACTGAACTGACGCTAACAGTACGTTGTAAACAATTTTAGGAACCCTGTGAGAAGTGTATTAACAAAAAAAAAAAAAAAAAAGGATAATTTTTGCATTACAGTTAAAGACGTACCTGAGTGTAGAATTCGATAGTGACTTCTTGAGCTGACAGTGATCTTATTTGTGAGTAAACTTTTTGGCATTTAGTAATCGTCTAGTTATTTTCAGTAGAAATTTAGTTTGTGACCGACTGTTAGGGTTGGAGGACTGTTAGGGTTAGGACTGTTTTAGGGTTTAAGCCTCCCGAACATTCTCAGCATCAATTTTTAAACTATCATACAGTCAATGGAAATTGTCTTGTATTGGTCCGAAATCGAAATGACAATTACTTTTATTTTCATTTTACATTCCTTCGCTTTTTATGAGTTAATTCAGGTTAGAAGATAGCTCAGCTCTTTTAGCATGAAGTAAGGAGCTAGCCGGAACGGGATGACTGTGAATGTTTTTTCAGAATTGACTTACATTTTAACGAGAAATCAGGACATTTTTCTTCAAGAATACTTATCTAAAGGCATTTCACTTTTGGTAGGAAATTCAAATTTAACAATCAAAAGAATACTTATCTAAAGGCATTTCACTTTTGGTAGGAAATTCAAATTTAACAATCTTTGTTAATTGCTACATAGCATGATTAAATTTGTCCAGCGACTCTACTACACTCCTTGCCAGCTTAGCCTAAATAAGTAGTTTTAAACCTAAAACAGAGATATACTGAAATATGACTGATCTACATGATATCGGCTTTCCCGGATACACTACATTATTTTTTTTCATCAGAACAATGAAAATTTTGTCTGTAACGAATGAATTAAGGGGGTTAGAATGACAGTGGATTAAGTCAAATAAGTCATAATTTACTTAAGGAGTCGCTAGAGGGTAAAACAAGTTGGACCACTTAATCCAACGGCAATATGACAAGTTTCAAAAAATTCTTTCTTTCTCAAATTACTAAATATTGACTTACTCCACTGTCATTCTAACACCCTCAATTGCCTATAAAGAAATCCTGCATTAATAAAGAAATTTCATGGTCCCAGTGAAAATAATACTATACAACTTATAAGGAAAATATGTCTAAAACAGAACTTTCTTAAACCCCTAGTGATTCTTTCTTATCAGGTGTTTCTGTATTTTATTACTATTGGAATATCTCTATATAAAAAAAAATGTATTTATCTGTTCAGAGGCTTAGCATCGGGAAGGGGTTTAAACCTCCCGAACATTCTCAGCATCAATTTTTAAACTATCATACAGTCAATGGAAATTGCTTGTATTGGTCCGACATCGAAATGACAATTACTTTTATTTTCATTTTACATTCCTTCGCTTTTTATGAGTTAATTCAGGTTAGAAGATAGCTCAGCTCTTTTAGCATGAAGTAAGGAGCTAGCCGGAACGGGATGACTGTGAATGTTTTTTCAGAATTGACTTAAATTTTAACGAGAAATCAGGACATTTTTCTTCAAGAATACTTATCTAAAGGCATTTCACTTTTGGTAGGAAATTCAAATTTAACAATCAAAAGAATACTTATCTAAAGGCATTTCACTTTTGGTAGGAAATTCAAATTTAACAATCTTTGTTAATTGCTACATAGCATGATTAAATTTGTCCAGCGACTCTACTACACTCCTTGCCAGCTTAGCCTAAATAAGTAGTTTTAAACCTAAAACAGAGATATACTGAAATATGACTGATCTACATGATATCGGCTTTCCCGGATACACTACATTATTTTTTTTCATCAGAACAATGAAAATTTTGTCTGTAACGAATGAATTGAGGGGGTTAGAATGACAGTGGGTTAAGTCAAATAAGTCATAATTTACTTAAGGAGTCGCTAGAGGGTAAAACAAGTTGGACCACTTAATCCAACGGCAATATGACAAGTTTCAAAAAATTCTTTCTTTCTCAAATTACTAAATATTGACTTACTCCACTGTCATTCTAACACCCTCAATTGCATATAAAGAAATCCTGCATTAATAAAGAAATTTCATGGTCCCAGTGAAAATAATACTATACAATTTATAAGGAAAATATGTCTAAAACAGAACTTTCTTAAACCCCTAGTGATTCTTTCTTATCAGGTGTTTCTGTATTTTATTACTATTGGAATATCTCTATATAAAAAAAAATGTATTTATCTGTTCAGAGGCTTAGCATCGGGAAGGGGTTTAAACCTCCCGAACATTCTCAGCATCAATTTTTAAACTATCATACAGTCAATGGAAATTGTCTTGTATTGGTCCGAAATCGAAATGACAATTACTTTTATTTTCATTTTACATTCCTTCGCATTTTATGAGTTAATTCAGGTTAGAAGATAGCTCAGCTCTTTTAGCATGAAGTAAGGAGCTAGCCGGAACGGAATGACTGTGAATGTTTTTTCAGAATTGACTTACATTTTAACGAGAAATCAGGACATTTTTCTTCAAGAATACTTATCTAAAGGCATTTCACTTTTGGTAGGAAATTCAAATTTAACAATCAAAAGAATACTTATCTAAAGGCATTTCACTTTTGGTAGGAAATTCAAATTTAACAATCTTTGTTAATTGCTACATAGCATGATTAAATTTGTCCAGCGACTCTACTACACTCCTTGCCAGCTTAGCCTAAATAAGTAGTTTTAAACCTAAAACAGAGATATACTGAAATATGACTGATCTACATGATATCGGCTTTCCCGGATACACTACATTATTTTTTTTCATCAGAACAATGAAAATTTTGTCTGTAACGAATGAATTGAGGGGGTTAGAATGACAGTGGATTAAGTCAAATAAGTCATAATTTACTTAAGGAGTCGCTAGAGGGTAAAACAAGTTGGACCACTTAATCCAACGGCAATATGACAAGTTTCAAAAAATTCTTTCTTTCTCAAATTACTAAATATTGACTTACTCCACTGTCATTCTAACACCCTCAATTGCCTATAAAGAAATCCTGCATTAATAAAGAAATTTCATGGTCCCAGTGAAAATAATACTATACAATTTATAAGGAAAATATGTCTAAAACAGAACTTTCTTAAACCCCTAGTGATTCTTTCTTATCAGGTGTTTCTGTATTTTATTACTATTGGAATATCTCTATATAAAAAAAATGTATTTATCTGTTCAGAGGCTTAGCATCGGGAAGGGGTTTAAACCTCCCGAACATTCTCAGCATCAATTTTTAAACTATCATACAGTCAATGGAAATTGTCTTGTATTGGTCCGAAATCGAAATGACAATTACTTTTATTTTCATTTTACATTCCTTCGCTTTTTATGAGTTAATTCAGGTTAGAAGATAGCTCAGCTCTTTTAGCATGAAGTAAGGAGCTAGCCGGAACGGGATGACTGTGAATGTTTTTTCAGAATTGACTTACATTTTAACGAGAATCCAGGACATTTTTCTTCAAGAATACTTATCTAAAGGCATTTCACTTTTGGTAGGAAATTCAAATTTAACAATCAAAAGAATACTTATCTAAAGGCATTTCACTTTTGGTAGGAAATTCAAATTTAACAATCTTTGTTAATTGCTACATAGCATGATTAAATTTGTCCAGCGACTCTACTACACTCCTTGCCAGCTTAGCCTAAATAAGTAGTTTTAAACCTAAAACAGAGATATACTGAAATATGATTGATCTACATGATATCGGCTTTCCCGGATACACTACATTATTTTTTTTCATCAGAACAATGAAAATTTTGTCTGTAACGAATGAATTGAGGGGGTTAGAATGACAGTGGATTAAGTCAAATAAGTCATAATTTACTTAAGGAGTCGCTAGAGGGTAAAACAAGTTGGACCACTTAATCCAACGGCAATATGACAAGTTTCGAAAAATTCTTTCTTTCTCAAATTACTAAATATTGACTTACTCCACTGTCATTCTAACACCCTCAATTGCCTATAAAGGAATCCTGCATTAATAAAGAAATTTCATGGTCCCAGTGAAAATAATACTATACAATTTATAAGGAAAATATGTCTAAAACAGAACTTTCTTAAACCCCTAGTCATTCTTTCTTATCAGGTGTTTCTGTATTTTATTACTATTGGAATAGCTCTATATAAAAAAAATGTATTTATCTATTCAGAGGCTTAGCATCGGGAAGGGGTTTAAGCCTCCCGAACATTTTCAGCATCAATTTTTAAACTATCATACAGTCAATGGAAATTGTCTTGTATTGGTCCGAAATCGAAATGACGATTACTTTTATTTTCATTTTACATTCCTTCGCTTTTTATGAGTTAATTCAGGTTAGAAGATAGCTCAGCTCTTTTAGCATGAAGTAAGAAGCTAGCCGGAACGGGATGACTGTGAATGTTTTTCAGAATTGACTTACATTTTAACGAGAAATCAGGACATTTTTCTTCAAGAATTACTTATCTAAAGGCATTTCACTTTTGGTAGGAAAGTCAAATTTTGTATTGTGCATAATTCTATGTTCCTCTTTCTTTCTTTATTTTAATTTATTGTCAGTACCTATTCTTTTACTATCTCTTCAGTAGTGTTTTTTTTTTCAAGGTCTGTGATCAAATATGATATGGACAGAAAGATGCATAGCTTACAATTTTAGAACGAACTCAAAAAGAAGGGTAGATGTATCAGTCGCAGAAATATTTCTTTTTTCATATAAAAATATAATTGATCATGCGTGATGTAGAGCGATAAGAGATTCTCGTTTAACGATAGAAAAGTATTATTATTTCGTTTATTTCTTTAGAATTGGAAAATATAGCGTTTAAATAAAATTTAAAATAACTTAATAACATATTTGTGAAAAAAACTATTTAATAAATGAAGAGACGAAAAGAAAACAAAATATTAATTGTTATACTAATGAATTAATATAAACTATTAATTTAAGCCCTCTATCAACGATGAAAAATACAATTTAATGAAGTGAACAAAATAAAAATATATATTATATCTATATCATAATCATCTTACCGTATCTTAGTAAAAACTACGCATTGTTTTAAAAAATCATAATTTTATATCTTTTAAATTATGAAATTACTACTTTTAATTAGTATTAATACACTAAACTTAAAACTGTTAAACACTACAATCATTTCAAATATTTTTAAAAGGAAAATGTTTGATTAAATTAAAAAATATTTTTTTATTAAATTTTTAAAATTATTACAAAAAGATTTATAAAAACTAACTTTTACTTGTATTTTATTCATTTTATGATTAAGCAAATTTTCTTTTCTTGAGAAAAAAAAGGTAATGCCATTAACTGCTAGAAAAATTTAACTGGAACTTTTCTGAGATAATTTTAAGCATTGGATATAATAGTATAAGCATAAAAAATCGCTTATTTGCAAAAGTAACAACGTCGTGAAAATGTTAGATTCTTTTTGACAAAGCATTAGATAATTTTTTATTAACTTGAAAAGTTTTTTTTTTTCTTTTGCAAAATTTCTAACAAAAGAAACTGTATTTGCGTAACGTCTGATAAAGCTTTATATTTGTTTTTTATCAAACCAAAAAGGCATTAAATGGAAAAGATTACTATTAAGCATTAAATTTCATTTTAGATTTTATTTTACTTGTTTTAATATAAAGAATATTTAAAAAGTAAAAATTTGGCTGTTTTCATAGTTAGATTACTAGGAAGAAGATTTTTAAACATCATTATTCGATTATAATTAAGATTAAAGCGCGAGTAGTAAATTTACGAAAATCCTTTTAAAATATATATTTATGTATTAAGAGAGAGTACTAGTTGAGTTACAAGGCGTAGAAATACTGTTATTCGACCTACACATGAGTAGCTGTTGTGTATATTAAATTACCATTTCAGCGTGACTAAAACACAACAATTACATTAATTCTTCACCCTCCCTCTAATCTGTTTTATTCGATTATTTTTGACAAAGCATTAGATAATTTTTTTATTAACTTGAAAATATTATTTTTTCCTCTTTTGCAAAAATTCAAACAAAAGAAACTGTATTTTCGTAACGTCTGATAAAGCTTTATATTTGTTTTTTATAAAACCAAAAATGCATTAAATGGAAAAGATTACCATTAAGCATTAAAATTTTGTATCCTTTTTGTAACTTTATATTAGCCTTTTTATATCTTGGTCATATACTTTATTTCCTTCTGCATTTTTTTCTTGTATATTATTCAAACAGGTATGTGTTCATTTTTCCATAATATTTTTATTCCCCCATTTGTTGTATAATGTTTCGATGTTGTATTTTACGATTATATATATATATATATATATATATATATATATATATATATATTATGTTATACGGATTTTTTTTTTTAACCATTTGGAAAATGGTTGTTACTTTCGTTCGAGAATGGACCAAATGATGTACGCACTTTACTCTTTTAACCGTTTTTAACGAAATTCTGTAACATTAGAGCAATTTTTCTTTGAATAAACAATAGAAATGAACAAAATCGTTACAAAAATGTTGAAGTTACAAAAAGGATCGATGCAAATTATCAGATATGAAAAAAAGTCGAATTCAAAAATTGACGTCGGATGCGAAATCGTCTTATAAAGAGAAAAACGTGGTCTTTAACTTTAATTTCCTCAAACTACCTTTAGCTCAGACATCAATATAAACAAGAGATAAAGCAATACTTAAATTTTGCTTAGGGGATGGTCTGCAAATAGAAATTGTACCAAACTTTAAACATTTCAATGCTAACGCCTAAATTTGGCATCATATTTGGATATTTCTGTTTATTCTACCTTCGGATAGCAAACGGGAAGTCAGTAGGTAGGGAATGGGACTTCTGCGTCAGCAGCAGGCGGTTGTAACGCCGCGTGCTGCCGCAAAAGCTATGTTATAGTAGGGTAGCAAAAATAATAAAAAAAAGCCATTTTTTGTTCATGAGGATGATTTGAAAGAGCATGAGGAGGTATAGATACATCGAAAAGTTTTCTATATACAGAGGTACAGAACCAGTCTGAGTGTTAAGTGAAAGGAGAGAACAAGTGAAAGGAGATTAGAAAGATCCAGGTCAGAAGGAACTATAATAAAATTATCATCAACATACCAAAACCAGAAAGTATATTTATACAAATTGAAGAGATTTTCTTCAAAATAATACATATAAATATCAGATAAAAGAGGGTCATCAATTACCATTATCCCTGTACATATCTACAACATGAGCTTGAGTCGTCATACAAGGTCACTATTTATCAGCAATAGTAAAATAACTAGATGTGAAACGCGCTTCGCTTTCGAAAACCGCTGAAATTTCCCGATGATCCAATACAACTAACATGTCAAATAATAAACTAAAATGCAGATTTTAGACTTTTTCGAATAATTAATGAGTGAATAGTAAATTAAAATATAAATGTTACTGTATTTAGAATAATTTATCACCTAAAAATTATCTATTCATAGTTTAAAAATTAATTGGCTTAATGTCTGCAGCGCGTGCGATTTCTTCGTCACAATAATATGAAGAAACACTATATGTTCTAATTAATATTTTCTATAGAGAATTTGATGCAATTATATAAAATTCTCAAGTTACGGAAAATTTTCTAAATAGTAAAAGTCAAATGATTTTTCTAAGATAAGAAATATTTTGGAATCTAAACTTTAAATATCATTTTTTTTTTAAACATATAGTTTTATACAAACCATTTACATTTAAAATCGGTATGCCGAAACATTTGTACGTGCCATTGTAAATGTGTATATAATTATCAGTTTAGCAAATTCTAATTATCTACCTTAATAATATATTTAAATTTAGTTTATTTCGTATTCGCATTATAAAATATAGAACAGCGACTGACAAACTGTATCAACAGAATTCAAATATTGTTGCCGATCGAGGTTAAAAACCACCCAAACGTTACAAACATAAAATTTGTACTTATTTTTATGTCATTGTTGCACTAAATTATATAAAATTCAAATTTTATAAATATTGAAGCTTTTGTTTTTGTTTTAAATGAGAATCGACAAAGACGTTTTTATCAATTTTACTATTTTTATTAATATAAATATTTTAAGTTTTTATTGTTAAAAAATTGGATCTTTGAATTTTTTACTCTCTTTTTTAAAACCTTTTAATTGTTAATGAATATATGTTTTAATGTAAATAAAAATTTAGCAACTGGATACATTTTTACACATATTTTTAGTTTGTGAAATGTCGAAAAGAAAATCTAATTTACATTGTATATTTTCCCCATCAGTCATATAAGAATTTTCATTTTATATTAAAATACACAATTTCCAGTATTTATTATTACTGTTATTTATCCTAAACCCTATATTGTATATTTTACAACGCGTTTTTAATATTAAAGAATACAACATTCAAAATTCATAAAAAAAATATTAAACATTTATTTTCACATCTTATGCTTTTCGCAAATTGGATATTAAAAATGAAAAATTCTTCTTTTCCTCTGAATTAATATAAGGAAAAAATTATGCCTTTTCATTCAAATTTATGATTTATATTGAAGTGAAAAATGAAATAAAATATAAAGGTTCAATTAAAACTTCTTAAAAGTGATGCAAAAATAATTAAAATTTCATAAGAACATTTTTATCAAGACCAAAACGCGACTGGAAATCATAGTTCATTTAAACCATCTGTTGTCTGGTCTTTCTTTTTCGCATTCAATTAATGAGGATTTTCTTTCAAAGCCGTATATGAATATTATAAAATTGTTTAAGAAAGAGGAGTTAATCACTTTTTAACTTTTGAAAAATTAAGAATAAAGAAACTTAAAAGCGAAAGAAAAATAAAGTTTTTTTCCAAATTTCAGTTTATAACTATTTAGCTATATTTAGGTTATTAGTTTAAAAATAAAAGGTTATAATGTACATAAAAAGCACACATTGAATATTGGATAAGTTTCTTCTTTTATTATAAACTGGGATTTCTGTTGTGTGTTTTATTACAGTTCTATAAAATATATTATCTATAATGCAACTCATTAAAATCGCTAAAATATTTGAAATTTTACTTTCACTGAGTAAATGAGAAAATTTCTTCGAAACAGAGCCATTTGATATGCTTTTTTTTCGATTGTGACAAACCGTTTGGCTGCTTAAAGTGTGTCTCCTTAAAAAATACAATATTCAAAGTGAATGTGTTTGATAATGGACTAAGAAACAGAGAACATAAAGAAATTAACAATTATAGAAGAACCCCGATTATCCGAATCCCGGTTATCCGAAAATCAGCTTAACCAAAAGACGATAAAACTCTTTATTTGTATATGAAAAATTTTATTTTTAAACAAGCATGCTGTTTATAAAAAAAGTAAACAGTGTCAACTTACTTATTTGAACCATTGCGTAAATGCAGGCATTTTATTGCATAGACACATACAACACTTCATTTCTTTACAAAATATGTTGTGATTTTTTTCTTTTTTAACTTTACATTGCTTCAATGATGCCTTATCAGGCCACCTATTAAACAACAACACATCTGACGCTGTTGCATCTTCCTGCATATCAATATATTGAGGTGCCAGTATCAACTTTTTCAACTCATTAAGCTCTTCATGCTTATAAAAACACGTTTGTGCTTTAAAATATTACTGATCGTAAATAATGTTTGGAGGAAATTAAAACACGTGTAAACAGGAAGGGGTAATCGAACAGAATACGAACACTTGATGCACCTGCAAGCACAAACACTTTACTGTGGGGGAGTGTGAAGTGTGAGTAGTGTCATCTGGTAGAATAAAAGAAGCCTACCGGTTATCCGAAAATTCCTATGGAACCCCGGTCGACCGAAAATCCTTTAATCCTATGCTTTTCGGATAACCGGGGTTTTACTGTATTAATATTTAAAGAAAGAACCAATCACCTAAGTCTGCATTGAATAAACCGTTTTGATATGGTTCGCTTCTTGTAATGCAAGATTTTTTGCTGAATATTAAAATCACAATAAAAGGTACGTGTCACTGTACCGAACAAACATGACTTCTGTTATTAATAAACGAAATAACAATCTGAATTTTGTAATTACAACGCCAAATTGAAATTAAGTGGTGAAAACATATTTTAAACATGAAAACTTGTTAATCCATAAAATTAAACGTCTGCATTGATGTACACTCAACTGAAAAAAAAATAGTTCCCCTATTTTATACTGAAACTTGGGGATGGCGTAGACCATCGGCTCAACCCATACGATTAGTGAATGTTCTACAAGGGTAAAGAAAAGGTATCTCATTCGTATGGAGGCCACAATGAAGATTGTGTTTTATTTTCACGTGATGTCACTAGTTATAATAAAAAAAAGTCTATATGAATATACCGAAATCGTTTGATTATAGAAAAGATTTGTGCTTGTCTAAAGGCTTTGTTGACTCTTGAGGCTCCAGACTAAAAGAAAAAGCTTGTTCGCTCCTAAAACATCTACTACAGATAAAATCACCACAGAACAAGTGTTTACCTCCTACTTTCAACAGGATAGTGACTATGTAGGCTGAAATGACATAAACTGATTGATTCACAAGTATGACGTAAAAATTAAAGATCAGGGATGAAGAACTTTTATTGACTATACTAGAACAAATCCTATTATGCACTATAATAATGTTAATATACATGCGTTTCACCATATCTTATTGTACAGCGGTCAATATAGGATATCTGACTGACGATTATAGTGACATTTAACCGTTAAAGTTTAGGATCTTTCCATAAATGAAAAACCAAAAAAAAAAGCTTTAGTAACAAAACATACAGGCAGTATAAGCCATTTCACTAAATCTAAAACTATTTTAATGCATTCTATACGCATTCAATATCCAGATATAAAGCGAAAGATATCAAAATCAATTGTTTCATTTTATATATTTGCTATTATTATTTTCAACAAGCTACATAGTTCAACATGTTGACAATGGTTTGGTATAAACTTTCATTTTATGTTCTGGTAAAACTTTGTTTAGCTATGGAATATGTGTTTTTCTGTACCTCCATATAACGTCGTTTTTTGCGTTTCATTAAAATATTTTAATGAAAATGAAAATTTATCTTTTGGACCCTGGGTATATCGTTATCTCATGTTTCACAAAAAGGTTTTTTTTTATATATATAAAATGCAAAAACTTCATTTTCGGTGACTTACTATAGCGTTTCAATTCCGTGTTTCGATAATTTTTTTTCATTTAAAATTGAAAACAAAAAAGTCTGACTCCCTGTAACGTAATTTGTTTGAGCCGCGTAAGGACAGAATTTAGTCCAGAAAATCTTTTTTTTATTTACCTCAGCATAACGTCGCTATTCGGAGTTCTATTAAAATGATTTTTTTAATGCATAGGAAAATGTCGCTCCCACTGCCGCGCGTAAACGTCACCGATGTTAGTTTCTTTAAAATGTCTTTAGCTGGATATTAATTTTTTTATTTTGGTGCATCTGTATAAGGTCGTTATTTCGTGTTTCGTTCAAATATTTTTCACGTATATGAAAAAGTCTCTGTTGCTGTCTCGCTATATCGTCACTATTACTATTTGTTTCTTTAAAATGTCTTTTGATGTGTCTTGCCTTTAAATATTATTATTGGTATGGGATCGCTATGTTAGTGTATCATGAAATTGTTTTTATACATAGGTGAACTACGCCTATGGAACCGCGGTATACAATCACTAAACCAGACATCGTTAAAAAACTTCTCAAACACAGATTTTTAGTGTGAAAACTTCGTATTGTGTGCTGTTAAAATGTTAGTAAATTCATGCTAAAGTTTCCCTTTCGGTTACTCAATATAACGTTCTTATAGTTACATTGCATATTTACCTCATCAGTCTTAGAAGCATATTTATTTTATATTGAAATACATAATTTCCATTATTTATTATTACTGTCTTTTATCCTAAACTATTTTGTCTAACTATTTTGTTTTAAATGTATACGAAGTATAAATTTATTATAACCTCGCTATTGTTGGCAGTGTTATTTTAATGCATGCGAATATTTTCCAATATCTCATGTAAAGTTTTTACTTATTATATAAAAATTTGGAATTTTATCACCTTATTTCAGCTAATTAGATGTTTGTTTGGGACAATTAGTGTACAAAATAAAGTTAGCAAACATCACAACGAGTCCTTATTTCTCATAGAAGATGACACATTAAAATTATGATATATTTCGAAATAAATCCGTATGTTTGCACAGATATTTCATTTTCTTTCTGTTATTTTCACCTTATAATTTATGAAAATGTGTCATTAAAGAATCACAAATATTATGAAAAGTCAGCTTGGGTGACCATGACGGTTTTCCTTTCATTTTTATTACCGTTGGTATTAGTGGGAAATTAGTTCAGGATATTAACACTTTTTTAAATACCTCTCTATTAAATTATCGCTTGCACTTAGTATTTTGGTTTACGTTTCGAAAGATCATTCCTAGAAAATTAATGTAGCGCATTTCAGTACTTTTTCAATGAATAATTGAACTGCTAAAGTATTTCTAAAGCTGAAAAAGAAAAAAAAACGATGAGTGTGTCTAATACGAGAGTTTTAATCTTTTGATTACAGTTTAAAACTGGAGACTAGTTTTATATTAAATCGTACCACAATTCACAAAAGAATTTCTTTGTCATGGTTTTCTACTTCTTATCCTAGAATATGTGTATGTCAAAGATTATTTTTCAAAATAGAACTTAAAAAAAAAGCATAGCCGCTGAGACGTCATATGCACTGACCCCGTAATTAAAGGGTTAAGCGCAAAAAAGAAATTATGTCACGGGGATTGCTGAAAAGAAGAAAAATCATTAACCTTATCACCAACGCGACCTGATATATCCGTTCACTATGCTGTAGGTTTCACTGCAATAAAAGCCTTGTTAAAATTAATATGTTTCAACAAATATAATGCCCTTAAAAATATTGAGTATTGATTGATACTCTCAAGTCTTATACTCATATACGCAATTAAGTTATTTTAAATAAATTTTAAAAATTCATCTTCTTTTCACGTTTAAAATATACAGAGAAAACAACATTATAATTTTGTCCTTTTGCTCGGCGGTTAGGTGTTTAATAGAGATATGTGTTTCTTTTATCTAATTTCCCATTGATTCAGAAAGATATCCTTGTAAATATACAGCGTGTCCACGTATAACCTGACCGACCTTTATTTTCGCAACCGTTGGTCCTAGATGCATACTTCCAATTACAAAAATGGTTCAAATAAGGTAAAGAATTATTTTTAAAGCAATTTGGGTTAAGAAAAACATTTATTAAAAAGTTACGAAATTTAAATTTTTATACAGTCACCCGGTCCTATAAGTGATATTTAGTAAAAATTTACTGCGACACTAACAAGTAAGATAAAAAAAGTCCCACTCATCTAACATTAAAATTGACCGAATTATGAAACTTTGAAATACATGTGCGCTTTGAAAGAAATCGTACAACTATTACGATTGACTTAAATTTTATTAGTTAAGTTTCAGATTAGTTAAAATAATTGTATTTTATCATATGTTTTATTTTGTAAGTATTTGAGGCTCCGATTTATTTTAACAAAAATTATATTACTTTCATAATGTTTTATTTAACTTGCAACGATCGTCTTTCCAGTTTAAAATTTGTACTCGAATTTTAATTCACTTTCAAATGTCCGATCAAAGTTAAATTTTACATACTGACTTAAATCCGATGACAATGTAATATTATTATGATTATCGACGCTTACCAATTAGTAGAGGATAACACAAAAAAAAATCGGATAGATTACCGCCAACAAGTTTAAGAAAAAATTTTAGATTAGATAACATAAACCTGCGATGGTTGTGTTTTTTAACTTTTATAATTACGTTTTATGTATTTTTAACGCTGAATAAAAAAAATTACGCAAAAAGATTACGCAAAAAAGATTTTTTGCAAATCGTAAGTTTCAAGGTTAAAAAACAGCGAAAAATCTGATACTATAAAATAGATGTAAGACTTCTTTATTCAGTAAATTTTATTTAATTCAATAATTTATTCAATTTTTTGGCTTATACTGGGTTTTTTACAACTAAATAGCTCAGGGGTCCGATGAGGTTGGGAAGAAAGGGGGGGGGGGGGGTCAATTTTTACTTTGAGATTTTTAACTTTGAAATTTTCAATTTGAGAAAAATCCTGACGTGATGGTTTAAAATGAAGGTCATTTTCCGATTCAGCGCTAAAAAATACATTAGAATCAATTTTCAAAAGCTAAAAAACAGGGCACAACTCAAAATATGAAAGACAGTGTAATCTAACAGCATTTTAAAATCTTAATTGAGGCTGTTGTTTTTCATCCTTTTATTTAACAAAAAATCTGTTATTTTTATCCTCTTATATGCTCAGTACAAATTGTATATTTTGCATTAATATGTTAAAATGATTATAGATTTCACATTTATATTAGATTGCAATGTTAATTTTGCTCTCAACTATTTTTTTGATATATCTGACGATTATTTCTATTTCTACTACATTTGTGAATGACCCCTATTTCGCAACAAAAAATATACTCCAACTTTAAACAGCTATAACTCTGTCAGTTTTAATCGTAGATGAATGGGACTTTTTTTTTAATCTTACTTGTATCTTAATAGATTTTCTTGACCCAAATCGCTTTTAAAACAATTCTTTACCTTATTTAAACCATTTTTGTAATTGGAAGTATGCATCTAGGACCAACGGTTGCGAAAATAAAGGTCGGTCAGGTTATACGTGGACACGCTGTATATTTCATGGAATATTTTCCCGTTTTGAGGTGAGTTTGGGAGAGGTTTGCAGAGCCAGATGATTTCCCTCATTTCGGTTAGGACGAAAATTAAAGCCAAACAAAACTGCTTCCGTCGTGGTATTTCATCAAAACGAAGCTACATCCCTTCTCCCAATGTCGTTGGTACCATTCCCCCGGTTTTCGGTATTAAAAGCTTCATATTTAACAACAACATATTTTTGATTGTCATTTGAAGAATTTTCAATTTATATTGAAAATTGTATTCAGCTACATACGGGATAAACCGGTGTACTATTTTCTTTTCTGTTTAAGGTATTTTTATATAAAACTGTAACCACCAACACGTATCACTAGAAAACATTTTTTTAATTTTTGTTTTGGGGCCTCCGTGGCCGAGTGGTTAAGACACCATTCCGCTAATCGCTTGTGAGCGTAGGAGTCAGGTCGGCGGGTTCGACTCCCGCCAGCTCCATTGCACACACTTTGTGGAGCTCCCGGATGTAACTCTCTGGTGTTTTAAATTTCCTTGTGGCTATCTCGTCCCTGTATATTGACGATGACTTATAAGCGGGCACTTGATGTCAAGCACACAAGTCAGATGTATGTTCTCAATAAACAAATAAACAATTTTTGTTTTCATACATTTCTGTATTGAGTAATTTCTTAATTGTGTGTTGTTTATTTACTTTAATGTACTTTTTCTTTTAAAAAGAAGACATTGCACCTATCTGTAACTTTCATAATCACATATTATTCGTTATAGTAAAATATATTGTCAGATTTATCAATCAACTTAACCTAAATCTTGATTTTCTATTAATATTTTCCAAATTGTTTAAAATTTTAGTTTATGCCAGTTTATTTATATCTGTCAAATGTAGTCGATTTGGATAAAATAATTAAATTACGTTAAGAATTGTGAAACAAGTATTAAATAAATTTTTACTTGTAAAAGGATAAGGAATAATTCTGATTATCAAAAATCTGTGGTGGTTGTCAAATAACAGATTCAAATAAAAATCAGCAGATTCATATACATGAGATTTAAATTTAAAACAAGATATTTATAAGGCTGTTAAATACAAAATTGCAATTTTCTGGTAAATATAATGTGCTTCACCCAACAACACCTAGCTTTAATACAAATGGTAAAAGCACAACTTTTAATTTTTGAACTAACATATAATTAATGAGGACGCATTTTGACATAAATAAATGTGAAGATTCTAAATTATATTTTGAGTGCAATGAATAAATTTTAAATTATTTTAACTTCTTGAGCATATGACAAATGCTATTTCAAAGTACATGACAGTTTGTGTTTAAGATAACATGTGGTAAGAGATTAATCATTCCGGATAGTTTATTATGATTCTATTGAGACCTTTTTGAGAAAATTGTTATAAACACTTCAAATTAATCAATATCATAAAAGCAATCATACTGGCATATTACAAAGACATTGATTAAAGACGTTTCATTAAAGACTGTAAATTAAGCACTACTCAAATGGAATACTACATTTCCAGTTGCATACAGCAGGCTTACTCTAGTGTTATAAAAGCTGCACTTGAATTCTGAAGGACAATTAAAGTAAGATGTTTAACATGAAGTTTTCCTTTATTCAACTAACTCTGAATGGAAATCAGTTATAGAGATTGAAATGCGATTACAACTATGTCATTCAAGTGATGTATGACGAAGTTGATAATTACATTTCATTTATTATACTATTATATGACTTATATCTATGCCAATTCTTAATGTTTAAAGGGAATTTGTCGAAAACATTTATTGTTCTTCTTTATGTCCAAATTTCAAAATAATTTTGTTTACATTATTGATTATTTAAGTGACATAATTTATGTATAAGTTAATATAATATATGATACGTACTTCGTCTTACTGCACAGAAACAAAACTGGATCTGAAATACATAAAAAGTGTGGATTTAATTTTATTTCATGCAATCGTTTTAGTATAAATGTTTTATATAAACAATTAAATTTTCTTTTACTGAAGTAAGGTGTCACACTAAAAATACATATAAAACAAATAAACCACTCACATGTTTCGGTTTTATTTGAGATAAAAGTCATTATCATAAGGATACAACATCGATCAAGACCAATGACGCAGGTCAACTAAATATACACCGAAAAAAGTAAATCCCAATTTGGGTTGTAAGATTCTTAGGTGCTATCCCAAATTGGGCCATGCCTGTTTTGGTTACCACTGTGTATCCGTTTTGGGCACAGTTAAATATTCATTTTCAAAATGGGTATTTAATTCCCAGGCACGGCCCAGTTTCGATCATACCTTAGAATCTTTCAACCCAAATAGTGTTTTTACTTTTTTGTGTATAGGACATACAGAACACATTAGCGCTTTCTATTATCAATCATGAAATTAAAATAAAGACATCAATATAAAATTGCTTATTCGCATGGTTTCACTTTTCGAGTTTTCTTTCAAATATTTATTTAGTAATTCCAACCATAAATTTGGAATAATATCAGAAAAGGTGTCGTTACAGATTAAACCTCTACGTGTATAGATTTCCATAGACTCCCCTATAATAGACTTAAGATATTAATTTGAAAGAAAAATCAATTTACTGTCATTAAACAATATTCTAACCAGCCTCCCCCACCAAATATAATCTTGATAAAGCTGTTTTTGCACAACCAAATCTTATCTCTGATTCATGTTCCTCTTTCCTGATACTAATTTTTCTCCCAGTCATATCCACTTACTATTAATACTCCCCCCCCTCTTTCATTAACATAAGGTATCTGATATGCTCCCGATAGATCTTTTTGTTTTACTGGATCAAACTGCTTATTAAGTAAATCCTTTAAGTTTGGCGGTTGTTTCGCAATTAACTCATTTTTAAACTTTTTAGATTTAAATTTCAACTTCTCAAAAGTACATTTAAAATTTTCAAAATACAATATTTTAACTTTAGTAAGCTCCCCTTATTTATTATAATATTCCATTACTGTCTTATTTTCCTGTTTAGTTTTCATTCCTATAATAATTGATCAATTTATTGATATTACTTATTTTATACCCATTTAAAACCTGCTATATTACGGATATTATCCTGCTACATTACGGATCTCTAACGTGCAAATTACAAATGTGTAGTATATATTCCTTAAAAAATATAACATCTGATAAAACTTAATATTAGACACTATCTTTATCTGAGTCAATATGAAAATTACAGTTTTAAATTTTATTTTTAGCGATTTATCGATTGTTTACAAAATATACATTTTTTTAGATTGTGTTTTATGTATGTAACAGCAGTAATAAAACAAACTCTTTGCTTGGGCTTTTTTTTTTCTATTTACTATATAGAGAGAATAAGATTGATAATGAACAAGTTGGAAATTGTAAGTTCAACATGACAACTGAGGTGCGTTCAATCTATAACTAGTTGTACAATATAAAATGTCATCGTTATTATTTCAGTGAAGTAAATTATATCGTCTGCTATGAGGAGCATGTCTTTTTTTCTTATTGCGTATGCCACGTTTACAGATGCGATTCTTTTTCGACACTACACAGCGCTGCAAAATTCACCATGGAGATCTTGCTTTGCAAAAGATTAGCTCCATGATTTAATATTTCTATGACTCACGATGAACGAATCTCTTGTGTTTATTTACTTTAATGGATTGAGATATTCGGCTGTTAACTTTATTTTCACTGAAGTTACGTCAGAATTTATACATTTTTTAATGTAACGCATCTCTCAAACAAAGAATTTTTTGAACGATCTTTCTAAAAATATAAATTTATGCAATTTTATACGAAAAAATAATTTTTAATAAAAAAGGTCCTTTAGCATATGAAAAAAGAAGTGGTAAGGAACGTATTTGTTCTCCTCAGTCACTTGACTTCCGCTTTTATTATATAGATTACGTATGATAGAATTTTATAGAATAAAGAAAACTTTTATTAAAATATTTTTAAGTTTTTATTCGATTTTCATAAAATTTGAAATGACTCGACAAAATTCTACAACGATTACATATATTAAATTTCAAACCCTTCAGTTGGGTAGTTCTTGCGCTGTTATATGCGGACGGACAGACAGACCAGACGACGATTATAGGTGTGACTTATTTATATAATTACTAACGCACCTAAAAATGTTTACATGAAATGATCTACTAGAGGTTTTATGTTTCTATTTATAAATTTTTAAGTATAAAATTAAATAATAAAAATATATTAAATTATACAAACGCCTGTATTTTTTTCCTGTTTTAACATTATTTCCAATTTTTTATATTCCTGGGATGATTATTATCGTATGTATCCATACACACATCTGGATTTCAAAGTATTTACATGTTATGCTTATGGTTAAAATATTCCTGCAATCACTAAATCTTTCTGAAGTATAATATTAAAATTTTATCATTTTTAAAATCTCACATTTGTTATCTAAAAATTTAAAAAAGGACAGAAATAATTTGTTTCAGAAATGTGTCCCCGAACATACACAGTATATTAAAGTAAATCAGTGTCTTTTTACATAAGGTAAAGCCAGGAGAGATTGCGTACAAAGAAGTTAGGGGGGAAGCATTAAAGTCCGCGCGCAGCGGACAATTCCCTGACGCAGTGGAGTACAATTCCCTGACTCCAGGTAATTGTACAACAGCAGTAGTGAAGTGTCTACTTGAATGTGCACGTTGATTGTTTCGAGCGTCTAGGACAGGCCATTTTGTTTTGTTTTCCCAAAGTAATTGCTTGAATTTCCATAACTATTCGTCATAATTTCTATATAATGTCAGTATTGCAAAATATTTTAAACTTAAACGATTTCTCATAAGTGACTAACCTAGACGAACCGTTCAAACACCTCCGGTTCGTTTTAGAAGCGACCATGTTTAAATAAAAGGCGGACAATATCTCCTACCGAAATCGGCGAGACTGCGCATCAGCTACTTAGGAGAGATGACGCATTGTTCCCATTTGTTTCCATGCTAGGAGAGATTACGCAGCTTATTGGTAAATTTGCGCAAATTACAAATTACATGCCAAAATATAAATGAATCAATTTTGAAATAATTTTTTAAAAACACATAATTGTCGAAACTAAATTTGGCAATAAAATAATTTGCAAAAAAGTACTGGGCAATGAGGATGAGTGTACTGAATGTCTGGAAATGTACCAGAAGAGACATCGTCGACCAGTGACTGGATTCAGTGTGTTACTTGTGGCAGGTAGTTGCACCAAAGCTGCACCATTTACAACAATAAGTGCATCAATTGTGGACGACGACAACTTCGGTCTGCAAACAAGAAAACTTTGAAACTGTTGAAATGAAAATAGACTAATTTTAAGGTAAATGTGTTATCAAGTCACTTAATGTTATTTTGTAATCTTATCTGGGCTTGTTTTGTTTCTTATACTTTGATTTATTTTTCTTTATTTTAAATATTTTAAATGTTCTTAAAATTCTTTCCTTTTCCTGATTCTTCAATCATTAGGTTGAAATATTGGCACCTCAATAACATTTATTTACAAAAACATTACAACAATGTCACTTAATTATAATTATTATTGTTAACAATTTAGTTGCAGTTATTATCAATAACAATCTCTCCTACCCATGTGCAATCACACCAACTCAGTAAGCACTGATTGTACAAAACAGCTTTCTTGGTTTTGTTACAACTGTTTTATTAAATTACAGAATAACAACAAAATAGCAATGGAATTGCGTAAAAAAAACAAACGAAGCCAAAATTATTCAAGGATAGTTTAGCAAAAAATTAATATTTCGATATGTTTTTAATATTTTGTTGAATTGTGCGCAGACTCTCCTAGCTTTACCTTATTTTTCTTTTAAAAACGCTTTTTAAAAACGTTTTTATTCTTTGCTTATCTATATGTCTTTACAAATTTCTGAATAGATTCTTTTTCTTTGTAAAAGTATCTACAGTTGAATTTTTCATCTGACGCCTCCGAATATATTCAACAATAAAGTTGTTAATATGTTAGTGCTTAAAAGGTTGTTTGAAAGCTTATATTATCCTTCATTCAAAGAATATTACTGTGGCCTGGAATAATGATTTTGTGTTACAGAGTATGTCATTAGTAAAAAAAGAACAAACGATGTGCATCTATTGTAAAATCACTAAATGAATTTAACATTGCATTTTTTGTTTGATTTTTCGTTAAATCAGGACATTCATTTTGTAGAATGTGTTTGTCATTTGATGTTCCACTAATGGATTTTTAAAGGAGTTTTAAATGTCACTTTTTGTTATTAACCTTTAAATATGTGAAATACCTGACGTAGTTTCAAAGAGAGAGTTTCATAATGAAAGAATATATGAGTCATTAATATAATTAAAATCCCATGACTATGTTGTTGTACAACCATTTTCGAATGATTGAACAATGTTACGTAACAAATGTTTAATTGGGTATCTAAATTAGCTAAAATTAAAGTACACATTTAATTTATAGAAATGTAACAGATTCATATAAAAAATGTTAATTATTGGGTTATAGTATTCCAGTTTGTATACAGTATTTTTTGTTCCTGTATATGTAAATAATATTTTAAAAGTATTAACGTGTGGAAATATAAGATTTTTTTAGGATACTCCCCCTTTATAAAACTTTCGTTACCTAATGTAAAACAAAGAAAAAATAACATGTAATGATATATTATTGCATAAATAAATGCACTTATTTTTTTTCCGAACGTAACATACATACCATTAGAAAATTCTTAAATATGTGAAAATAACAAGACATTTTCTCGCATTTATACAAAATTAAAGACATTACGTTATTTCAATTAAAAGTTGTAAAATATGTTCCTTGTGTGAAAAGGAGTGAAATGTGTACATTTCTTTTTCTATTACTTAAATTAAATTCAAGTGGAAATCCGTGAAAGGCAATCTTTTAGGTAATTTGTGATAACAGTGTCATCTGCCTCTTGAAATGTGTACTATCGTTTTGCAACCTTGAAAGAAAAAATCGAAAAATGAAAGAAGATATAAATTGGCAAGAACAATAAAAGTTGATTAAAAAAAATCATTTCGATGTTTTAAAAAAGGCATAAATTGGAATGAACGATGAAAGTCGTTTTCAAAAAAACATTTCTAAAATTGGAAAAAAGGCATAAATTGGCAAGAACGATGAAAGTCATTTTAAAAAACACTTTTGGAGATAATTATAAAGGAGCTGATGATGAATATGGATGCTCCTAAAAGCAAAAACGGAATACAATATCATCAAAATATCATTGCCAATCATCGTTCTTTCCCTGACCCTTCAAATGTAAACAAATTGGTATACATATGAAATTTTGAATTTACAATGATAAAAAAAAAAATCTTTATGGAAATGATTCATTTAACTAAATTCTAAGCAATCAAAGCATGTTACTTAAAAAAAATAAAAATAAAAATAAACTTGTTATTTGCATAAATTATTAATGCTATTTTTATATCTAAAAAAATACCTATGTAGTAATATATTCAATTTTCCATAATCGCAGAATATACTATATGTATTTAAATATGTATAATTTCATCAAATTAATGGATGGATGTATTTTTTAAATTTAATTTGAGACATATATCTTTAATCAATGCACTATTACTGAATTCGAAAACATTATTGTTTTGTCTTATAAAAATCTGATGAATTTATTGAGATAAAAAAATGACATGTTTCTTCATAATATCTTTAAAAAAACCAGAATATATATATATATATATATTTTTTTTGTGAAAAAACATATCACTATTTTTTTATAAATAAATGTACACTCAGTTATTTTTTAAAATCCTTATAATAACTTTTACTTTCATAAACGATATGGATATTAATTTCAAAATGATAGCAAAAAATATTATTTTAATAATTTATTACGAAATAATGGCATTATGCAATTTCCCATTACTACTTTTTTTAATAGAACATTTGTTTATTTTTATTTTTTTAATTACAAATATATTTTTTTCTGCATATCAAAATCTGATTTTCTATACAGATAAAAAAAAATCATACATTCTTAACTATATTTAAAAAAATTAAACATTGAGTTAAGTTAATTAAAAAATAAAACATTCTACTTTTATTTATTAATACAGTATTTTTATCATAAAAAAATCACATGAAAGATGCTTGTAATTAAAATGGTGTGTTTTAAAGTTTTAAAAAAATGGTCTCTGGTAATTTAATTACATTGCTGTATTCTTCAAAAATAAACAAAATATATATCGATATATATATCAATGTAATATTTATTTCAATATATTGCCAGTTATTTTCTTTTCTAGGGATATTGAACATTTTAATATGTTGAAAGAAAATTGCTTAAGATCGAATTTCATTTTATCATTTTCCAATTCATTTTAGAATTCTCTGTATAGGTATGTACAGTAAATACGACATTATATTGGAGCAATGCCTAGAAATGGATATTTTGAATTTTATCGTATAAAACAGTTAAAAACTTTCTATTAGGATACTTATATAATTCATGTCATTTGTTAACTATATGTGTATATTTAGCAAAAACTATATAAAAATTTCGCTCTTAAGTAAAAAGAAAGGTAGGTGTACCCACGCAATGCATGGAAAATAATAGTTGATTTTCGTTATATACATACAAATGAGAGACAAAATAATACATGCACCTGTGAAAACGCTTGCCCATTTAACATCTGTAGTATAGGTGTGCCATCTAGAATAGAAGTCTGCCACCTAAGGGTAGTGTAATGGTATGTTTAGTGTGATTATAATTAAAGTCACACTTTCAAAATTCTGTAAAAAAGAACCACTAATCAGAATGACTTCAAATTTGAACTGAATATACCAGAAAAAGGGAGAAACGGTATGGTATAAGAAAAGAAAGTTCCAAAGAGTATCAATAGATGGCGCTTTAAGCCGCATACAATGCAAATTAAAAGACACTCATGCGCATGACACATTGCATGTGGTATAAAAACACGTGGTATGTGGCGTTCCCCTCATATTGCATATGAGCAGCTTGTCATGAGTCTCTGAATGAAGAATCGCGCTCTGCTGGTGAAGCTACGGTGAATTCCTGTCATTGAACGGTATGAAAAAAAAAACTGTGGTCCGATGTCTGCTAAGGATCTGAAGAATATGATTCAGATATTCTAAGAGACGGGTAGTTTTGAAGTGAAATCTGGAAGATGCCACTTACAGCGCCATTGCTGTCAGACTTTAGCCAGAGAGACCGCGCCTGTAACTTCAGCTATGTTTTTGAAGTCCCAATCACATTTTAGGATAGCGTGTTTTCTTCGAAAGGTTCACCTGCTTTTTTAGAGATCAGAGCGCTTGTTACTGGACAACGGTTTCTGGATTCGAATAACGACATAGGCAAAGATGTTTATAGTGGGTGAAATTTCACATTAAACGAAGATCACTGCGTGTTTGGCCTATTATTTCAAGATAAGTTATCCTGAAAGAAAAAAATAAGAACATGCCAGTTATTTGTGAATTAATTGTATATACATATTTTCAAGTATTATTTATAAATATATATAACATGGTTTCACTGTATTAGTTTCATCCTATTAAAAAGTATGTAATAATACATATATTTAACCAAAATTTCCATTAAATATTTATTTAAGTCATTTTTTACCTTAAGTTTTTGATAATTTTATTAGCTGTGGATCAGATTGCGCAGACTCTAAAAATTAAAAATAACTGATAATCCACAGTGGACAGCTAAACATAAAACAGATTGTTTTCAACTCAACTCATCTAATAGTTCTAAAAATCTTAACGTTATTAATCACAGAAAATTTCCAATTGGACAACTATACCTATATTGTATATCATAAAGCATTTATTCAAGTGCACAATAGTTTTTAACCTTCAAAAAATGCAATTTCTGATAGATATATAATGAAGAGTAATCATTTCTGAACACTTTAAAAGAAACCCCCTGAAAAAAGCCCTATTTTTACTCAAGGAATAATTTCAAAGAGAGAAATTAATGTATTATCCCCCAAAATATCATTGTGGCATTACGCATAAGGTAGTTAAAAAAAATTTCAATATTTTTTCATGAAATTTCAGGTTATATAATGCATCGTAGCATGAATTTTTTGTTGTTGAAAAATTCTTTCTGTTTTATTGATGAAAATTTCCAATATTGCGTATAAGCAAGACAGTTTTTAAAATACAAAATGCTATAAATATTTTTTTTAGGTTTAGTGTAAGGACAAGTAATAAAATAACATTTTTTTTTGTTTACATGCAGAAATTCTTTGCAACATTTTTCGCGAAACCCGTGATTCTAAGTTTCTGCAAGACAAGTTTAAAAACCATTATAAAAAGCAAATTTTGCATTATGATTTGATAAAATATATAAAATTACAGAAGAAACATGTATCTATTACTGCCTTTGTGTTTTTCTAATGTATATTTTTAAAGATATAAAATGATAAAAATGGCCAATTTCTTTTCACTTTTGGATATTGTAAGAGGATTACTGATCCCCCTTAAAGAAACAGTAAACGTGTTTTAATTTGAGATTACTCACACTTATAAAATAATCTAGAAATTATGATAATTGTTAATACACAGAAGAAAGGAAAGAAAAAAAATATTTTTTGACTTATTCTTATTTCCTAATACTTATATTTATTGAATTATACTGTAATTAATTTAATAAATGGGAGACAAGTTATGGGATGTTAGTAGGAGAAAGTCGGGTAAGCCGCGGACGGCGAGTAATCGCGGACATTTTAATTTCTAAGAAATTCAAAGTGTTGCGTAAATAAAGAGTTATTTTACATGAACGCCCACTAGAGTCGAAACACATACAGTTTAATTGCGACGTGGGCACCGAGTAAGTTAGTCGTGAATGAGTTTTTTGTTTTCGTCAATAAATTTTCGACAAAACGAGACAGAATGCATCATTTGTATCATTTGGGGAAGACTAGGTTCAGTGCCAGGAATGCAAAGACTGGGCCCATGAAGATTCTGTTCATATAGATGCATCGGATTTTTATTAAAATTGTAATGTTTGTAACGCCAAAAAACGGTTGGGACACCATTGATTAATATGTCCGGGGCTACCCGCCGTTTCTTGTAACGCAAAAAAAAGGCCGAACTATTTTCAGTATGTTTCATTAAATAATTTGATCTTATTAGCAATATTTAATTAAAATCATTTAAGAAGTTAGTAATTTTATTTTAAGTATAAAATAAAAACAGAAATTTCATTCCTTTGTTTTTTATTTGCAATTTATCGAAGTGTCCGGGGCTACCCGATCTTCCCCTGCACATTACAATAAACAACTTTTGTATGGAAAACAGGGATTGCAATCCACTGAGTTAAGAAATTCAATTAGAGAGTCATGGTGTTTCACTCACTTGAATTCGATATTTGAATGCAATTTAAAATGACATTTCTTTGTACGAAAGATAAGGATATAACAAGAAATGGTATAAGTAGCTACAATCATTATCAAAAGAATGGTAATCGTGTATGTAATGGAGAATTCATACGGTGTCACTTATGAAATACTGATAATTTCCAATATTATTGCATTTCAGACAAACCAACATCAGTCTATTCGAAATTGCTTTAAAATATCTTTATTGCTGTTAAAATTATGAACAGTAGTTATGTTCTTATTCGAGTGAGACATCCAGCATTTTTGAGTGAAACAGTGGATTAACGTAAAATCGGGGTTTCACTGTACCTGCTTTAGAGGTAAAGGCGAATTTACTCACGTAAGTTCAATCTATATATCCACCTATTAAGAAATATAAACGACGCACGTCATTGTTTTGTATAATATCCGTATCTCCGAAGAACCATGGTCTGTGATAGAAAGATCCTTCAATAACGTTGACGCTACAGTAAACATTTGTGCCTTTTTTGGTATGCTAGTTATGATTTCGAATTTCTAGTCAAACTTTGAGTTTCTGTTCAAATCTGAAAAGTAAATGAAATGAGAGCAATAAACAGGGTGCATAAGAAAAATGTATACACAATTTGAACGATTATAACTCCAGTTTTTTTTTTCATATAATTAATATTTAAATTACAAAAGAATTTACATAAAATGTACAGCTTTTCCTCATGACGCAGATGTTCAAAATTATTACCGTTCTGGTGAATACTATGCTTACAATGGTAGGCTATTCATTCACAAACTTCAACACACATTTCATTTGGTGATGTGGTGCATTTTTGTTCAATTTCGGTTCCGGAACGTTGTTTATGAACATCCATTCGTTTCAAAGATATATTTTATCCAATGATTGGTTAGTGGCATAGGTGTATCTGCCTGAAACTGCTTGCGATATTGGTTTTTTACTTCTGCTACATTTTCATGCTTACAATAGCATTTTAAAGTAAATTTTATTTTATAGAACGTTAAGCTTGATCCACTCATTATTTCCAAATAATTACACTTTGAAAAGAAAGAAAAATTAGGTTATGACCCGTGAAACAGTGTATGAATACATATTCTTATCATAACCTGTATGTTAAAAATTTTCTTTTATTGTTGAAATATTTTCAACATTATGTTTCTGTCCAACATATATTTAAGTTCCTTGTAAAATTTTCTGAAGATGAAATACATAACAACCATACCATTTTAAGAGTGCGATAATAACATTTATATAAAGTATAAGAGCAAAATTATATTTGATTCTGCATATTCCACAAAAGTGCTCAGAATTTGACTGGATTCTAATTATCCACTTACATAATAAGAAAAAAATAGTTTATATTATATCGTGTTTAATCAATTGATTTTATATATATATATATATATATAATTGATATATATATAATTGATATATATATATATATAAGTATATTAAATATATATTAAAATATTAAATATATATATATATATATATATATATATATTTAATATTATAATATATATTTAATATACTTAATATATTCTTTATACATATAACATATCTATATATGTTTTTTTATACAAACATTTTTACAACATGCATATAATCCTTATTTCCCTTATCTTATTTAAATGCCTTTGAAATTTTCTGTTTCGTTTTTTTAGAAACGATTTCTTCGCAATGAATTTTTTTTCCTTGTGATTCCTTTGTTTACATTCCAGCGTAAATTCGTTCATTTGTTAGCGTTTAAATGCTCTTTTGAAAGCTTAAATCGTCTTGCTGTTAATTTTTTTTTTAAGCTTTGTCCTGAATTACTGATTTTAAATTACTTAGAATGTCATTAGTAAAAAAGAACAAAATGCAAAAATAAATCTAGTATTTAAGTCAAAAAATACTTTTACTGATTTTTTATTCATTTTTTTTTAAGCGAGACTTTTTTGCTAATTTTTATAACGAGTTAGTTATTTGAAGTTCACTAATGGGTTTTTAAGTGACTTTAATAACTCACATTTTGTTGATAATCTTTAAATATGAAAGAGGTTTTATGAAGAAATATGTAAAAACTTTTTAAATTTAAAAAGCTCGTGGTAAATATCATTTTGTCATTGTTCTGTATCCTGTATTAATTAGTATGTTTTCATTGGTTGTTTAAAAAAAGCGTTTTACAAGCGTTCAATGTATCTGAAAATCAATTGATTAAACACGATATAATATAAACTATTTTTTTCTTATTATGTAAGTGGATAATTAGAATCCAGTCCAATTCTGAGCGCTTTTGTGGAATATGCAGAATCAAATATAATTTTGCTCTTATACTTTATATAAATGTTATTATCGCACTCTTAAAATGGTATGGTTATTTATCTTTTATAAAACTAATTTGGCAAACGTTGATACAATAATGATCTTTAGAACCATACAAATGTATTATTCCAGGAATAATAATAAGAAGAAAACGGATCTTTCTGAGCAAGCAGGTATTCTAATTAATAACTTTAAAACATATAATACCCCCTTGATATTTAAATATTTAGCGTTTTGTTTACGTGTTTCATTTTCTTATTTATGTAAAATAATATCTACAGCATTAGAAAATATATTTTTACAATGACGTCATTTCGTTCTCATTTTGTTATGCGGCGCCTAAAAAAAATTATCTATATACATATATAAATATAAAGATTACAAAGCAGGTAACTGTTCTTCCCGAGCACCTAGGACGGAAGTCCCTCTACCTCAGGTATGCCCCATTTTCTAAATATGCTTCTCTTAATTGGCTTTTTCATCCAAAAATCATTCATCAGTCTATTTTTTGTTACAGCTCTTGTCGCCTTCTGTTGCAGATACTGATGCAGATACTGGCCGACCGTGCTGAATTATTCAGTGTTCATATGGATATACAAATATTTAGTTTATTGTGTTGTTTGGAGCGCTAGTGTCATATATTATCATACGGCTCATATGTTTGCATAGTATCATATGTCATAGTGTCATATATCATTATACATAAACTGCGATCTCCTTTGAAACAAATGACACAGTAAATAGAATTCTCCAATCAAGGTTCAAAACTACAACCGCTTGCCTAGAAGTCAGCAGTCTAACCAAACGACAAACAAGATTTGAAGTAAATCCTAACGTATCTGTATACCTCAAAGCGATATTTTAACTGAACCAATAAGCAGTGGCGCAGCCAGAATTCGGTTCTAGGGGGGATTTTGAGTTTATAATAAAGATGGTCGCCGGTTATATGAATCATCGGTTAATGGAATCAGTCTTTGAAATGAATTAAATTATAATACTTTTCTCCGCAATTAAGTTGGATATGATTCATTTAAACAGCGTTTACAATATTAGAGTTACAAACTATAAAATCCACCAATGAAATAACAGAAAACTATGTTATATTTATAAAGTGTTTAAAAATGATGAGGGGAAAACTTAAAGATGGAAGAACACACTACAGCAAATAATTTTTACATAGAAAGTAACAGAGTTTGAATCAATTTGTTCAATCAAAAATACACAAGGTTTCATTACAAGAGAAT
Source organism: Maratus michaelseni (assembly GCA_963931845.1). Lineage (NCBI taxonomy): Eukaryota > Metazoa > Arthropoda > Arachnida > Araneae > Salticidae > Maratus > Maratus michaelseni. The sequence goes on along the minus strand of OZ007592.1, from coordinate 54,044,191 downwards.
CACGAATTCTTATTCCTAACTTTAATAATAATGAAGCAATTTTAACAAAATTTTCAATAGACTTACTTACCTTGCTTTTGGCCAAATGTAACAAGTCATTTAGAACTTTTAGGGCTATAGTCTTGAAATTTTATATGGATGTTACTTGAAAGACGTAAATGCTCCCCATAATTTATTTTTTCAATTCGAAATTTAAAAGAATGCAAGAGTAAGAAGTATTCTAAAATTGCGATTTATGTGACACAATTGGTATGAAAACTTGGAATTTTGCATGATTACTTTTATGTAGTAAATGCTTCCTTATAACATTTTTAAAACATTTAAAAATTTAAAAGGACGAAATGAGCTGAAAACTTTCTAAAAGTGTTCTAAATTATGATTTAGTTGAAACTGTTAGTGTTAGAAACTTGAAATTTAGTATAGAGATTACTTTTAAGATGGAAATGCTTGGCATAAAGAATTTATTATAAATGGTAAATTTAAAGGTGTGAAACAGCTGAAAGCATTCTAAATTACGATTTATTTAGAACCTCACGTCATATCGGGCCTTTCGAAGACGATCTTTTTTCTATGCTAAAAGTAACTAAACGTCTGTATTTCGACACAATCCATTAAAAGCATCTTGGAAGATCAAAATTACAGCGTCTACAAAAATTTGGAAACGCTCTGATGAATAAAAGTATTTAAAAAAATCTGAGAATTTTTCGATGACAATGCAAAAAGAAAGTTAGGTATTTTGCCGTGGGTTTTGCTCGGCGTCGGCTTATGTTTTCAGTATTAAATGTGACTTATTCTTTTTTGACGTGACTCTGTGACTCTGTTGTCTTCGACTTTAGTCAAAGACTTAGACTCTTTTCACGGAATTTTAAAGAGGGGTTGGATACAGTTATATTTGCAATCGAATAAAATTTCAGAGAGTTCGGACAGTAACTTTTTTGTGTTGTTATTTTAAAGGACACGTCGCAAAAAAAAAAAAAAAAAAAAAAAAAAAAAAAAAAAAAAAAAACACGTGAGAAGAAAGCATTTTTTTTACAGCTAGATATCAATATTTTTCCACGGTCTGTAAAACCATTATATTTATAACCATGGCTTTGCAAATTTGATAAAATCTGGTAGCCAGTAAAAAAATTCTAGTTACCAGCAAAAAAATATAACCTGCTTCCCTCCGAAGTCACTAATTTTCAAAAGCACAAAAGTTTTTATCAATTAATTGAGAAAAATAATAAGCCTATTGTAGGATTATTAGTTACATAGTTTAGAACAGTTACATCATTAAAAAAGATGGTATAAACAAAGTTTTTTAATGAAATTTATCAAAATTATTTATCTATGAAAAAAATGTAAAGGCTGCATCAACCAGTATGTTCAGGAAATGCTGATTGTCGAAGGTTTCAAATGTCTGGATAAGTGAGTGCTGCAAAATCTATATCTGATGAAGGGGGCATGGATGAAACAGTGAAGCAGGAAAACAATTTCTGCCTATTTTCGTGTCGAAGTCAGTCATATAATTATTTTTTATTAATTTAAAATTTGCATTTGTTAAACTTATTTTTACCTAATTAAAAGGCCGAAAATGAGAAAAAATGCCATTTATGGTCCTTTCTTAAGTCAGTTTTTGTACAAAAAATTATAATAATAATAATAATAAATCGGGTTAAATAACTTGGTGGCTAGATAGAAAAACTAGGTCGCCAGTGGCGACCTGCCGACTGCATTTGTCAAGACTGATGAAAAATTTATAGAATTCAGACAACTGGGATTATTTTTTTTAAACTATGAAACGAGAGACCCTTACGAGGGAAAAAAAAAACCAAGAAGGTGTCTTTTAAAAATGCTTTTCTGTCTAATAATCAATATTTTTTAGTGAAAATTTCATTTAAAAATATAAAATTGATATAAGATGTATAATCATACAAATTTGAGGTAATTATCATGCGCCCAGGCACCGCCGGACGGGTCAGCTAGTATAATTTTAATGACATGCAGATAGCATTCGTTAAAATGTAATAAGTGTAAATCAATGCATAACTAATATACTGCTGATCAATTTAAATTAATGCATGGTTAGCGTAAACTTGTGAGTAATTATAGATAGTATTTTTCTAAAAAAATGCATTTAACGCCTTTTTTTTTCAAAATCCATACTCACAGGCAGGTCTTAAATTCTAGGAAAAAAGAGTACCGGAGCTCATACATATACGCTATAAGCAAGAACCCGAAGGTTCTCATCCTGTGCAGAAACATATCGGAGACTTGAGGCTTCCATGAAATAAAATATTTTATTTGAAGAAAGATAATTGAAAAAATGAAGCGGACCCCCAGCACTCAGAACGTCTATATTTTCACATCATGAAAACTCAAAATCGAATGCCTTTTTTTGAGATGCCACAAATTTATCCGCGTCGACCCATAGGGTACAGAAGAAAATTCGTTAGGGAGAAGCACATTCTAATTTTTTTGAACGCAAACCACCAAACCAGATTACCATATATCAGCATCTTTATAACAACAGAAAACTAACTTTCCGAACTTAACATCTGCAGGAATTTTAGCATGCAGATGTAACGAGAAATAGACGTTGCATTTTATCTTTCTTTATTTATTCTGTGATCCAAAATGTATGTTTAAACTATGCACGCAGATGCCAAACTGAAAATGATTTCATTTCTCATATGAAATATCATTTCACATACGAAAGAAAGAATTTAGACATGTATATTAATTGAGAAAGGATCACTTCAAGCTGCAATAAAAGAGTTTAAGAATTGTTGAATTTTAAATAGAAAGGAAAGAAATTTTCTTTTCACAGAAGCGCGATAGAATTAAAAATAGTTAAAAGAAGAACCACAACAAATTTATAAAATTTAAACGATAAATATATGAATCTCCATCATAAGCAAGACGTCGTTGCTACATTACCAACAAATGAAATATAGTCTTTAAATTTGTGTACAGACCCCCTACGAAACAAATGATTCGAAAGAAACACCGATTGTAAAAATCTGCTCATAATCGAAAAATAGCTTTTTATGACTTTAAGTACTTTTTTTAAATTCTTACTTTTGCAAAGATTTTTTCTCTGGGTACGTACGTAGCTTGGTCTTAGATATAACTGAGAGCAAAAAACGCAAAAAAAGCCGCTTGAAACTGAGAGAGACCTACAAAGTGTATGTTTTTTTTTTTCTCTGGAATTCGATGATCTGTTATTGTTTCAAACGTGGAACAAAGACAGAAATGCAATTAAGAAACAGACCACTGTATACTATATAACTCAAAGCGTCTGTGTGAGAGTATATGGCCCATCTTGTACTATAAGATGTCTCGACAAAGTGACGCAGTCCAAAAATCAAATTTTGATATAACCTATGCGTGTAATATGCGCTTTCACAGTTTTAAGTAGAATTTTCGCCATTTAATTGAATCACATTGTTGAATAGAATTTGATTTAAAAAAGCGGTGGATTCTGCCAAGGCGGAAAGGCCAAAATACTTAATTTTAACTTTAGTAGTTTTGATTCATATAAGCGGCAATTACAGTAATTTTTTTAGCTCTGGGGGGTGTTTTAACCCCCCCCTTGGCTGCGCCACTGCCAATAAGTTATCTGAAATTCAGAAACAAATATTAATAAAAGTTTAATATGTGAGTATGATTTTTTTAGCATCTCCAGTATATCTTATCATTTTACATCTACCTTGAAATTTCTTTTACAGGATTGCAGAAAAAAAGCAAGCCATGTGACTTAAATATCCTCATTCGAAAACAAAAAATGTTTTTTAGTCTAAAATTAATATCAGTTGTTTTTGACATTGCTTTTTCAGTCTTAAGGTATCGGGTTTGGGAAAAAATTACAATAAAATATGAACGCTAATGAAACGCGTAAACTGGTTATATTAACTTTTGTCATACTTCATAAAATCCTGTATTATAATTAATAAAACATGTATATCGTAGTGTCTCCTAATCTATCGTGATTTGTTGGATGACTAAAAGAACATTAGGAAAAATTATATCCTTCATGTTAATGTTTTATATTTGCCTGAAATCGCTAGTTTGTACAATATTAAAATTTCTTAAAAAGTCAACAATAGATATCAACCCTTTTTTTTAACATTTTCCAACACAGTTAAAAAAGTGTTTATGGATTCGGTTTGTCTGTCCGCGCTCTAACTCTCGTAAATATACTCGCAATGTCATGAAGTTTTTAACTTTTTTGGATTTTATTATAGAATGTTCAGTATTGAAATGAAGTGTGTAGCATTAATAGTCCATTTACAAGGACACACGAAAGAATTCCTTTACATTATGGTCTATGGGAAAAATCGTTTTCCTAGCATTTTATTGGTGTTACGATATTTCAAACATTATGAAATTATTGTGAATTACTGAGGTGGATTACAGTATGCTTTCACCGGAGTATACAGTTAGTAGCATTTATAATTCAATTACAGGGACGTAGAAAATAATTCCTTTACATTATGATTTATGTGAAAAAATCGTTAGCTGTGCATTATGAGCATGTTTTGATACTTGAAACTTAATGATATTTAAAAGGATAACTAAGGTTTACTACAACTTATTTTCGATAAATTATCGAGTGTGTAGGATGTATCGTTCATTTACAGAGACGCACAAAAGGATTCTGTTAAAGGACTGACTATGGTCTGTATCTGCTGGAATTGCCTTTTCTTCTGTGGTATGCATTTTTATGTAATGGTTAATGCCTTGCGTGTTGTTTACAAATTCTGTAGATCATATGCAGGGATGCACGAAAGACTTAATGGCATCAATGGCCAAATATGGGCAACAATTGCTGAAAATGGATTGTTACTGAGTTATCTATTTTTAAAATTGCTTATTTAAATATCTATTTTTATTTTATGAAAAAAAAATCCTTAATAATAATCTGTTAGTGTTGGAACGAGTTTCATAATCAATGCCAGATGCAGGATTTTTCTTTATTGTTTATTATTATCTACAGCATAGGAAAGGTGCAAATAAAAAGCATATATTTTTTTCTTCATTTTCGAAGAGGGGAAAAGAGCAATGTAACGTTATGATTTGTCGGCTACTCTGATTATAAGAGTAGCCGAAGTTTTGATTGCGAACGTACTTTTTGTCCAATAATTGTCAATGTGCGTAAAATTTATCAAGGCTATCTTTCTCTAACTTTCGATGAATGAGTTTAAAAACCTCGGAACTTTTTCTCTTCGTATCGATATTTATGCAAATGTCTACATCTGGTGAATCGATAAAGTAGTATTTAAGCACTAGCATGCGATGGGAAAGTGGAACTTTGGATCAAGTTCTTCTCCCAGTGAGGTGTTCTTAGATCTGACTAGTGAAATCAACTATCCTCAACTGAGATGGAAGAGCACCTGTTGGTAAGCGTAAATTACGTTACTTTGTGTTAATTGAAATAAAGGCGATTTGTTGCTCAAGGAGTGCCGCTTTCAGTACTATCGCAGGCGCACTTCTTGACGTCGGAGTTTGACTAGCTTACATAATAAACATTCAACTTTGAAAAGTTATTAGGTCTTGCCACCTCGTCCAAAGTTGTAAGTAACATTTTGAGTTATCGTTAATTAATATTTGAAGCTTTATTTTTTTGAGTGAAGTTTTGTGGAAACTGATTTCCTTCTGGCCTGAGGAAAAATTTTAGAGCTTTTCTCAAACCCCTGTCCTTTTAAAAATTTTAATAAAAGAAACTTTGATTTTATACATCTTATGCTCTTTTCCGACTAGCTAGCATTGCTCACTGTCAATATCAGTGACATGACTGTTACAACGTGAGAGTGTTTATTAACACTTTTTGTTATAATATATTAAAATAGGAAACAGTAAGAATCTTGTATATTAAAGCAAAAGCTTTTGATATCCAATAATATGATATATGGTGAAATTTGACATGTCGTTTATACAATAATTAGTGTATCGAGTCATTTCACATATTGTTTATAAATTTATCTGTTACACAAAAAGGCCTTAATTTTCTTTTTACCTGAATTGCTGAGGGTTGCTTCAAGGTAGGAATTTTGTTAAAAAGAAGTTTCTATGAATTTATCGCATTTATAAACAGTGAGATTCGATATTGGTTTACTAGTGTATGAGTTTTGTTTGGCTAAAATTGATTATTTCTAAAAATCTAAATTGGTTTAAATGACTGTAAAGCGCTTCGCGTAGTAAATAAAATATACTTGAACTGTTTGTAATATTACAGTCTTCGTAATAGATGGTGCATCTGCCGCCCACGAATTACCTTATTATATATCTGACTGGACTTCTGCAAGCAGCATGTAAGTCACTATTTTTTTAAAATTATTTAAGGAGATTTCAGAAGTTAAATAATTAAATAAATTTGATCCATATAAAATTTCAAGTTCCAGCTCACGTACTATGCAATCGATAGCGAGAAAGCAAATGCTTAAGCTTTTATCCGACAATTTATATACGGAAAAATGTAGTTGAAATTTTATACCGGAAAAATCATAATATTTTTTTTTAAATAAATTGTGAGAGCTTTATCAAGAACTAAACATAATATGCCTAACTATCCACTGCAGATAGTTCGGAACATCAAATGATTGTATTAGATTTATTTATTTGTACGTTTTAATTTAGTCTAAGAAAAGTTGTTTTTCTGTTAATTATTATTTGTATGTGTTCTCCTATAATCAGAGGAATAAAAACAAAGCTTATCCTCATACCGATATGAAGAGAAATATTGTAATGCATACAGGTAAAATACTTATCATCTTTTGTAGAATTTGATTTATGGGAATATTTCACATCAGCTAATTTTGAAATAGATATCGACTAAATTCTATTGATCTAATTTTATCATTATTAGAGACCGACGAGGAAACGACAGATATCTAATTTAGGTCTCATGCAGTTAAAAATAGAACAATATAAAAAAATTATGTATATAATAAATAAAAGATTCATTGCATGGAGTTTTCTTTATTTTATTTCTAAATTAATTTTTTGTGTTATGGTTCAGCATTTTTTTATTTTGGTTTTTAGTTCTTCACTACATACTACAAATAAGAACGATAGCTATTTAACGGGTACTTTATTTCTTAGTACATCATCATAATTTAATTTACAATTTGTGGATATGTTGTTATGTTGTGTAAATTTCGTGGTTTATAAAATGTATAATAATCGATTTAAAATTCAGAATACAGAATCTAATTGGAAACCTTACCAAAGTAAAGCATACATAAAGTGCAGTATCTTAAAAAAATCTAATATATTGTATATTTTTGTGTAAATTAAAATATGAAAAAATGTATTTTGCGTTTAGATATGACTATACACTGTGAAAATGCCAATAACTGTTCGAGCTTTGACCATTTGTTTTCTGTCTACCGAATGAAAATATATAATAATTAAAACCTTTGTAGCACATGGTATCAGACACATAGTAGTATTTTCCATATAACAAAGGATATGAATCATCACTTTCTAATCAGCGTATAACCAACAAAGTGAAAAAATATCCAGACCGGGCATTTAACCCCGAACCTTTGGGATTACGCACCAATTCTCTACCATCTATAGTTATCAGGATGACTTCCATTCAATCATTATCTCACTATTATGTATTGACACGGCTGCGACTTTGCAGGACAAGAGAGGAAGTCAACCACGAGCGCACATTTTCAGTGGCGTGCGCAAGACAAATTCGCTACCGTGCCAATACATAATAGTGAGAGAATGCTAGACTGAAAGTCGTCCAGATAACTCCAAAAGATAAAGAATTGGGGCGTAGTACAAAAGGATCCTCGTTCTGGACATTTTTTTTTTACTCTGTTGGAGTATTAAGTGTTCATATTCCTTCCAATCTAAACCAATTCATATCGTTTGTTATATGTAATCTTCAGCGTAATTTCAGCTCTGCCGGAAAATTTAATTAGCATATAAGTCTTTTCCATTTTCTACATCTATTAGCAGAGAAACCCTTCGATGTTCTAATTACTTTCATTGGAATTTAAAGTCGAAATATTCTTTTCATCTTTTTTCTATTTTTCCGAGTCTAGTTTAGCTAATTCCAGATATTGTAATGCATATATATTTTAAACTACCGAACAAGTTACGATGAAAGGTAATATTTGAATATCTAAAGTTCTATAATTATATTTTATACTATTTTAAAATATATTATTTCTTTTGAAATTTAAGTTAAACTTTTTCCATTCTTTCATCCAAATTGATAAAAAATGTTTATTCATTTTTATGACAATTGATATGCTGGCATAAACATTATTTGTATTTCTACAGTAAATTGTAAGCACCCTGAAGCTCTGTGAACTTTGTCTTGTTAAATTGCGAAATTTTGTCAGTTTGTATAAGACTGAGTAAATACTACAATTTAACTTTCTTAGAATTGAACAGAGTCATTAAATTCAAATAAGGAAGAAACATAAATGTGTTCAAAGGGGAAACTTCGAATTAATTTAGATCGTTAATGTTGTTGTGTTATACAATGTACTGAAAGCTATTAAATTGCATTAGCATGTGTTAAAACTGGAATAACTATTATTTAATTGGATTATTTTTTATTCAACTTTAATATAGTGATTGTAATTTATTTCTGTATTTTTTTTAAATTAATTTCAGTTTTAAAGTACATATTTTTTTTTTCAGATTTGCATTCCATGGAATTTTACATTTTAATTCATGAATAATAAATACGTGCATTGCTATCTGATCAATTCATGGACCCAATCACTCCAGTGGTTAGCATGCTGGCTACAAAATGAAGATTTTGGATAGATGTCTGTATGTATAATACCCATATGAGCTACAGGGGATGACTGTGCAATATCTTCAGAATTATCTTTTTACGTAAAGATAAATCGTGACACTTCATAAGACATCCTGAAAAATATCCTTGCTGTAGTAATATTGCCAATAACTAGCCAATGCTTAATAGATATCCAACCCTTAATCAGTCTGTATGCTGCCCTGAAAAGAATCTAATGTCCTACACTAAATTATTATTACCTGTAATGTATGTAAATAGTGTTTTATTAAATAACCAGGTTACATCAATTTATTAAGATATGATACAATAAAATATTCTTAACAACTGTTATGTGTTTCTGTATGTGTGTATGTGCACATGATATGTAGATGCGTTGAAAGGTAAAAATGCGTATCAAAGAAAGTTACTTGATTTAAAATAACGTGGGAATTTTGTTCTATTAAACAGTTAATTCATTACTATTAAATTGCATTACAAAATTTGTAAGTTGCAAAAATTATGATTTTTTTTTATAATTTAAATTTATTGAAGTACAATATTATTTCAGATCTTTTACACTGCTATAAATTCTTTTACTTTAATTTATTTTTTAAATATGTTGTTTGTTGTTTCTTTCTAAAGTTACATCACATTAATTTTTTTTTTTTGGTTTAACCTTTTAAATAATACTAGAAATGTTCATGAAATTTATGTATCCTTCATTCTTAATTAACAGATAAGCGAGATTTATTTAATATAAACTATGTTTTTAATTCTGACACATAAACGTTTTCTGATATATTTACTTCAAGATTATCTTCAAGATTATCAAGATATCTTCTCGTAAATGAGCATGGCGTTACAAATAAAATATTGTGTATATGCATTCTACATTTAAGTGTCCTCCGTTACAATATTGTTAAAAAAAATTTCCTAAATCTTTAGAAAATAAACTAAGCATCAACAAATAAGAAGACTATACGACTAATCGTATAAATCTTATAACAGATGATTTATGAATATTAATGTACAATATTTTGAATAAATATTTTTAATGAAGTTCTTACGCTCAGAATGTAACATTTTCTAAAGCATGACCATTATATATACACAGCAGAAAAAAGAGAACTATTGCTTTATCTAGCAAGAAAGTTTATGAAAGCATATTATAACTTTTTCGAGTTACCCATGACTCAGAAAAGAATTCCTTTATCTTCAGAAATCTCAGAAACCAATGGATTTCCGACATTTAAAGAAGCGTTTCTGAAACAAGCGTTTATTTTGATACTTTTACTTTTTGAAAACATTTAGAATTACTTTTTACAGAGTAGTAATCCGTTTTCTCACCCAGTATCAACACGAAATATCGGTTTTGGAATGCTACTGCTTCCCAAGGGAACATTATGTTCATCACACAAAAATACTCATTTAACAGCGTAAAATTAGCAGCATATTATAATTTTTCCTAAATACCCATGTTTCAGAAAAGAGTACCTTTGTCTTCAGAAATCTCAGAAACCAATTCATTTCCGAAATTTAAAGAAGCGTCTCTGAAACAAACGTTTATTTTGTTATTTTTACTTTTTGAAAACATTAAGATTTAGTTTTTACATTCTAGTAATTAGTTTTCTCTCCCAGTATCAGCACAAAATATCAGTTTTGGAATGCCACTAATTCTCAAGGAAACATTATGTTCATCACACAAAAATACTCATTTAACAGCGTAAAGGTAAAAGCATATTATAATCTTTCCTAAATACCCATGTTTCAGAAAAGAGTACCTTTGTCTTCAGAAATCTCAGAAACCAATTAATTTCCGAAATTTAAAGAAGCGTCTCTGAAACAAACGTTTATTTTGTTACTTTTACTTTTTGAAAACATTTAGAATTACTTTTTACAGTGTAGTAATCCGTTTTCTCACCCAGTATCAACACGAAATATTGGGTTTGGAATGCTACTGCTTCCCAAGGGAACGTTATGTTCATCACACAAAAATACTCATTTAACAGCGTAAAATTAGCAGCATATCATAATATTTCTTAAATACCCATGTTTCAGAAAAGAGTACCTTTGTCTTCAGAAATCTCAGAAATAAATTCATTTCCGAAATTTAAAGAAGCGTCTCTGAAACAAACGTTTATTTTGTTGTTTTTACTTTTTGAAAACATTAAGATTTAGTTTTTACATTCTAGTAATCCGTTTTCTCTCCCAGTATCAGCACAAAATATCGGTTTTGGAATGCCACTAATTCTCAAGGAAACATTATGTTCATCACACAATAATACTCATTTAACAGCGTAAAATTACTCTTGGGTATATAAGTTCTGTTACACAGCTGAAAATGCTCAACTGAAAATTTATGGCATCCAAAAAACAATATTCTGTGTTGATACCATGTTGACAAAAATAATTAATAAACTTTAAAAGCAATTTCATAACGTTTCCCTGAAAAACGTTCACTGAAAAAAAAATGCATGAAATTTGTTTTTAGAAACCATAAAAAATCAGTAAAATGACATACAGTTTTCAGACAAATTGCAATTTAAAGTACTTTTTTACTATTTTACAGTGTAAAAATTTATATTTTGCTATGTTTAGAAATTTACAAAATTGAAGTAAAAGCTGACAATTATTTTTCACTCCATTGCCACCAAAAATGACGTTGGCATTAGTCACGGACACGTTTTTACTTTATGATATACATATATACATGACAATTAATTTTGATTTTTTAATGATAATTTAAATGATGCCATGGATATTATCCTCGTATTTAGAATAAATTAGGAATATACAGGTATATATTAATTTTGTTTTGTTTAACATCGAGTTTGACTCAATAAAATTTTCTAATTGCCTTAGAGATGAACTAAACCGATCTCTGTTGCTAAAGGAAACATTATTGAGTTGAAAGGTGAAAAGTCGTATCAAACTAATTAAGTTGATTCAAATTATCATGTGGAATTTGTTCAGTTAAATAATTTATTTCCTATACTATTTTCACTCCGAAAAAGAAGTCAGTTATTACAAATACAGTAATGGATATTTCCGGTGGGAGGACATATGTCCCCGGGAGTCCCCAAAAGCATCCCTTTTAGTACCAGACAAACATAGGTCAATGAAAGCTTAATGTAATCTACACCTTCAAGATTTAAATTTAGTTTAAAGTTTCAAAATATCAATTTAAATGGTAAACTTTCAAAAATTTTTGTTAAAAAAATTAGTTTCTAGTGATCATTCGATAATACTTAAAAACAAGCTTTTATCTAAATATTTCTTAATATAATTCGATAGAAGAAGTATACCAAAATCACTCAGAAATATCTTTTAAATAAATATACAGAAATTTTACCTTATTAGTAACAAAATGAGCGTTTTTTTTTTTCTTTTTTTTCTTTTATTATAATGAAAAATCTATGCATTTATTTATTGAATTTGGATACTAAATTTTACTTTTTTTTTTTATATCCAAATGTTTACTATGAATCAAGTGTTCCATTAATGAATGCGAAATTAATTTTTTTAATTGTTATTCCCTGTTGCTACGGTAAGGTCTTTATTTGTGTAATTTTTCACTTTTAATAGATGCATAATTCTTCACACAAATTATTAAAATGGAGAAATGTGCAGAAAGATATTTATGTTAAAATCATTGCCAATCCAGTCTGTGCTACTTTGGTGAAAGCTCTCTGATATGCTGACAGAACACAGATGAAAATCGTTTTTAATGGAAAACTTACATTATTTGAAATGCAAATGGATAAATCTTCCAAAATCGTTTTGCACTGAAATAAAAAAAAACATGCATGAAATCTATTTTGAAAACCATAAAAAATCAGAAAACTGAGATACAGTCTTCGGACAAATTGCAATTGAAGGTACTTTTTTTCTATTCGAAAGTATAAAAATTTAAATTGTATTATGTTTAGAAGTTTACAAAATTTCAGTGAAATTGAAAACTTATTTCCACGTCGTTTCCCACAGCAATATTATGTCGGCGTCTCATACATACACGTTTTTGCTTTATGATATAGGTATATAAATGACAATTACTTAGACTTACTGTAATGTTAATTTACATGATTGCATGAAAATCATTTTCTTATTTAAAATAAAATCCGAATAGTCTGGTATATATTAATTGTGTTTAGTTATACATCGAGCTTAAGTCAATGCAATTTTCTAACATCCTTAGAGCTGAACTGAAATGATATTCATTGCTAAAGGAAACATTATTGTGTTTAAAGGTAGAAACGCGTATCAAGCTAATTTAGTTGATTCGAATTAACATGTCGATTTTGTTTAGGTAATAATTTATTTAATATCATTAAATTGTATTATGCAATTTATAAGTTTTAATATTTATGAATTAATCCCATTTTTAATATAATTTTGTTATAGAGTTTTAAATATTTAAAATAATGTATTGTTAACAGTTTATATTTGCGCATTTTTTTTTTATATTTGTACATATCTACAGATTATACATATGTAAAAATAATGAAACTGTTTTCATTTACAAGCAAGCGTATAACATGAAATACTAAATAAAACAAAAAAATGTGCAAGTGACATAAATCCGATTACCCCTTTTTCTTCATAGTATGTATTATTGATAATACTTCTTGCTATTTTATATGACTAGTTATCGAATATTAGTAATTTGTAAAATATAAAAGTAATTATTTTCAATACAAAATTAGTAATTCCATCACGATTACTGTTTTCATTATTTTCTTTATCATCATAATTATACTTTTACTCTAAATGAAAAATAGTTAGCAAGTGTTTAGATCCATCTTTAATACTTTTCTAACGTATGGGGTTTCAGCAAAATTGAAACATATCTTCTTTCCCAGCTGTTGCGACTTTGCTAAGCGGTTTTAATTAAAATAAAGGTATCTTTGATTTCTTATTGTCAAAAGCAGGACATATTTCCTGAAATTTAAACAAAAATTGTCTGTCAATCCGGGTCACAAATTAGTAATACAAAGCACAAGATGTCTCTTCAAGACTTAGCCGGATTTATGATCGTAATTTAAACAATAATGAGTGTCTTTGAGCAACATTTTAGTAGATTTACTTTCCTCTCTTTGAAATGCAATAACGTCAGACATCATGCTTGAAATAGTCATTATTTGTATTCAAACAAAGCTGAGCAGGACTCTACATACTTCTAAATGTATCTGACAGTACTTACAGTGGCACTAGAAAAACTCTTGTAATATTACAGCGCTTTTCGTTATATTTTCATATTCCAAGGAAAATTTAACGAAAATGTCGTTGCAATACCTTTTTTACTGTTAAAATTATTAACTAAATCAAGATTCATTCTCCACTGAGTTATTCTCTTAGCTTGAATATGTGGATTGGGTTTTAAGTTCTATGATACATATGGCTACCAATCTACTTTCATATCTGACGCTAGATACATTGTAGGTTTACTGCATACTTGTATTTATTAAAAATATATGCACTTAACAACGGTAATTATTATAATTGGAGAGTTGCAGGCATTTTGTTTTATTGTTTAATTTGGCATTTGTTCATAGTTTAAACTGAATGATATTTTAAATATATATAATTACATAGTATTTTTATGTATCTGCTACAGTTATATGAAATAAAACAAGCTATTCTGTTTTTGTTTTTTTTATAATTAACGTATTTGACCATTTTTCTCGTGTATGAGGATAACTTGCCTGTCACTAAATGGAAAAATATTATGTAACTTGATCCTAAATTTGGTGGTTTGACTTTTACATATAACACACGTTGCAGAAATATTAAATTTACATCACAAATATTCCAAATGTATTTCGAATATTGGTTAAATATAATTTTATTTGAAAGTGTTCCAATTAAATAAAGTATTTTTTTCCAAAAAAATGAGTATTTTTCTCTCCTAAAACTTTGTCCATCATGATGCTTGGAATATTATGCGAACGTTTGTCGCCAGTTTTGACTACACAGATGAAAAATGAACCATCTTAGTTTCAATACTAAATTACATAATTTTTTGAAAATAACGAATTAACGGTTATTGTTATATTTTCGAGTATTTGAATTGCAAATTTGAAAGAGACGTAATTTTTTCTGCCAATTTGAACAAGATAATAAAATCAAAGTAACATTTATATTTGAAAATTTAGTTATATTTTACGTTCTTCATTATGATTTTCCTATGAATAATTTCAACGATCTTTTTATCCTGTCCCTGCTATTTTTGGCTAAATAAAATATTTATCATATTTAAGATTATATTGCCAAGTTATAAACTTCTCATTGAAATCGTTAATTTATAAAGATTTAATAATGATTATATCCATAATGTTACTGAAAATATGTTTCAGTATACATTTATAAAGTGATATAAGACTGTATGCATAATTTTCAATAATTAGCAATTGATATTATAATATATTCTATTCTAATATCATCTCTGAAATTTATCCCGATAACATGCAATCAAGGCTGCATTATACTGAATTTATACGTGAACCATTTAGTCAGAGTAAAGTGATAAAATTAAACTAATTTAAAATTAATATGAATAGATTTTACACTGTTTTTTAAGGATATATGGATATGTTGAGGTATTTTTGTGAAGTTTCATTTTTTTTTGTTTAATATTAAAAGTGTTGAAGTGACTACATAAAATAGCATTAATTGAATTATTTATTGAATTTCATAAGGATTATGCAAACTAGATTTTTCCCTCTAACTTACAAACTAAGTATTAAGAAAACACGTAATTCGATTTTTTTTTCAATTAAAAGAGAGCATTATTTTCTCCAGAATTTTTTTTTATTCTGATCCGTCTTTCTCGTACAGTCAGATCAAAAGAGAACTAATAAGTTAAACAATATCGCAAAAAGACACTGTTTGAGTTATTGAAAAAGTAATATTTCGACTAGAAAGAAATAAAAACCACGGGCTTTTAGCAAGAATATATATTTTTTATAATTTCGATTACGGTTAATTTGATAAGTATTCCTATCAATAAGTATTAAAAAGGAGTATTATACAATCGTTATGTCCAATGGTTGTGTATTTGAAGCTTAAAAAATCAATTTCTGTTATAAAATTAATAAATTACAATTTATATTTTTTAGAATTCTTCTTATATATATATATTATAGAAAATAATATGAATTACTACTTCTGAATATTTTAGTTGGAATCTAATTCTAGTAACTCCAAATATGCGAATACAAAATTACAGGTTTTTATAACAAGTAGGTTGTAAGTTATGCTTCAAGTGTGATTAGAATCGAGAAAAATTCATCTGGAAATTTTCTCGATACCTCCATGAAAAGTCACTGCCGAAATCTAAAGCAAGGAAACATTCTGCAGAAATGTTAGAAAATTATGACTTTTTAAACTGGTCTCATAGTACAAGAATTTCATAAGTGTTAAGAAAGCGTAATTGCAATAAAAATGTGTTTGTTTTTCAAACACAATAAATTACACAAAGCACCAGAACAAGAATTAGAAATATCAAAATGTGTTTCCGTATTTTTTTACAAATATAATATTTTGCTTATGTGTAAGTCTATATCTAAAATGTATTTCGGATAGTCCTTATGAAAAAAAAAACAACAACAATTATGCTATATGCGAAATAGCGAACCTTTATATTTATATTTGGAATTTTAATGATCTACATATATTCTTAAAGTTTTTATAACAAAATCAGAATTTTTATATACCTTTCAAATATTCACAAAATTTAATACATACAGTAATTATATGTAAATAGATTTAAAATACCTTTTTTTAGAAATACTAAATTTTGTTGCCATTGCATTAAGATTGGACCAACAGTGCAGTTTTTAAGAAGATAAAGAAATTTTTACAAAGATGCATTATTGTTTGTTTCAAAGACGCAGTTAGTATGATTTAAAATAAAATATTACATATATCTTAGTGCATAATATTAGAATAATATTTCACTTTCCAAATGAATGCATACGAGATTTAAGTGTACTAAATTACCTAACACATTTTTTTCTAAAATTGTTACCTGACAAATTAATCTTATTAAGTAATCAGATTTATCAACCACACCTCCAATTCAGGAGGTAAAGGTTGTCTGTAACAAATTGAACTTTACCAGGCGTAACATAAATGGATTAAGTACGAGTAAAAAAAAGTTTTATTTCAATTTATCATAAGTGCAACCGTGTAGTAGGCCACAACGATAAGGAAAATGTGAGTACGTACATTTAGCCTAAATTATTAGTCATAAACTGTGAAGTGACATCCACATCTTTAAACTAATATAAACGAGTTTTTCCCTTACATAAAGTGTTTTCGTTTCCACCTATGTCACATTAATTTTTACTTCCTTGTACACGTACACCCAGAAAAAAAGTTTTGTTGAATCAACAAAAATTTGGTTGACCCAACAAAACTTTTCGTTTAAATATGGGTCAATGGAAATTTTGTTTGAATCAACAAAAAATATATATATTGTTGATTTTTTTTTTTTTTTTTTTTTTTTTTTTTTTTTTTTTTTTTTGCAATTCTAACAAAAATTATTTTTATCGTAAAAAAAAATGTTTTGTTAATTCAAGTAAAATGGTTCAATTTTACTTGAATTAACAAAATTCTTTTGTTGAAAGTTTTTTCAAAATAAATATAATTATCTGTTATTTTAAGAGTTCTTTTCAGTTTCGGCAACAAAAACTTTTGTTTAAAGAACAATTGTTTTGTGTATTTTTAAGAATTTTCTTTGTTTTAAAAACCAAATGTTTCTGTTAAAGAAACAATTGTAATATTTATAATAAAATATATTATGTTTTGAACTTTCTCTGTTTATAATACAGAAACTTCCGCCAAATGAACCAATCTAATATGTAATTTTAACTCTTTTTTAATTCATTTTCAGCACAGAATTACGCCTGTAATCCTTGAATAACAACAAATGAATTTTTACCCTGCTTTTTTTCAGGCGTAAACCGACAAAGTGAAAAGCGCTCCAAACCCGGAATCGAACTCGGGTTCTCACAACAGCGCTCCAAGGCTCAACCACTGAACTACAATGAACGATATCCCAGCTCGGCATTTCTCACACTTATATATGTCGACCGGCTTCAACCGCAGCACAAGATGGAGACGCCATCAGGAACATGCAAGTTTCTGCGGCAAACATGAGACGGCAATACGAAGCCCAGCATACGGCAACACGTAGTTAATTTTTAATTCATTTTCAGCAGTGAATTACGCCTGTAAAAAGCAGGATAAAAATTCACTGGTTATTATGCAAAGATTGCAGGCGTAATTCACTGCTGAAAATGAGATAGAGCTATTGCAGAAATTGTGAAATATGCATCATAGCAGCGCCACCTGTTGCGCGATTTACACCAAAAACTAATCAGCAACAATTTATATCAGGAAGTAACTGAATATAAAGTTTTATTAAATTCCGTGCATTAGTTTTTGAGATAGATCGCCCAAAATTTTTTTGTCACATACAAACAGACAGAGTCATAGACAGTCATTTTCTAAAAAACAGTCAAATTGTGTTCAGGACCTTCTAAAATCCGTCGGAAACTGGAAGTCAGAAATTTTCATGAATCCAATACTTTCTTCTTGTAAATATAGAATAAAGTAATAAATGGGAGGGGGGATTTTTAAAACTTCCTTGGTCCGTCCCAATTAAAAAAAGTTTTAATTATTCAAAACTTATTTTAATCCTTTATTTATACAGCAATATAACTCAAATAAACGAAGTTATGTGAGAGAGTTTTTGCCACTGCATAACAGTTTAAATTTTTCACAAACAACAAAATTTTGCTGGAATTACAAATTTAAATTACAAAATTATTGTAAAAAAAAAAAAAAAAAAAAAAAAAAAAAAAAAAAAAAAAAAACAGATTTTGTTAATTCAAGTAAAATTGATGAAATTTTGTTAAAATTTTGTAAGAGTGTTAACAATAATTTTTTGTACAAGCAACAAAACCATTTTTTTTTTTTTTTTTACTTTAAATAAAAATTTTGCTTAAAACAACCAAAATGTACTCAACAAAACATGTTTTGTAGTTTTAATCAATTCTTTTTTCTTAGTGTAGCTAAGCTAATGCCTAAGTTTGCTGTCATCCAATTATATATAATAAGGTGTTCTATAACAACTTTGTTTCGTTGTATAGATATATTTTTAATTTAAACACTAATTATTTATAAATACTAAACGTATTATGTTCATTTAAAAATATTATTTGAATTACAATATATATATATATATATATACAAATTTCTGTTTAGTTATGACAAATCATTTCTGCTATGTAATTTTACAAATGATGAAAAAGAATAATTCTTCTTCTTCTTCTGATTTTCAAAAGATTTTATAATAAATATGAGTTTAAATATGCAGTAGATTAGCAAAAAAAAGAGAAGGATTATTTTTTTCCAAATAATTTTACGAAATAAGATTTGAAAATCGAAAAAGTAAAAGTTCGAAGCTCAATCTTTTCCTTTGTAATCCTTGGCCATTATCTAATAGTCATCAATAAAGAAAAAAATAATTTTATTCTGTTGCTCTTAATAATGTAACATCTAAAAGTATTCAGTTTTATTCAGTAATGTGAATAATCAGAGGCCTTGGGGCCGATATATTCTCAAATTTTAAATCGGTTATAAATGAGTTATAAAAAAAGCACATTGATCGATTTAAGAGAGCAGGGGAAATATTTGCTGATATAATAGGCGATTTGCACATAAAGACTTTTAATATTATAGTTTAAAGTCCCGATAAGCGCACTGCCATTGCAAATGCGATCCACGTAGTCAAATAATTTCAGTTTTTAATATAACAGATTTCGTTGTTGCCTTGTTTCTAATTTTTTTAACTGTATTGTCTTATTATTTCTGAAGAATGAAATTTCTGCTTTTATGTTCCCCATTTTGCACATAAACTTTAAAATTTTCTATGTCGTAAAAAATGACTGCAACTTGATTACATTCATCATATGCCGTTATAACATAAGAATGATTGTTAGAATTTTTTGTTCAAGATGTAACCTGTCGTTCTTATTGTAACCGTTTTAATAAGAATAAATAGTAACGCTATAAGCTGATTTCATTAGTGTGAAAATATGACCCGGTGCTTAAACAGCCGTTTGCTACCTACAGTATCGAAAAGTCGTATTATTAATCACTGTACCTACATGCTTGACATCCACTGCAGCAAATTCTCATCTTCGCAAAACTCCAAGTATGAAATATCCAACTTACACTTACATCAATCGACATTGAAGACACTAGATCAACCCAATTGTTCAGTTTAAATTGAAGGTTGCGTAAGACAAAATTTCTGTAACTAGGCCTTCCCTAAATTGAATCAAACTTTTATTGTTTCACAGCTAATATACTGTAAGTACTAGTATACATCTTCGCAAAACTCCAAGTATGAAATATCCAACTCACACTTACATCAATCGACATTTAAGACACTAGATCAACCCAATTGTTCAGTTTAAATTGAAGGTTGCGTAAGACAAAATTTCTGTAACTAGGCCTTCCCTAAATTGAATCAAAATTTTATTGTTTCACAGCTAATATACTATAAGTACTAGTATACAAGTTCTGAAACAATAATCCCAATTGCGATACTAGTATATCATTCGGAGTGAAGTATATTTTAATTCTTGGGGTTTAAAGAGATGTATAGTATACTTATATATAAAATATAAATTACATACAAACAATATTTGCCATTAATAAGCAATATAATGAGTAATTTTCAAGGAACAAGGTTCTATGTAAGCTGTTTCTTATGTCTTATTTAACTCGACATCCGCAAATCTACGCATTTCAGTTTAGCAATGGCCTTTTGTTGAATTTTTAACGATGTAATGTATTCACTTGAAATAATAACAGTAGTAATAATAACCAGTTATATGTTTTAGTAGTTACAATTCAGAAGACAAAGTTACATTATTTAATAAAAAAATAAAACTCTTTTAATTAAAAGTTTTTATTTTTGAAAGAGTTGAAATTAAATTTATTATAGAGCTAATTAAAGCGATTTTTACATAATGTTAAAATAGTAATATTTGTTTTTGTCAATAAACATCAAATTTGAAGATTAGAAAAATAAAAATATATGAAATAATTGAACACATTTCTGTAGGATGAAATAAATAGAATGTGATTATCGGTTTTAGTTTCTGCTAATTATAGATTATTAATTTAAACTATGATTAAAATATTTTATATAGAAAAAGTTAAGAATTTTTTTTTTGTTACTCTTGTTTGGAAGCATATTTTTAAATTTCAGCACAATTTATAAAAATAATATGGTAAATATTTTATTTAAATTCTTAGTATCACTCTTTTGTCAATACCTTTTTTTTCCCCAATAAATCTCTTTGCATTAAAGAGATAATTTAAAATATATTTTAATTAACCACAAGTATAAATAATTGGATGGTATTTATTAAATAACTAAATCTAGGATTATATGCAATATGGTCAGTATCAGATAACGAATGTTGTTTTTATTAAAATGAATAATATATATGTTTAAAACACTTTCTGTAAAATGCATATATAAGAATAAACAACAAAAAAATAATCTGTTTACTTTTATATGATTTATTGTTTCTTCAATCTAATATAGAAATGTACCAAATTGATAAATAAAATATCATACTAATTAACACTTTTGTGTAAAATAAATTGAAAATTATCACTCTAACACAAAATAACACACTTTTAAGATATTTGAATTATATTAAAAATACTTTCAAAAAGTACATTTTTATTTTGATGAATAAATAATTCAGTTTCATTTTGAAACATCTGTTAAATATTTCATCAAATTACAGATCGTTTAAAAACGCAACTATTAACACAAATGTTGTTTTAGTTATTTTTAGGACAATGAAAATTTTAATTCATTTTGACAAATACTAAAACCTATACATGATTTAGAATTTGGAAAGTATAAAATAATAATAATAATAATAATAATAATAGAAATGTTACATCAACATCTTTCCTTCCGCTAAAAATAAATAAAAAAACATAATCCTATTAATTTGCTTTTGAAAATTTTCAAAATGTTTCAAGAACAATAGTCTAATTTAGTCCAAAACTAATCAATTTTATTTTATTCCTCTTTAAATACATTCTAGCAAACAATTTAATTTAATCTAAAATCTCATTTACATTTCAATTTACGAATGGAGCTTAGAAATTATTACATTAAGTGTTTACATAGACATTTACTAGAGTAATTTAATTTGGAAGAATAAGATACAGTAATGTACATTAATTTTGTAAAAAAAAAAAAAAAAAAAATGCTCGTAAAAAATATAAGAAGGCTTATCTTTTAAAAAATTTTAGAAAAAAAAAATACATGTACTCAAATCATGTTATTAAAGTAATTTGGATGTATAAAAAACGTAAATTACAAAATACTTGTTTAAACGGAAAATAATCTTATGGGAGAACTTCGCAAACAATACGAAGAGAAAAATCGACGTATTTTGAACAATTATTTTTACGGGAAATATAACAAAACTTGATCATAAATATGTTACTTAATGGGATTTAATTTTGTAAGAATATATTATTGTTTGAGTCGTTATAATCCGTCTTATAACAATTATAAGCTCACAAGCACTAAATAGACCATGGCTACTACCAACAAATACCTAACATTAGCATATATGTCATAGGTTAATTGAAAAATCAGGCTCTTTACAAAGAGCCTAGACTCTTTGTGAAGAGCCTAGACTCTTTGTGAAGAGCCACGCAAATTGGAGAATCATCTCCCTCTTTTCGATCAGTATTTACCAAAAAAATGGGAAGGTTTATTGCAAAGAGACTTCATAGCGTTAAGCTTATTGTAATACGGTCATGTATTTCTGAATCAGTCTGATAAATTCAGTCTTATTGGAAAGAGCCTAGATAGCGTTTGACTAATTGAAAAATGACCACTTGTTTCACAAACAGCCTGCTTTTCATGCTTATTGCAATGCGTCAATGCAGTTTTAGACTAATTAGAAAAAAGATCAGATGTGTGTCCAAATATCGTGTTACACCCGAACCGAACCAAAAAATCCATCGAACTGCAACCCGATCAGAACAAGACAAAGTAATTTCCGTCGCCACGCAACTCGACCCGAAACTGAAAATCCCATTTGAAGTTAACCGGAAAAGCGACAAAAATTTCCATCTAATTGCAACCCAATCAAAACTTGAAAATTCCAATTGAGGTGAACCCGAAACCCGACAAGTTAAATTTCATCGAACAAGTTAAATTTTTCATCACCCAATCCGACCATCACAAAATAAATTCCGCGACACTTAACCCCATACGAACCTAAAAAGAAATTTCATCGAACCGCAACTCGATCTGAACACAAAAAATTATTTCCGACAACATGCAGCTGGAACCGAATCTGAAAACTCCATTTTAGAAAAATTCTATTGAACCGCCACCTTATCCGAACCCAACAAAATAAATTCTTTCGTCATGCAATCCAAACCGTACAAGACAAATTTCAACTTGAATCTGGAAATGTTTCAACCCGAACACTAAATGAAAGCAAATTAATTCATCTTTTAATGCAATTATGAAAGGTACTCTACAATTACATCACTAATTCCAATTTTATATTTTATGCTGAAAAATGGACACATCTATTTTCTTTTATATTCAAATATATTAAAATCTCTATGTAGCGGACACCCCTGTATCGGGTAGGGTTGTTCTAATTTCCTCTTTCTGGTCAGGGTGCACCCAGAAAAAGGAATTGATTAAAACTATAAAACATGTTTTGTTGAGTAAATTTTGGTTGTTTTAACAAAATTCAAGTAAAATTAAACCATTTTACTTGAATTAACAAAACATTTTTTGCTGACGATACAAAATTATTATTTGAAATTGCAAAAAAAAAAAAAAAAAAAAAAAAAAAAAAAAAAAAAAAATTGTTGATTTAAACAAAATTTTCATTGACCTATATTTAAACAAAAAAATTTGTTGGGTCAACCAAATTTTTGTTGATTCAACAAAACTTTTTTTTGGGTGTGACTGTGATTTTTTTCATGTGCGTCGGGGACCACTCTATAACGCTCCTTGTTGATCAGATTTAGAGTTTTGGATGTCGCGATATTAAGATTTCAGAAACAAATTAATGAAAATAAGCAGAACTGTGTTTCAGATGAATTGAGTTTATTGTACTATTAAGTTTTTAAAACGTTTGAGATAATTAACGTTTTAATTTTATATTTATGTATTAGTAGATACTTTCAATTGTAAAATGTTTTTTTCCAATTTTAAACGAAGTATTAAGTGGATCTCCTGAAGTAATAATTTATTGCTATTAATTTAGTTAAAAAAAAACGTTTTTTTTAAATTTAATATTTAAACAAACTATTAGTTTTATTTCATTTCGGGAAGCGATTTGGGTTCTGGTTGAAGTGTATCGGGTTTGGGTTGGGTTTCGCATCGAGAAAAAATATTTGGTTGGGATTGCGATGCTTGCCAGTTGACTTGAAATGGATATTTTGGTTTCCTGTTCGATACAACCTCACCCTCACAGGATTCTGCAATTGAATCAGTTCCCTCTTTGGGCGTGCCCACTATTCAAGGGTAAAATCGTTAAAATATATAGGTGTTAGGAATGGAAAAAGTGTTCGATAAATATAGATGTCCGCTATTGGAGAATGTCGTTATGGAGGTTTTACTCTGCAAAAAATGTTCATATAACAATATATTTTGGACATCAAACCTAAACTAAAACTGACCCGGATTCAAAACCTAAACAAAAGCTGAACGGAAACCAACAAAATGAAAGTCAACCAAATGCACAACTACGAAATGTAGCGCTATGACCTCTCGGGTCGTGTCGGTTTAGGACAAAATCAGTTTATTCGGCCCGATAGCCTCTAATACAGGCTTAGTGAAGTACGACCAAAGGTATTGAATGATTATGCATAATTTTACAATAAAAGTAGGGGTAGGAACTTCAAATGCTTAATATGTATAAGAAAATGTTTAAGATGTATATTAAATTGCTTAATATGTGTGAGAAAATGCTTAAGATGCATACGAAAACTGCCATATTGTCAGATTTTATTTACGCGACTAAAAGACGAAGGTTAGTGAAATCTTCATTTTTATTTTAAGGGTTATTTTTTGTAACTTACACCGGTGCAAAAACATTAGAAAATTCTGAACATTAGGTAGATTTTTAATGTTTTCGCAGCATTAAGTAGAAAATATGGGTTGCTAATGAAAATAATTATAAAAAAAAGCATGGGGCATAAGAAAAAGCTAAACAACGTTAAAAGACACAAATTCCAAAATTACCCCAGCATTAAAATCACTTACGGCCGTTTCAAGGTTAACTCAGATCCCCTTCATCAGTGTGAAACAGTAAAAGAAGATTAAAAGGGTTCAATGAAACATTCTCGGCTATAGCCCCGAGTACTGGCTTGTGAAATTTCCAAAATTGGCAAATGCAAGAGTTTAAATACCAGACAAAGCAGAAAATAAAGTATTTTCGATTCTTTTTGACTGATATAAATTACAAGAAACGGAAATAAAATCAGGAATAATTCCTTGACTCCGACAACTAATTAAATAACCATCAGTTATTAACCCCTTAAGCACCATAGTCAATTCAGTGGTAGTATGCCGAATACCAGATATATTAAATTTTCCAAAAGTATTTTAAATGATTATTTTTATCTATCAGAGATACAAAAACCACAAAACCGAAAGCGAAACACAACAATTTACGAAACAACTGAACAGAATGACCAACGCATAAACACATGAACAACAAAGAAAGAAACAAAGCAGCGGGCAAATTAATGAATTTTCCTATACGTATCATCATCTATTAGGTGCGAAAACAGTCATTGCTATAAATCTTGTACAAAAACCAATCACAAAGGCAATTAGTGACGCAAAAAATAGATGCTCAGAACATTGCAGTTTTGACTTAAGACGAGGACGTACGCACGTACATCCTGGTTTTACAAATGTACGAGTTCATTACGTACGCATGTACGTCAGGGTGATTAAGTGGTTAAGCAATTTTCAGCATTTGAGTCGTAGATTCATAAAATGATTAGACAAAAACATGATAGAACTCGGAAAAAACACCATATAAACCCTTCCTACAAAAAAATTAATAAAAAGACCAAAAGCCCGTTGCAGCCATTGCCAGAAAATGTTCACTTTGTGTAGAGAGACATAAGATAAAGCTAAACAACGTTAAAACACGCAAATTCAAAACTATCCCAACATTAAAACCACATACGACCGTTTCATAGATAACTCAGATCCCGTTTATCAGTGTAAAACGAAAAAAAAAAGTTTAATATATTTGAAAAAACCACGCTCCATTTGTGGAGAGAACCAGCGCAGTGATACCTGCTGTTTCGATGTTTTCCTCTCAGGTACGTCACTTCTGATTTTTCTGATATTTAAACCTTTGCCTTTGCTATTTTTGGGTTAGTTCACAAGCCAGTACTCGGGGCTATAGCAGAACGTGGTTTTTTGAACAACTTTTAATATATATATATATATATTTTGTTCAGTTTTACACTGATGATGGTTTATGGATGAAATATGTGGTTTTAATCTAGATTAATTTTAACACAATTATTTCAAATTGGTAAATAAATCATACGAGAAGTAATTTTCCAACTGGACGAAAAAATGTCCGGGCCAGGATTCGAACCTGGGATCGCTTGGCTGAAGCCGCCACGGTGCGTGGCGGCAATCCCAGGTTTGAATCCTGGCCCGGACATTTTTTCATCCAGTTGGAAAATTACTTCTCGTATGTGGTTTTAATGTTGGTATAGTTTTGAATTTGTGTGTTTTAACGTTGTTTAGCTTTATCTTATGTCTCTGTACCGATAGAAAGTGAACATTTTCTGGCTACTAAAAACATATAAGATATTTTTTGTATTATTGAAAATGCACGTGAAAAGATTTGTAATGTGTTCCCAGCGTTACGCAGATAAAATTGATTGGTGAATAAATGTAATTATAAAGCATATGTAACTCATTCGCTGATTTGTTCGGTAAAACATTTTTTATATATGTTTTATAATAGTTTTCCGTAGCAATCCATCTACTCTGATGATGGGAACGATGCTAGGAATTAATTGTTTTTAAAAATATTATTAAATTAGTATTTATTATTATTTTATGATGCTGGGAAAACAATAAATTGCTGGCTCATCTGCATATTTCATTATTGCTGAAATTAAATTTTGTCTGCATGTTTTATAATATATATATATTTATTTAACAACTCATCGTTTTTACGTAATGCTGCTAAAACATTAAACTTCTTTGTATTTCCAAATATCATTCACATACCACTTTTCTTATATACTTATATATTTATTTTCTCCTAGCATTTTTGATTTTGTACGTAATACTTCTTTTGTACATATTTTCTGTACAAGGAAAACAGTAAAAGCGTTCCTTTCCTGAATATAAATGAAAAAAAAAATCACGCCGCCCAGTAAAAAGAAAATTAGGGAAAACTCGAACCATTGCAGAGGTTTCCGCTTTTCAGAGATTTTATTATATTTGAATATTAACCTTTTGCACTCCACTGATACCTATATGGGATATACTAAGTTTATAGCCCAAATGTCACATTGGCACTGGAATTTTCGATGAAATTTATTAAAAAATAATTAAATGCATTATTTGCAAGTGTAAATAACAAACTGAAAATTTTGTTTCAAAATTCAGGTACCAATGTGACATTTGTGTATTAAACTTAGTATGTCACCATATAGGTGCCGGTGGAGTACAAAAAGTTAATGAATATAAATACAGTGACCTCTCACTCATACGACTCTCAGGGGTCCGTAGAAAAAAGTTGTATAAGTGAGCCACTATCTTATTATACAAGTTTCAAACTTTATAAACATTAATTATTTTACCTACATTAAAAACGATAATTTTTGAGTACTAAAAACAAATTTTAACAACATTTATAAAAAAATATTTAAAAAATAAGACATTAAATATAGCTTAAAAAGTTCACAAAATAGTTCACTCACCACTATGTTTACAGACAGATTAACAGATCAGATTTTCTCGAAAAATGAAGTAATATTAGTTTGTCTGTATCGTCGATTGAAAGAGAAAATGTCTTCTGCTAAGTTTAATAAATCTTTTAAGCTATTTGGGGAACAATTATTTTGGTTGACATAATTCATTAATGTATTTATAGCGGCACTTGCTTCTGAAAAATTTACAGCAGCAGGGACACTGTTCTCATCTTCGTCATCCTACTCGCTTACGTCTTCATTATTGATATCCTCAAGATTTCTCGTTAAAGGATTCCCATACGCTCTCAAAATTGGGTTCATTTGTTTAACTAGCAGTTTGTTCTTGTGACCGTCACGTTTCTTAAACAATTCTTAACCCTCTGCGATGTCCCATTTTTCCCAGCAGATGCTGTAAGCATCTAAAATGGAAATTGCTTTGCTTCCTTTTTGTTTTCCCGAATAAAATTAAAACGACAAATGAAACTCCTGCTGTAGTTTACTTGAAATTCTTTATAATCCCTAAATCTAATAGCTTTAACCTGTAGAATTTGTTGGCAAAAATCGAATTTTATTTTGTTGCAGAAATGGCACATCTTTTATATCTGAATGTGATGAACAGTGATCCAGGAAAGTGCATTTTGTAATAACTCACTCAGTACTGTACAGAGACGTGATCTACAAGTAGTCATTTGGCTTTTGTTAATTGGTTTTGTATGGCAGGCACAGGAAAATTCCGTACAACCACCTTCCCGCCATAGATTTTATCGTTAATAACACACCAAGATAGATAAGAAATGTTATTTATTATTGATAAACACTTTAACAATAGTCAGAATGATAAAGATAAGAAACATTAATGATTTGTACTTTAAGGATTATAAAAATTAATTCTTGAGTGAAAAATGTAAAATTGCCTGAACCGTTTAAAGCGTCGTATAAGTGAGAGAAGCTGTGGTATAAATATTTCCCATAAAGCGTGCACGGGAGCAAGAGAATTCGGCGTATAACCGAGAGAGTCGTATAACTGAGAGCATGCAAGTGAGAGGTCACTGTATGATCATTTTTAATTTTAAAAGATAAAATTGTTATAGTAATATAATTGCAGACTACTTTTCCAAATTGCTTTAAACATGAAACACTTTGGATTTTAAACATTTTAACAAATATTTAGATAAATATAATATTTGATTTAATCTTCCGAAGCTTTAAAAATGTAAAGAAGAAGTTTAGCGCTGATATTTCACAGTGAATGTTTCTTTTCGAGAGTGGTTTCGGTACGTAAAACAATTTGAGAAAATATTATATTTTGAAACAACCTGTAAAATGCTTGGAATGATCTATGGCTATAGACATGGGCTAATTGGGCCCTGTAAAACATTTGTGTTCATTTGAGTAATAATATCACGTTAATGCAGGGAAATATATAAGATTCTTAAAACATTTCAATAAATTTCAGCTTGTCTTCTTTGTTTATAGCATGCAGCGTTTTTAACAATTTCCACGCCACTTTCAGGAAACTTGAATTTTTTAGGAGATCTAATTATATATATATATATATACCCATAATCATAATATTTTGGCTATGAATATGTTACAAGCTGAAGTACCATAATGATTCGCCACAGAATACATTGAGAGTCATAAAATGATATTTGCAAAAATATACATTTTAGAAGTACATTTCATCGTAAAATAGTAGAAAATATAGACAACAATATACGTATCGCAATACATATAAAATATATAATTTTATAAGCTCTTAAGGATTTCTTTATATTTTAAAGAATAAATGCAAAATTCATAAAGTGTCTGATATCAGTTTTGCAAAATGAAAAATATTAAATAAAATAAATTAGAGCTTTTCAAGTTAAAATATTAGATTATGTAATAATGAAATAACATTGAATTTGGAATTAACATATTTAAAAATTTCCTACTGTATGAGTTTAATTTATTCTCTTCGTAATTGCAAGATTGATTTGAAAGCGTCTCAAAATCTTATCCTAAAAGTTTTCTTCCTGCAGATATGAAAGTAATAAATGAAGATATTCAATTAATAGCAATATGTAAGCAGAGATATAGAGTTTATTTTGAGAGAGCTAACAATAACCAATAAACCCCTTCATTTTATTCGCTGAGCGCATATTTTAATTAACTAAGGATTTTCAAACCACCATTTTTACTTCTCCGTTAATTTAATACACATTGGGATAGTATAATTATGATTTCGTCTGGATAAATTTCAAAAATAATATTTTAGGAAATGGGATTTTGTGGATCTTATATAGAAACACGGAAAATTCAGAACCCATTATATGTTTTAAATAACTTTTGGAATTCAAAGATATTTTATTTATGTTATTATTTTCTTTACTAGATAAGTTTCATTTGAAACAAAATTTCTCATATGTTCATGTCTTTGTCCAAATGTAGAGAAAAAAGAATTGCGAAATAATCATATATATTTAAATATATTTTACATTTCCCATAAATTACGATAACTAATATATGCAGGGCCATTTATTTTCATAAATTTAATTATACACAGACTTAAAAGGGCCAGAAAAGGTTTTAAATGACGAGAAAATTTATTTATTTATTATTATTAGTTTTAGGGTTGTACAGTTGGTCAGATGAAAAATTCCTAAAATTACTGTCGTACAAACCGTGCACGTTCAGCCGCGCAGACCGGCATTATCTTCGAAAGCAAATTGTAAACTCAATAATCGTGAAACTCTTTTTAGGAGATTTTCTACCGGAAGTTTAGATCATATAAATAAATTTATTCCTTTTAAAAAAATAATAAATTAAACTAAATTATGTAGAAATTATACCTAAAAAATAAACAAAAAATCACTTTTCAATTTATAACAAAACTGTAATTCATTTTTATGGATATTGAATTTATTATTAACTATACTTTCTAAAACGTTTTTATGCATAACCGAGAGACAGTAGAACAAGCTGATTATAGAAGAAATCCCGACTCAAAAACATAGAGACTGGGCATTAAAATCGGTCGTATTTGAAAATCTTGCAAAATTTATTTTGCAAGATTAAATTTCTCATAAAAAAGTATAATTTTGGTTATTTTATTTACTGTTTAACACATATATATATTTATAAAATATAAATAAATAAATGCTAAAAGAAGTAATAGCCTTAATCAATTACAGGTAGTTGATTGAAAATTTTCATATGTGAGTTTCAATATTCAATTTATGATAGAAAACCATTAAATAAATCAATTTATATATTTGCACAGAAAACATTTCTAAAGCATTGTGTATCCTTTATTTAACAATAAATAAATAAATAAATAAATAAAAATCTTAGTGCGTTTCGATAACACTTCCGTATGTCAGACACCGCATCTCCCTAGTTACGTATGAATTTTATTACGATATTATTTCTATATAAGGAAAATTATATTATAACCGAGCATTTGAACTTCAATTAAAAATAAAATAATTGAAGATTCCTAAGGAAATTCCTAAGGTTGATGATGATTTGTCTCCTAAAGGTAAAACCAGGGCCCTTTACACATTCCTGCGTCTTAGGGTATTTGAATACCAGTTTCCTCTAAAGTAATGATCGCCATATTTAAACTCATACTTTCTGCATCAAATAAAGGAAATATTTCTTTCTAATAAACAGGTATTAAATTCCACTGAGGTCTAGGTAGAGGACTCTTATACATTGGAAAATTTTCGTGATTCACACGTTGATTATGACCCGATCTGTTCGAATGTTTCTTGTATTGAGCATTATTCTCATTTTGTGCATTGACAAGGAGACATTCATTTGCTTTCTCAAATGTTGCAAATTAAGAAAATATAGACACACATGTAGATAATTGTTTTGATTTGAAAGTCCATATGCCAAATTCCTACAATCAGATTGTTACAAATGTGTTATTATTATTATTATTATTTTTTAATATTTTAATATATACTTTTCGGATTTGTTTCATTTTTCTTTTGATAGATTCTTGAAATCAAGCAATGAAATATTTACTTATTTTTTTAATCTGTTTATTAAAGCGTAAGCGAAGAATATACTAATTCTGTTAACATATTGTTAATAACCGTTCATATTATACAAAGTGATTTTAAAACTAAAAGAAAATATAGTTATTTAAAAATACCCCACAAATAGGTTAACCTTTTTCATTAACTTTTGATACTTGGAAATATTAAAAAGAACCTGCAATATGTATGGGTTGTTTACAATGTCTAGTTTTCTCTCCAGTGAATTTTATCAAACTGAAATAAAGAGAGAAGAATAAATCAATATAACACATGGGATGATAAGTTCCCGGTCTGATAAAGAAAACACAACTTTTTAACATAATTTTATAACTTTATAGCTTTATAACTTTAAAACTTTATTAAATAACATAACTTTAATAATAAATAATAATAATTTAATAATAATAATAATAATAATAATAATAATTTAATAATAATAATTTAATAATAATAATTTAATAATAATAAATAATTAAATAAATAATAATAACAATTTTATAATAAATAACATAATTTTATAACGAAAAAGCTCCAAACAGTGCTCAGAATCATCGACTCGTTGTTGTTTTTGGTCAAAAGTCAACACGCGCGGCACTTACTTTGACAACAGCTTTTTCATAGACAAATGTTCATGCAAAATAAAACCTAGACGTTCCTTGGATATCTTCATAGTCTGAGCTATCTCCTGCAACTTCACTTTACGGTGGACTTTTTTTATGTTTTCCGGAGTAACCACCTCTTTTGCGTGGTGCATCACTGGTGTCTGTACGATCACGTTTAAATTCGGAAAACCAGTCAATAATGGTTGATTTACCTGGTGCAGTGTCCGGATAACGCTTATCAAGCCAACCTTTTGTTTGAACGGTATTTTTCCCCATCAAATAACAATTCTTGTAATTCTTGTCCATTGTTATCCATTTTTTTGTTTATCAACAAAGTCGTTCAACTAAAACCACTCTAATGTTTTATCCACACGGCGAATCGTCATGAAATATTTTTGCTACCTTTTAAAGGTTAGTATTTACTAAAAATAGCATCTATTCTATATTATATACTTAAAGTAAAGTAAATGAATCAGCATCATTATTAATTAGTCGAGGTGGACTTTAAAGAACTTTAATTTACATGCTATCACAAACACGTACATCGAACTCTAACGAAATACAAGAGATACATTTTTACAGTAAACAAAGTTTTTACTGATAGGTGACAGAATAACCGGCTGTGGTGCTGCCATACAGTACTTATATTAGACACTAAACATCATAGCATCAGTTCGGCGATTGCAACGCCATCTGTGTGCCAGACCGGAAACTTATCAGCCGATGTGTTATAATGAGGGTTTTTTTTTTAAAGAATTGATTATGCATCCAGTCCATTTTAATTTAATTAAATTTATTTTTTTGAATGAAACAAGTTACATAAGAAGGAGAACTGAGGTTTCAATTAAAACTCTTTTTACTGAAAGGAAGTATATTTTATTAACACTAATTGAACTTTAAAAATAAAAAAACTTCTTTTTTACAATAAATAAATAAATAAATAAATATTTAGGATATTTGCTCCCGTGTAAAGTAAATTAAGTAATTAAATGATCTTCAATGTAATGTTTCTTAAAAGATGAAAAATAGCTTCTTAATGAAAGAAAATATTTAATGAGTAATTTAATGCTTGGATGAACGATAATAGCATCAAAATCTTTTTTGAAGAGTTTAATCATAAACAGTAATGATTTTTATTTTCTTTATCTTAACACAGAAAATTAATGATTTTGGTTTTAAAAGAAAAGAAAAAGAAAAAGAAAAAGAAAAGAAAACTTTTAACAAAATATTTCATTATCGAATAGTATGCTTTAAAAAGTTGTGTGTGTGTGTGTGTGTATTTAACATGCATAATTATAAATTATTTTAAGTATGATGTGCATACTAAAAAATATTTTCTAAAAATATAAAAATAAATAAAGCGGTCTGTAAGAACATACAAAGGTGATATGCATGCAATAAAAATAGTGATATGCAATAAATCGCACACCTGAAGAATAATTTAAATTATACATTCAACTACTTTTTACTCAAATAAGCTTCATTTTTTAAGGTATAGTGCAATATAAATTCATGTATTGCAATATAAATTCCTGTTTATAAGCATTCAATATGTTTATATTATTAGCAGACATGTTTATATTATTTTATCATGTAAGCAGTAGCTTTGGTTTGTGAGTCCATTATGAGAAAAATATTTTGAAAATGTAAGGAGGAGCAGAAGACATTTTCATATATTGTAATGAGTATGAAAAAGAGTGGAGAAATATCTTTTAGAGATTGATCTTGAAATACGTGAAGCAATTATGTAACATTACTCATGTATTCCATTATCTTTAAACATAAACTAAACACATCGATTTGTTTTAGGCTTCGTGATGTCATTATTTACGGGGTAATTACTCTCCTTACGGAGAATTTTTCTTCATCAATTCATTATTGTATGTACTTTTTCTTAAACTTTGAAAAAGCACTTTTAACATTGTTTTTTGGAGAACTTGAGACAAAGAATGAGAGCTATTTTCAGAACAATATTGCTTAAACAATAGCAAAGAAAGAGGGATATTAGAATAAACAAAGTGTTTTAATACATTTAATCCGTTTATCCCATGCGCAAAGAGTAACGCATTACTGACATTTTCACGATTTCATTATTTTATAGACTTAATAATTAGATATACCCTTTTAATTCATACAATTTGTTTTTGAGTGAGGATAAATATAAAAAAATTAGAAACGGCTGGTCGTTTGTCAGAAAAGTCCATAGTAATATTTATGCAATACTCAATCATATTTCTAGAATAATATATTTCAAAATACGATAACTTATTCTATTCTTTATACATATCTACCATTTATAAAATATGTTTTTTAAAATACTTTAAAAAATAAGAAATAGTGAATGGATTAAATAAAATCGTCATTTTATGAATTATTTTCACACAATTCCTCATTTTAAATATATCATTTCTTCAGCATTAATCATTTATATTCTCCTTAAAAGTCCTCTGGGAAGATATTTTTTCTGAACAAAAACTTTTTGTCAAAACTGAAAAAATATATATATATATATAAATAAATCGATTACTTATATGTCTTCTTTATCTGATTAGCATGTGAAAAACCTCATTCTTATATGAAATATGAAAAGAAACGGTTTAAAAGTTGAAATTCTCTATCAAAATGCAAGTATATATTTTAACAGGTTGATGAAGTAACTTCGAAATGTAATAATTGTACGTTTATTTCACAATTAAAATGTGATACGAAAAAGACAAACATTTTAAAGGAAACGGTGATATTTTATATTTTCAAAGAAATACATATTAAAATGCACAACCATGGAAATGAAAATGACAGATCAGAGAATAACTCATCCAGTTTGCAAATTGAGTTGCAATATGATGTCTCAAAGTTTATTATACTAGAAAAAAGTAAAGTAATTGCAAGTATTAATAGATTCAAGTACAAACGCATTGATAATACTTATATCATTCACACTACTGTCGATTACGCAAATTCTGGAATTATGTGTCCTTTTATTGCGTCGTAAATGTTGTAGAAATTGCATTGTTTTGAATTGCACGATCTGGAATGTAAACTTACGTCTGCTTTTTCCATGAATTTTTTTTATGGAACAATGAAGTCAACCTAATGCATAAATATAACAATCATTTCACACATACAATCTCAAATTTCTTTATTGTTAAAATAAAACGTGCACAGAAAAACATGTGATTCCATTACCTAAAAGCTGATTAAAACTTTAATTAGATTTTTAAAATATTTAAGTCGAGCACTTTCGACTGAGAATCCAGCCTTCATCAGGATTTATAATAAAAACATCTGTCAAAAACACAAACGTTCATATCACATTCTTCTAAACAATATGTTTCTGTACTGCGAGCCTACGAGAAAGTTCAAATCATTCACATTCTTCCAACGGTCGGCTGGCACAACTGTATAGCAAAAAAGGTGAGGAAGGAAGGAAAAATTAGAAAAAAAATCACATTTACTGTTCCTTGATTAAATTAAGCGATATACTCGGAATACTGTAAGACAGCACATCATTGCACACTTTTCCATGCAAAATTGGAAAAATTGGAAAAAAATCACATTTACTGTTCCTTGATTAAATTAAGCGATATACTCGGAATATTGTAAGACAGCACATCATTGCACACTTTTCCATGCAAAATTGGAAAAATTGGAAAAAAATCACATTTACTGTTCCTTGATTAAATTAAGCGATATACTCGAAATATTGTAAGACAGCACATCATTGCACACTTTTCCATGCTTTTTTATAATTTCCACAGATCCTCGAATTATTAAATCATAGTACTGTCTCAAAGGATATATTACTTTAGCATTATTAAAATCTATTTTAACGTTTCGGGTTTGGTGAAGTCTCGATAGAGCAGTGGATGGTTTGTTAAATTTTATTTTCTTTTGTACGGTCTTTCAGTTTTCTTGTTGTCATTCCTATATATTTTAGATGTCCATCTTCATCTTCATAATTTTACTGTTGTTACATTAATTTGCCTTTGTTTCAGTGCTATGTAACATAAATCCTTTTTTATCAAGAAATGCTTTACAAATGGCAATACTTCAATTGTAAATCTCATTCAATCAATGTTCATGTATTCAATTGAGTATTGATAATATTCAAGCCAATATGCAGTTAATGGTCACGTACAAAATCCTTACATACCTTACTTGAATAAGAAACGTTTCTGATTAATTGGCTTATTTAAAAAAAAAAAACATTTTATCAGAATTCAATTAAATATTAATGAAAACTTAGACTTTGATATTTGTAATCACGCTGCATCGAAATGTAGTATATGGTATAAATTATTTCAAATAGAAAGGCATTAAACATACTATAACTCAAACGTTATATTATTTTTCAGTTCTAAATAATCCTTCTAACTAAACACATATCAAATAAAATTAAATTCTTTAGAATTTGTAAATATCATTTTATGTTACTATTAAATTACTATTAAATTAAGCATTATAAACATTATATTTACTATAAGTATAACTAGAAATTAATTAAACATACTATAAGTAAATACTATAAATTAATTTAACATACTATAGCTTAAACATTGTATAAATTTTTGAGTTACAAATAATCCCCTGTAAAGAAATACTTATTTGTCATATAAATTCTACAAAAATGTATGCCATATGAAGACAACATTATAATTAATGTAGATCTCTGATTATAAACATACGATATCTAGAATAAAAAGTGTGATTTCCGACGGTTTTATCTCTGATCAAAGTTGTTGTTTATCTCTTCCAAATAATTAAATGCATACATAATCTTCTAAATGTATAAATAAATGAATGAATAACGTCTTTTTTAGGTTTGCATATTTTTTCTGGTTACAAATAATATATTTCTCAAATCTTCCTTTTTATGCATGTATTCACCTTGTTTCTTTCTTTAAGTATATTTATTAGACAGCTTAAATAATAACGAAGTTCTCGTTTCTTTGAAGTATTTTATATAACATATGTATTTTTAATATTCACTCATTAGGAATTAACTATTTTAATATAATAAAAGAATTACGTCATTTTTCTTTGAATCAGATATTTAAATTATAGCTTCAGATTTATAAAAATTCTGATTGTCAAAGTACATGATAAATAAGACTATAATAAATGTAACAATCAGATATTTTAAAAATGAATTTTAGTTTCTTAAATAACATTACAAACAATAGACGATAAAGATTTTCTTTATTTCTGAATTGCTTTCCTCATTCTAATTTGACAGAATTAAGAAGAAAAATGCTTTTTGAAAGAAATAATCCAATCCCTATTTAAAAAAAACTATTTGAGACGGATTTTTTCTCAGTTTCCAGCTGTTATCTACATCCTATAAATCCGCGAGAAACCTCGTAAAAGAGCTCCACCCTTTTCTTGTATTCACTCAGTCTGATCTATACATTTCATTTTTTCCTACGCTCCTGTCTGTGGTCTATATGCAATGACAAATTATTTTCATTCTTGTCTTTGGCATATGATCTTAATATCTCTTATATTCACCGGCATTCTTATATTAACCATTTGGGTTATGGATTAAAAAAAGCAAATTTCAATATGTCCGTTGAAGTGACTGGCTGAATTTTGGTTTCTAATTGGCTATACAACATTTTTTAAGTTATAAAATGTATTGTGATAAGTATACATTAATCGTATTTTTTTTAAATATATATTTTAAACAATCTTTCTAGAAGGGCATATATTTAACACTAGAACGTCCGTTATTGTCATTTCGACACCAAACCAAATTTAGATTTATCTCTCTATCACATTTTTTTACCTATATTTTTCAAATTGAATGAATTTTAATCAATTTACGTAATAAGTACGCTTTCGAAATTTTTATTATGTGATCCGATTTTTAAAAAAATTACAGCCCAATTTACCTAGAACGTCCGCTTGTGTTATTTGGACACCAAGCAGAATTTGCAATAAATCATCGTTCTTTTGTGAAAATATAACAATATAAGCTTAATTAAAGCACAATTACGCAATGTAGTGTTAATTTAGAATTTATAGCGTCCATTTATCATACATAAATTAGTGGCGTCGAAATGACACTGGCGGCTGTTTTCGGATGTCGAAATTGTCCGCCGTTTTGAATTAATGTATTTTTCTGTAAAATAAAGCATCGTTCTTTTGTGAAAAGTTAAAGATACAAGCTTAATTAAAGTACAATGACGAAATATAGTGTTAAATTAGAATCTATAGCGTCCATTTTGCAAAATTAATTTAATAGTGTCGAAATGACAGCGGCGGCTGTTTTAAGATGTCAAAATTGCCGGCCGTTCTTGTGTTAAGGAAAAACAATTCTTGTAAAATTACATCCTTTATTTGTTTATTATATATCTTGTAAATCTAACTTTGATTTAATAAGAGAACGTGTTCCAGCTTGTAATTCCTGGTACCACCTTTTTCATATGTACAA
This sequence comes from Maratus michaelseni, assembly GCA_963931845.1. Classification (NCBI taxonomy): domain Eukaryota; kingdom Metazoa; phylum Arthropoda; class Arachnida; order Araneae; family Salticidae; genus Maratus; species Maratus michaelseni. The sequence continues at coordinate 54,005,329 of OZ007592.1, read as the reverse complement.
TAATGATAAAAAATGTGATTTAAAGGGAATACTATTGTTAATGGTATACTAAGTTATTATAAATAGATGTAAATCACATTTTCATGTTTGAAAAATGTTGTTGAATCGGAAAATGTTTATACCAGTATTAAACATAAATGTATAAAAATATTTTTTATCACAATAAAAATTCCGTAACGCGTCAAGGGGCATGTACAATATATTCTTTAAAATACATTTAAAAGTAGTTTAATCTTCATTATTTCATAATAAAGTACATAAATATAAATTATAGTGCAATTGACTTTAAATATGTACCTGAAAATACTGGTACACTGTAAATAACATTTAAATATTTATTTCTTTTTTTTTCAGTTGACAACTTTAAAAATCATTTTCAAATTTAAAAATAAAATAAGTTTAAAAAAACATGCATTTTTGAAAAATATGTTGCATTAATTTGCGTTTTAAAATATTAAAATGTACTAATTCATAACATTTAAATTGTACAATATTAAAAGATGAATTTATTTTAGATTAACATAAAATGAGGTAAAATAGTTTACAAAAATTACCAAGGAATAAATAATTATATTTTGTTACCTTGTAAACAGTATTGTATGAAGTCTTAATATAGCGTTTAATCAAATATTTATTATATATTCATAATTGCGCAATAAAGTAATTAATTTTATTACGTTATATGTGGTATTATGTAATATATAAATAACGGTATATGTAACCGGAATTTTGCAAATAATATTTTTTTAATGCATCCTTTATTCATAATATATTTTCTTCGCGTACAAGAAACTATAAGATATTTTTAAGTGTTTGTGAAATTTTACATGTAAATTTGCAATTTTTTAAAGTTCATTCCTCTATTTGCCAATAACACTAGCAAGACAGGCAAGCACATTACGAGGAACTTTTGTTTGTTCTTTTTAGCGTTATTAAGTTTAGACTAGAACAGTGCTTCGTGATTTTATAGGAAAATAAGGCTTTGCAGAAAGGGAAACTGCGAAATTCAGAATTAGAGTTATAATTTTAGTTCGTTACATTCTATATTACCAGCACCGTTCCTAATTCCGATTTCTTGTTGGTTAAGATTAAGATAAAAACTTAGAAACATAATTTAATAGTAGTGTTAATGCGATTTCTCAGAATAAAAATGACGAATCTAGAAAAAAATCGAATTTTGAGCTACTACCACAAAATGTATCGCAAATGATTCTAAACTCCTTGCCCCTTGCAACGTGTGCCATAGAAGAAAAGGGAAAATGACCCCTTGTTTGAATCTCTTGTCTTGTTGTTCGCATTTCAGTTTACTTCATGTATAAATTTTTTAAAGGTTGTAATAATGAAGACAAATATTTATTTAATCTTTTATAACATTCGTCGGTATTTTCTTTTAAACTTTTCTATTCCGTTTCATAATACAAGTAAAACGTTAAAGGATAATTTCTCTGATCATGTATTTCAGTTTTACGTTTCTATTATTGTCATACAGCAAGGATGTAGTGTTGTACTATATTGATAAATTCAGTTTAATGAACATAAAACTTTCAATTAGTGTACTACAAATACGAAAACTGTAAGTTGTTAATGAATTTAGTATATTCCATGTAAAATCATGAACTTAATTTAATTTATTTTTTTATATTTTAATTAGGTGAGTTAGATGCAACCTATGTATGAATTTAAAAAAATCTATACGTTCTATTGCATAGCAACTTGTAGAAAAAAACAGTAAAATAAAGAAACAAACACTGTATGCAATGCAAATTACCAAGGAACTCGAAATCAATAATTGTATTACGACACTGGTTTCCAATAGCGAAATTGTTTGTTGCATTATATTCTACCACATCTCACAGTTTCTACCTAGATTTTGTAATCATTTTGTATATGTTGTAAACTTTGAATGACAACATTCTACCTGACATAAATAAGACTTAAATAAATATTTATGGGGAAATGAAAGTTTAATCTGATTTTGTCAGAAGTATGCCGAAGTATGTAGAGCCTTATTTTACTTGTGCAAAGGTGTATTTTTTTTTTTTTGTATACACTAGATCTCACCCTCATTACATCGAAAGTAATAATATAGATCGTCCGGTATTTCGTTCTTTTTTTACGGTATCCCGGAAAGAAATATCTGTAATGTATCGTTGCTGTATTTCTTAAATAAATGTATACAATGTGCCTGCTAAAGTACGTTATCACCCCAATAACTTCTAAACGGCAAGAGCTATAGTCATATAAGTGGGGTCTAGGTATAGTAAAGTTGCCATGCACTACGCAACCAACTTTGCAGTGCAACCTGGTGGCTAAATATGTAGTTAGCGTTTTTATTTCAAAAAAGTTACGTAATACGGGAAAATCGTCAACTACAAAAAAGTTCAGTATCATCGATTTATTACAAAAAAAATCTTGCTCCCAAAATGATACAAATCAAAAGCACAAAGCGCACATGTGTTTGATCGCGTTGAACAGAACTGTACTTAACGGAAATAAGGCGCATGTATCTGTGATGCTCAAAATAACGTCTTTCAGCAACAACATCTGGACACGGGATTGCACTTCCAACTGCAAATTGTACAACATGGCAAGCGACTAGCTGGCACAAGAATCTGTAATACGGTTTTGAAGTTCCTGCAGTGTTGGTGGAGGGGTAGCATACACTCACTGCTTCATGTATCACCACAGAAAAAAGTCCAAAGGTGTCAGGTCAGGTGAACATGGAGGCCATTATACGTAACCACTATATCCGATGACATGTTGCTGGAATTTGTCCGGAACGTACTGTTGGGCACATGATGTCTTGTGCGGCGGGGCACAATCGTGTTGGAACCATACATTCCGGAAGTCACTCAACGGCAAATACTTTAAGAAATTGGATATTACATCTTTCAGAAGTTCCAAGTATTGGGATCCCGTTAACATGCCCTGGTAAAGTAAAGAGCCAATCAGTCTGTTTTTGAATATTTCGCACCAGACATTTATAAAGCAGTGAACTTGATGTCGAACTTCGACAGCATATCTGGAATTATCCAGCGACCAGAAATGGTGGTTCTGCTCTTTGTACGTAGTATTATGCGAAAAGATTGCCTCATCCGTCCATATGATGTCGTCAAGAAACGTTAGATGGACCTGTAAGCTGTTCATCATGAAGTTCCACCAATCATAGCGTCTCTGAGCATCCCCTGCCAGTCGAGATCTGTTTTCCACACAGTCCGTCTCCCTCAATCTTTTCACTGTCTTTACTATGAGCCCATGGATGTGGCCCTCTTTAAAAAGTCCCTGATATAGTCGCTCTGCCGTTCTTGCCTGGCGCCCTCATTCGCCTTAAATCAAGACCATTTCGCAAAACTAATCGGAAGAAAATGTCGACATGATTACGGGTTTCAACATACAACCCTCGCGGAAATATTTTTTTTATACTTGTGTTCGGCGCACAAGTATGAGTGTCATATTTATTTGCATAATACCTAAATACATGCGATTCCTTACCAAATGAGCGTGAGTTGAGTTGATGCGCTTGCTAAATGATATTGCACAATCCGCATCGTCTACCAATTTTCTTACGAATGTTGTAAGGTCATCATGCACCAGCCTGGTCTTTCTCGCATTGTAATCATGCAGGCGACCCCTATACCACGATAAAAGATACTCTGGAGTGTGACCTTTTCTCTTTTCTTCCGCGTTATGTCGCGTTACAATTTTAGGAGTTACGAACTAAATAAATATGCATTTTACGCATTCTATTTTAACATTATTTTACGAAAGGTGTCTTCACTTACTACATTGATGATGCTAAACATCTTTGTAATTCCTTTTTCCCCCCTATCTTGTACCTTTTTTGAAAATAAGAACGTTAACTCCACATTTAGCCGTCATGTGGCACTACTATACCTAAAACGAACTTTTATAACTATACTTCTTGCTGTTCAGAAATTCTGTAACATTCAGGCACACTGTATTTAGATATCAATAAGAAACTGAAATTTTATATTGTTTTTTTTATTAATACAAAATGTAGTTCACGTATAATTTGGAAATAATTATGAAGTTTTTATTTGTAAATTATCATCCTTCATATGTTTAATATTCCCAGTTATATTGTTATTTTTTTATGACACGCGAGACACGTGTTATAATATACGCACTACATTCAATGCATATATTTTTTTAACTACAAAGTGCTTCTTATAATGACATAAAAATATTAAGGGTAATGTTATATTTCCTGCTGCAATGACCTATCTATGTTTGAACTTAGCGCTAGAAAAAAACAATTATTTGAATATACGTAGTTTAATGATCAAAACAATTGCCATTAATGCAACGAAAAGAAAGGAAGTAAAAATATTTTGCAAATGAAGTAACTGAATATGACGAATGATGTGGCATGATGAACCATATGCCTCATGATAAATTGGAAGAACTGTAAAAAAAAAAAAAAATCTGTAGAAACACGGTTCATAACAATTCCCCTTTTTCCCTTTTGTTCTTCAGATCACTTTCTTGTTATTTTGACTTTCACATTTCTTCCCGTCCTTCTGGGAAAAATAAAACTTTCTTATAGAAATTGAAGCTAAGCTTTCGAGCTACAAAAGTTAAACGAAATATTTTCTCTGATGCTGGAAAGGGAGAATTTGATTTTTCTTTTGTTTTTTAATCATTTAAGTTTGTTTTAAGTTTGAAAACGACAAATGACTGTTTTCATTATAGAAATGTGGATTTATTATCGTTAGTTCTCAATGTTATCGTTTTATGAAACGGTAATTCAAATAGAATAAAGAACCAAAATAAATAAATTTCAAAAATCTTCAGAAAAGTAAGTGTCCTAGATACACTGTCAAAATTATTGACGAATTATAATTTTGTGGTTGTAAGGTAGATTCTATTTTATATGGCACGCATCTATAAACTATTTGCTTCACTAAAACGTAAAATTATCTCTGCTGCTGTTGCCGTAATTGAATTTATTGTGAACTTTTTCACGTTAGCAGATTATAGTGCAAAACTACTGCAAATATAAACGTTAAAACTGGTAGTTTTATACAGAAATGTATGATAAATACGCTGAATCAGGTAGTTTTTAAAGCGAATATCTATTTTAAACGATATTTAATATTACAATCGGTCAAGTTAGATGATTATTTCACATTTGGTGTATATTTTCTACTAATCTATACTTCCATATATGTTATAATATTTGTAACATATATGTTTATAACATTTATATACTGCACATATATACATACATATAAATATATACACTTGAATATGTAACATTTCTTGCAAATAAATCTTTGTGCGGTAAAAGATATACACAAATTACATTTTTCTTGAAATTTATTTCTTGTCTACAAAAAAGAGATCTTTTAGAGGGAATAGAATATTAATATGCATAGAAAATTGAGGTAGCATTTAAATTTAAATTTTATTTTAAATCATCCAAAATATTATGTAATGCAGAATACAGATTATATTTTATGTTTTCAGTCGTCCATTAATTAATTAAAACCACAGTTTTAAAAGTAGAATTATTACACTATTTCATTTTTATCAGTGTTTTAGTTTTCAGTTTTTAGTGTTCAAAATGTTTTATTGTAGCAGTTTCATATACAGGGGGATATTGTTGTGATGGTGATTTCGTGCATAATTAACTCCACTCTTAGTCGTTTAAAACTGTAGTCATAAATAATATATACCAGAAGGACCAGTGCGAAGCTTTCGCACTGCAATCTTTGAAATTATATTCTGGTACGTTTTAGCACTAATTTATAATTAACTGATTTTTTTAATCAAGCAACGCGTTTTAACAATATGTGGGTGTACAATCTCAGAAACTTGTTCAAAAACTTTTCAAATGATACCTCATTAATTGTTGTATGTTTTGTATGTGCATAGAAAAAAAAAGATGCTGAAAACAGAAATAATATATATGATGATTGTTTGTGAATAAGAAAATGGGAATAGATTGCCGGAAAAGTTTTTGCCAATTTTTTTTTTCTCTCGCCAAGGTCATTTCTCTAAGTTGCCAGAACACTCATACTGAAAAAAAAGGGAATTATAAAAAAAAAAAAAAAAATTAAACACTGAATCTGACGTTTAGGGAATTCATATGAAAGCATTTCCTCAGATTTTGCAAAACTGTCTTGCAGAAATGTCTTAAATGCATAAATCAATATTTGATACACCAATTTCTTGCTTTCTATGGGAACTTAAACATGGGATGCTCAAACTTTGTGATTCAGCAGCCATTTAAGTGACGTCAGACTTCGCTGGCCTATTAACAGCTTAAAGAAATATTAAAAAAGAAATACTTACATTTTGTGTGAATCCTAATGAGCTGTATATCTAATAGGAAGATAATCCTTAAATTACGCTATCTACTGGTCCTCCGATACAGTACGCATATACACAGCCAAGATTAAAAAAGAAAAACAAATAAAAATAGCTGACGCACGCGTAAAAAAATAAGTAAAATCTTAATTAAAAGCTCGATATTTTTCAAAAAGTACGCGCAAGAAATAAATTAACAATCGTATTTCAATTGCATTATAGGATGACATCTTCTGATAATGCAGCATTTTATTTGGTGGCAATATTGTTTTGAGAAAACCTTTCACTTCATTTATGAAAACAATGCCGATTTAATTTTTAATTAACTACAATTTTTATTCGAAAACATGTTTTAACAAATTGTTCAGTGTGTTATGTCAGAAGCCTGTTCAAAATCCTTTCATATGCTATCGCCTTCGTCGTTCTGAGTTTCGTATTTTCTGAGAAAAAGGGATGTTGACAGGAGAAATAATATATATGATAACTAGCTGTTACCCGTGACTTCGTTCACGCAACATTAAAATAATAATAAATACATTAATTAAGCAAAATATTTCACTCCCGATAATTAAAAACTTTAATAATTAAGTAACACTTTATCACATTTCATAGGAGTTACTTGCGGTATTTTTTACGGTATTTTTTGTTATAGGGACCTTGACATAACTCAGTCTTAAAAAAGTGAAATTTTGTTCCAAATAATTGCGAAAATGAAATTGCAACCAATGCAAAAAGGAGGGCCAAATAAAATAGTGGAAATAGAGGAATTGGATAAAAACAACTGTGAATTTTAGCTGATAAGCAATTTTACTGTTAACGCCTTTGTGAAACGTTTTAACAGCCATCCTTCAAAAAAACATTAATTGGAATTAGTATATGCTTTTTCTTTAAATTCAATTATGCCTCCATGGTTTAATGTATAGCTGAAATAAATCTTGTTTTCTAAATGACAGTATGTTGACAGGCAATTTTTGTTCTCCCGAATAAATTGATTCATGAAGTTTGAATACGTGAAAATATGTTTTTATTTTTCGGATAATTTACTGAAATCAAAATTTTGTTTTCACCATCTATCTATTCAAAGTGAAAATAAATTCTGTTTTTCAGTTTTAATGAGAAAATAGTGTAAAAAATATACTGATCTGTTTTATTTCTCCTTTTTCATACACAAATATGAAGTATGTTACTTTCCGTTTTTAGAAAAACTTCATTAAAATTTACAAAAAAAAAAAAAAAATCTTGGTATCTAATTTATTTTTTTTAATTCTGAGAGTTAAGTCTTCGGATCAATGATAACCGGTATTAAGTAAACCGCGTTGCGTTCGATAGTCTAGGAGTAGTTTTGAAATACAAACACACGGTCAGATTTTAATATAATAGATTCGTGTTCATTTTCCTTTTCTTAAAATTATGATGTGATTTTTAGAAGAAAACTCTCATCTGTATATAATGAATACTCATGCTTAATAACCAGTGTAGATAAAAAAAAAAAAAAAATTAAATTTTTCGTTATAAATATGGCGTGAAACTCATCTACTTTATATGCTTACTAATCCTTGTATTATTAATGTAAGGAATTGATTCACATTCATTTTAAAACATATCGGAAAATTCCCGTTTTATTTCAAATATATATTTCCCCAGAGAAATCTCTTTTAAATGACATAATACTTGTTAATTTTCTTTTCCAGGCAATTAATTTCAATACTGGCATAGGGGAAATTATGTTATTTTAACGAAATAAAATTAAATCTTTAGGTTTTATCAACAAAAATGGAACTATTAACATTCGTCCTTTTTTTAGGTAATCGAGGTATTTCTTTTAGTTTTAAGAATGAAAATATTTTTTTCTCGCTATCCATGACATCATTTTCGACATGGATAATATTGCGGAGCATATTATAGACATTTGCTAACCATTTTCTTTTGAAATTTCTTTTTACTTTTTTAAAATTTAAATAAAAAATACGGTATAGTTATATTAGCCGTGCGCAGACGGTAAAACACCACGTATTGTTACCATACAAAAGAAAAAAAAAAGAAAAAAATTGAAGATAATTTTATTTCACCAATCAAAGCATATCCGCTTTATTTTCCATGTATGACGTCATATTAGCCTGTTTCCTATGGTTACGCATATTGAAACCTTGTATTATTATCAAAAACTAAAAAAAGTACGTTTTATTTCTAATAATATTATTTAATCTTTTTAATTCTTTAATTTTTTTATTTAATTTTCATTTTTCACGTGAAAATTTTTCAGTTGAATCTAAATTGTTGAGTAAAAATTATTATTCCAGGTTTTTAATTAGTTTTGGCAACGATAAAGTATTAGCAACGGTAAAGTAAATTTAACCATTTTAAAATATTATGCGAAAAAATGTCCATTTATTCTCTATGAAAATAACAAAATTTGGAATTATTAAGAAAAATATTTGAATAAAATTAACATAAAACAGCCTATGTTCATAAGAGGGTTATAATCAACCTATATGCAAAACACAGGATCATTAAATGCTCCCTTTTGACGCTGGCTTCAGCCTAACATTTGCACACAATCAGATTTATAATATTATTAGGACTAGAATTTTGTTTTTAAATCTTTCAATAGCATAAATCTTTACTTGACTTATGACTATAAATGACTATAACGTTTTGATTTGAGTTTAAACAATTTTTTCCCATTACTTACGAGATTACAATACTTCCCACTTTTTAATAGCATAACATCTTCATAAACATACGTAATAATTCACCTAGAATTAATATTGAATTGCATTATTTGACAAATACGATTTCTCACCATCCTATGTGATTCAAAACTATGGAATATTCATTTTTCTCGTTTTCTGTTTTTACCTTCGCCTTTTCACGAGCCTCATAAAGAATCTTGTGACATCACCTAACTATTAATTAATTCCTTGAGTCTGTATTGTTGTGGATATTGATGCATACATATATATTTATTTATTATTCTATTCTAATATATTTATATATATATATCCCGGATAACGGAAAAATGTAACGTTGTAACCCCCGGATAACGTGAAAATTAATTTATTAATTAATAATTACGGGGGAAAAATCTAACCATTTTTCAATACATGAACTAAGTTCACATAAATAAAAGAGTGATAAACAAAGATTTAATAATTAAAATTATCACCATTTGAGTGAAAGCAAACGTCAAAAAAATAATCAGGTATATTTTTACAGTATACATTTAAGTATATTTTGTATAAAAACAATCCGAATTAATAGAAAACTTTGTCAATACGGACAGAATGTCATATAATTGTCCAAAAATAACATATAACAGCTGGTCAAAAATAAGGTTTTGGCAAATGTCTTTTAAATCTTAAATGATAGAAACATACAAGAAATAACAAAATGTATACTAATCAAGAACAGCATTTACAAAAGCTGTCTCTATATTGAAATACGAAATTTAACTTGTTATACATGCCACAGTTGTTATTTGATTGCAATCGAATGATCGCATGTACTATTCATCATTCAAATGGCTTTATGATTTACGTCAGCTAATTCAGCTTCATGACTTACGTCACACCTTTCTTATTTAGGAAAAAAATATTACTATGTCTGTAACGGCCCATTCTCGCATATAACGATCCAGTATGGATACTTTTATTTTATGAATTTCTTGTGTTTTGTTGCACTTAAAAGTGGAAAACGTAAATTTAATACCAAAAAACACTCAATCGTTAATTTTTGCATCATCAACAATCATTAGTTAATTTTTGCTCGTAAAATAATCGTATTTTTTATGTCCGGCTTAAACGAAGGGCAATAATCTTTCTAATTATACATTTCTTTACGAAGTGGGAGTATATAAAAAATGAAATTCTCAATTATAATTGGCAGATGGCCCTTTATAAAAAACTGAAACACTTCATATATATATATATATATATATTTGTAATTGTAGGTGTATTTCCATTATTAGCGGTTTAAAAATAATCGTCATAATCTATTTTAAAACATGCGGTTTAAAGTAAGGTAAAATCTTTAAGTAAACGTCCCGATGGTGCGAATGTTTATAAGCTTCATCTCTGAACAAATAACTCGATGTTTAAAAATTCATCAAAATATAAAATACTAGCAGGTCATTATATTGATTTTAAAATGTGTTTCAATGAATGAAACAGAAATACCCAACTACTTTTCTATTTTGATTTATGTTTATATATTTTTTTTACTGATAATGGATCTGAAAAAGTTACTTTAATTTATTTTATGTATAATATCCAAACTATTGCATTTTCTCAATTTATTAAAGCAAACTATTACTTACCCATCATACGCAGTATTGGGTAAATCTTGTAATCGTTTTGAAAATCGAAAAAAAAAATATTGATGGATTTACACGTTTCAGACACTGGAGATTCCGAAAAATATATTTTTAGAAAAACAAATGCAGTCCGTCTGTCTGTGTGTGAGTCTGTAAACACTCTATCTCCCGAACAAATTGAGATAGAGACTTGAAATTTGGTATGTACTTAGTATGTAACAATAGGAAAAAACTTATTGAATTTCAGTTAGCTCGATTATTCGGAGCTATTTTTTTCTGACTCTCGAAGTATTCGTTCTGATAAAAGGCATATAAAAAATTTCGAAATTTTTATATTAAGGAGTGAATATAAAAGAAAATAAAAAAACATAAATTTTGCATAAAGTATGAAGTCACTCGGATAATTAGTTGCCGAGATATTTGTAATTATATTTTCCATACACTTCGATTTTTCATGACCCTGTATTTCATTCAAATTTCAATTCAAAGATATATTTTAATTGTAAATGAGACGTTTAATTCGACGCAGTAAACCGTTAGTTAATAGGATTATCAATTTTGAAGTTATAAGGATGTTTCTTTTACGCAACTCAGTAATAGAGCATTTAAAGTTTATGACGTTATCAAGCTACGATTTTATTCGAATTGCAATGTACTTTATAAGTAGTTTACACATGGTTTATTTTCATATTTTATAGTATGCATATCCATGATGGATAAGTATTACGGTGGCCCCCAACGACTAGTTTGTTTTAGGCGTTGTATTTTCTAATTATTATAAATAGTTAATAGACCTCCACTCTATTATGTAACAATATACGTACGAAGCTAAAAATATATTTTACATTACAATATTTAAATTTAACGATTATTTTTGAGCCCCTCCACTTGCGTATGTTTATAAATATTTATATAATATTAAGATATTATAGCTACGGATATTTTTTTTTTCAATTACATACAACATTGCATTTACTTTGTTTGAAAGAAATTATAATATTTTTTGTAAATAAATCTTTGTTTGAAAATAAAAATAACAAAAGCTTGTACCGATATCTTTTTCTTCGAAATTACTTTGTGTATACAAAATAAATCTTTTAGAGAGTAAATAAGAATATAAGAATATTTGAATAACATTTAAATTTCTCTTTCATGTTAAATCCACTGCATGATTTTGGAAAGAGAATCTACGACAAGTGTAAGTTTTCTTTTTAGTCTTTAATGCTTAAATAAATAACAGAGATGTAATATTTAAAATTATTAGCATTTCAAACAGTAGAAAATAATGTATTTTCTAATATAATAATAGTCATGCATTTTCTCTGTCTAAAATAGTTTTTAAACATTTTCTTTTTGTAAAATTACGTATACAGTTGACTTTGTTTGATAGTTAATGAGCTATTTAATACAAAAGGGAATAACAGGCATTTTATTAAAATAAACAAGCAAAAATATTAGACATCTTTATCAATATGAATTAAATGTCTTTGATAAATTAAATATCCCAAAAATAACATGGAATATCAACATTGCAATGTATAGAAGGAGTTAAGGTTGTTCTCAAATTCAAACTATCTATTTTGTGACGTATTTAAAATATATATATTTTTGTTCGCAAACTCATGAAATTGGAAGATTCTCTTATTCAGAAACAATACAATCGAACAGTTTTTAACATATGTTTGAAAAAAACGGAAGTTAATTCAGAAAATGTGGTCAAAGTTGGCGTTTCTATCTGTATTTCCGAAATCAAAAGCACTGGAATTGAAATAAAAAACTGTCCTCCTGAGGCACCAATTGTTTATAAGTACAGTTGTAATGAATTTATCAAAAATGTAAAAAAAATAATATTTAATATATTTATTAAACATACCTGGAAGTTTTATGCTTATTATACGTTTAAAAATGAGTCAGAAAATGTGCAGAACATTTTGTGTTATTGAGCGTGCAAAATATTTTTTGAGAACTGCAATAATATCTAGTACTACACTGAAAACAGACATTTTTCAACAGTTTTCAGAAACTCCACAGTTGTTGTCAAAAATGAAATGTTAGCTGCAGATATTACTCAAAAGGAATATAAAGATTTTTTTTCTGATTTAAATAAGAATATTTTGTTTTTTAAAATATTCACAAAACCATATTTTCATACTCTGTAAAACTTAATTGCGCATTATAAGTAATTTTCTTAACAAGTTACTTTAAAAAATGCAATTGTTTAAATCTTATACAATAATGCTTTAACAAGTTACATTAACCAAGTTAACAAGTTACTTTAAAGACGATTTATTTGAAAATTTATTCAATATTGAAGTTCTAATTTCCGTTTGAGTAAATTATATAAAATCACATTATAAACGCAATTAATATGTTTTTTGTACGAATGAAAAAAAAATTATTCTTTCCCAGTATTTATATCAGTTTAATTTAGAAAAAAATTAGACAAAGGGATATTTGATATGTTCATTATTTTTAATTTAATGCCAGTGAAATTGCATTTAAAATACTGTAGGATTCTTCTTAAGCTGCCTTGCGGTATAAATAAGAAACTCATAAAGATCAAACGCTAGAGCAAAATAATTACAATAGGGAAAACTCGACGAAAGAAATTGCATTATTTATCCCGATAAAAATTAATTTATTTTTATTTTATTATTTATTTATTTATTTATTTATTTATTTTTGGAAACTGTTATAACGTTTTACAATACTTTATTAGATAAAATTAAATAAAATTATTTTTAATTTATGTAATAGTCTGTAATTTGGAAACAGTAAAATGCTTTATATTCTTGAAATTTGAAGAATGCTTTTTTTAAATTGTATCTATAGAATTTTTAAAAAGCATTTTTTAGAAACATTTATAAACGCTATTTTCGCACTTTCATGAAATAAAACCTTTGCAAATTATTTAGACTCACACACAAAGATGTTTTGCACCAGATGTCTCAGATTTGTTTTAAAATAATTTTAAAATTGTCTTGATATAAATAAGAAATATTTATAATTATTATACAATATTTAATATTACAATTATTACATGAAACCCAGTACTGCTTTTTTAAATATTATTTCATCGAAAAATCTCAAAACTAACACAAAGCTGTTCTGTTATACTGCTTAAATAAATGATAAAGTAAACAAGCAACAGATAGAATTGTACAAAGTGATATACTTATATATGTCGTAGGCTAATTGCGAAATCCGGCTATTTTGAAAGACCTTAAGCTGATTGCAAAGAGCAGGACTAATTGGAGAATCATCTCCCTTTCTCCAACAAGCCTGATGTTTTTTAGGCTTAACCAAGTGCCTAGAAAACGTTCGGCTAATTGGAATATGACCATTTATTCTTCATCAGCCTGATATTTTTAAGGCCTGTTGCAAAGAGCCTAAATAGCGATAGGCTAATTGAATAATTACCACTTATTTCTGAATTAGAATGATTTTGATTAGCTGTTTGTCCAAATATCGTGTCCGACACGAACCGTACATGAAAATTCCATATGAAATCAACCCGCAATCTGAACCACACCTGACCAAAAAAAAATTATATCCACTGGATTGTACCCGATTAGAAGACGACAAAATAATAACCGTCGATACGCAACTTGATCCGAACCTGAAAATTCCTTTTGAAGTCAACCCGAAACCCGACCGAAACACGACAAAAGAAATTAATCAAACCAGAGCACGATCGATCAGGATAAAATAAATTACATTGCCACGCAACCCGACCCAAAATTGAAAATTCCATTTAAAATCAACCCGAATCCAAAAAAGTTCCATCGAACCGCAAACCAATCCGAGCACGTCAAAATAATTTCCGCCGACGCGCAACCCAAAAAGAACCTGAAAATTTCATTTGAAGTCAACCCGAACCCCAAAAAGCTCCGTCAAACCGCAAATCAATCCAAAACCGATAAAAAAATAATTGAACCAGAAACCGATCCGAACAGGATAAAATAATTTACATCGACATGCAACCCGACCCGAACCTTAAAATTCCATTGGAAGTCTATTCGAACCCCCAAAAAGGTCCCTTCGAAGCTAGCCGATCCGAACACGACAAAATAATTTCCAATTCAGAACCAAACAAAAATTTCCATCAAATCGCAACCCCACCGAAACTCGGCAAAATAATTTCCGTCGACACACAAACCGATCCAATCCTAAAAAGTATGTTTGAAGTCAACCCGAAATCTGATTCGAACCTGACAAAATAAATTTCTTCATCGCGCAACCTATCCCGAAACTGAAAACTGAAGTTAACCCAAAAACCGGAACGAATCCATCAAACCGTAACTCGATCCGAACACGTAAAATTAAATTCCTTCGTTTCGCAACCCGACCCGAACTGAAAATTTAAGTTAACCTGAAACCCAACTTGAATTCGACACAAAATAAAACATCGAACCGTAACCCAATCTGAGCACGAGAAAATAATTTCCGTAGTCATGCAACCCGAACCTGAAATTTAAGTTAACCTGAAACCCGAACCATACTCGACAAATAAGACATCGAAACGTACCCCGATGCGAACACGACAAAGTAATTTCTGTCGTCATTCAACCCGACCCTAACCTGAGTTAACTCGACACCCGACCCGAGCTAGACAAAAAAATCCATCAAACCGCAACGCGATCCGTACCCTAGTAAATAAATTCCTTCGTCTCGCAACCCGAGCCGAATGTGAAAATGAAAGTTAAACCAAAACCCGATCCAAACCGACAAAAAAATCCATCGAACCGTAACCCGATCCTAACCCGACAAAATAATTTTCGTTGTCATACAGCCGGACCCAAACGTGAAATTTAACCCGAAACTCGACCAGATCCCGACAGAAAAATTCCGTCGAACCGTAACCCGACAAAATAAATCTTTCGTCTCCTGGTCTTGTTAGTGTCGGGTTCTTGATTAACTTAAATTTCAGGTTCAGGTCCGGTCGCATGATGATGGAACTTATTTTGTCGGGTTCGGATCGATTTAATGTTCGATGGAATTTTTTTTGCGTTCGGACCGGGTTTCGTGTTAACTTCAATTATCAGGTTCCTGTCGGGTTGCGAGACGAAAGATTTTATTTTGTCGGGTTCGGATCTGGTTGCGTTCCGATTCATTTTTTATCGGGTTCGGGTTGGTATTCGTGTTACCTTCAATTTTCAGGTTCGTGTCTGGTTTTCAAACGAAGGAATTTATTTTGTCGGTCTCGGGTCGGGTTACGATTCGACGGATTTTTTGTCAGGTTTTATTCGGGTTTCGGGTTAACAAACTTTTAGGTTCGGGTCGGGTTGCGATAAGAAGGAATTTGTTTTGTTGGGTTCTGATCGGGTTACGGTTTGAAGGAATTTCTTTGTTGGGTTCGAGCGGGTTTCGGATTAACTTCAATTATCTGGTTGGTGTCGGTTTGTGTGTCGACGTTATTTTGTCCTCTTCGGATCGTGTTACGGTTCAACGGAATTTTTCTGTCAGGGTCGGGTCGAATTTCGGGTTCACTTCGAAAGGAATTTTTCGGTTCGAGTCTGGTACTACACTTGGACAAACAGCTGGTCATTTTCTAAATATGCATGATCATTTTTCAATTAGCCTACCGCTGTCTATGTTCTTTGCAATGAGCCTAAAAATATCAGGCTAGTTGTGAAATAAATGACCATATTCCAATTCTCGAAATGCTCCCTGCGCTCTTTGCAATAAGCCTGAAAAACATCACGCTGATTGGAAACAGGGAGATTATTCTAAAATTAGATCGGTTATTTGCAAATAGCCTGGGATCTTTCCAAAGAGCCGCATTTTTCAATTAGCCAATGGCATATATATATATGTGTGTGTGTGTGTGTTTAATGTTTCTGAGCCTATAGAAAATATGATTACTAGTATTTATTAACAATTCTATAACTGTTGAAATGTGTCCACATAACAATAAGGCTATTTTGAACCATACAGATTAGTAACAGCTGTTGAGTGCATTTAGTGCAGGTTTTAGGATCTCACGTCAGTAGATGTCTTAAGGATACTAAGTTCAAGCGTTATGGGCATAATGGTGCAAACGGTGTATCTTATTAACGTCAGCATACACTCTCAGAAAAAACTGTAAATTTATGAGCGTTGGCCCTTCAATTTTCACGGGCAACAGCCTTATTTCGATGAAAACGGTCTGATCCACTAAATAAGTGGCCTTATCATTTAGATACTTAGAAAATTAAGAGCAATCCACATATTCTTACAGTTCTAGCCCATATGTTAGCAAAAATACGGTACGACCCCATACTTTGTCCTCCGCTAGGGTGTAACCCTTCAATTTAGTCCCTTTTCGAAAAATATTGTCACTTAACCGCGACCGTAACATATATATTAACCCGCCAAAAAAAGATTCTGTGATTATTATCTAACGTGCTACGTGCTACGGAACAGTAAGTAAAGTGTTATTGTGTTTTAAAGTGCATTATATCATGTGAATTATAATGCTATATTACTTTGCCCCGTAAAATTACGGGCTGCACAAAATGATGGGTATGGATTTTTTTTTTTTTTTTTTTTTTTTTACGGGATATGACTGGAATCTCTGCTGCCGGCCTCTGCCCGTAATTTTACTGCAATTTTTTTACAGTGTACCATAAGAAGAAGATTACTGAGATTCTGATAATTCATACGGTCCAGATTAGTCAATGTAATCTTCTTTTATCATCATTCAAATAATAGGGAGGTAAAGTCATTTATGCCTTGCAGGCAACAAAAGGATTTAAGCGGAGCTATATGAGAAAATATACGAGAAATATGATATAAGAATTGCTGCACCAAGATATATACGAGCATCGAATCAAAAGATCGCAAAACTTGAATATTACAATAAAAAACTTAGAAAAAAATTTTAAAGGAGGAAAATCATATTATTGCAATAACAAATAAAGTCCAATGCGCAGTTTTAAGCGTATTATCAGTAAGTTTAAAAATAAATTGTTACATAAAATTGGAATATTATGGGCTTTGTTTTACAACAGTACAGAGTTTATGTTAGTTATGTTTTAGGGATCTGCAAGAAATCTTACCTTCATGCAGCTAGTTCTGATAAAAAGGAAATTTTTAATTTATCTGCAGTTTTTTCCACTAAATACCATGTAGTATTATAATAGATGAATTTAAAATATTTCCAAATGTATTTCGATATTACAGCGACTTTTCAATTATTTTTCAAGACACTCAACAAAGATTCAATAAATGTACTATTCTTCAACCACTATTCGTTGTCATGTGGTTTATGCATGTGTTTTTACCAGTCCACTCATTGATTTAGGCAACACGTAGGATCAATCTACAATTAATAATTTAACTATGCGTGTTTTTTACCACCTGTCATAGTAAGCACCTTCATTCCACGTAACGCAGTGATCTTTTTCAAGTTCCGATACGTACATATCGAAGTCAAGTTTTTTTTACGTACTAACTGTAAAAAAGTTGGATAGTGAGTATATCAAAATTATTTTTGTTTTTTATACATAAAATATTTCCAATATTTTTTGTGAACTTGTCTTTTAAAGTTGACTTCTAAATACTCGTCCGGGTGTAGCTCAGCGAATAGGAAACGTTAGAAAAAACATGTATAGTATGCTTTGAAAAGCATTCAATTTCATAAAATTTTATATACGGCATTTATGATAGACTTTTTTAGAAAACTAATTTTTTTAAGTATAAAATTTGTAAAATTACGAATCTGATTAATTCAAAAATTGGTAATATATAGCATAGGAATTTAAGAGATGTTTTTTTTTTCAATCTGATGTTTATTAAAGTTACCTTTGTTTATTAAATATATACTCGGGAATTAATGCCATAAAATACGTCCTCATGTTAGGCTTAGAGCCAAGACAATAGGAACAATTGACATAAGATAGATCAACTCCTTTATTATACTTTATTATACTTGCAAAGAATATTTTATTACAACCAGGATGGAAATGACTGGAATATTAGTAATTGCAAGAAGATTTTTGTCTTCCTAAACTTATTTTTAACCACACAAAACATTATGTATACTTAGCTCCTAAATCCATTTCTTACATCAAACACTTTCTGAGTTATTTTTGATAATTATTAAAGGTTGACCTTTATTTACGTTAAAATTTGCAGGTCTTTGTTTTACAAATATAGTTTCTTTTCATTGGAATTTTATGATTAAAATAAAAATAACTCATGCTCGTCTTTGCAGTTTGTCCAAAGTGTAAATATATCTTTAAAAAAAGTATTAGATCATCGAGTCTTTCAAACGATACATTATTATGCCTGGTACAAATGTCATAAGTGAAAGTTTCTGTTATAAGCTTAATGTGTGTTTCTTTACGTGTTTCAAAACAAATAAAAGTAGGGTTCATTTTAAACATATATTTTTTTCTGAAGAGATCTATAATTGAAACCGATAGATTTCTATGTAAATGTAATATTTGGTTTCTAATATTTAATAAATAGTCTGAAATAAAGTTCTTCCATAGTTAAATTAAATAGATAGATAGATAGATTTCTATGTAAATATAATATTTGGTTTCTAATATTTAATAAATAATCTGAAATAAAGTTCTTAAAATAATAAGGAGACGGGATTTTTATAAACTAATTTAAGTATTTATCACGATAAAGACAATCATATAAATTTCACGTGAGACATAATTATTCTCTTTTTACCGCTTTTGCAGAATACAGATAAGGAAACGCAATAGAGTGTATAACATATTTTAAAACAGACTCTTCAACATAAATTAAAACTCACAATTTTATGACTGATGTATCTTATGAAAGAAATAGCTTCCACATATTCTTTAAAAATTCTAAAACTGCACTATTTTCAGTAGCAGAATTGTAGTCATTTCTTACACTTTCTCGATTCGGAACATTCATACTATATAGCACCTAAATCTAACGGCATAACGTTTTCTGTTAAAATACTAATGAACATAAATGGCACTTCTGTTTGTTCTTCATACTTCCAGCAATTAATCTCATAAATTACTTTCTCAATTACTTTTAGACTTTCCGACATGACGATATAAATAACGCACATTATGGCACTTGTTAAGTACGCTTTTATCCGTAAAAACTAAAATCATTATATTTAGTACGTAAACAAAGTAAACATTAACTACTACAAGAAGTTTTTTTTCCCAGCATTATTTTCTAAGAGCGCACAACTAACTTCCTTAACCCATTAAAACTTCAAATACATTCTTAATTACGGTCGATAATTATTAAACATTTTCAACACATTTGTAATATTTTGCAATTTTGTTTTCCCGAAATGTAGCATCTTTCATTGGAATTTTGCGTATGAAAAAAAAAGAATTAATGTTCTTCTATTCAGCTTCTCCAAATTGTAAGTTAATCATTACATAATTTTTCATCGTTTTTTTTTTCATAGGAACGTTTATTAAGCGTGGTATAAAATATATAAAGGAATTTTTCTGGTATTTGATTTATTTGAGATTTTTCTGGAGTATTGTATTCAAGTAAACCATGTTCATTTACGTTTATTTATTTATTTCTTTATTTATTTTTGAATAAATAATTCTACGGTTAAGAATTTATAGACTCGTATGCATTTCAAATAATTATTTTGTGATATACAATACCTTGGATGAAAAAAAAATTCAATACTAATACTGGAAAAAATGAAATTAATTATGCTATCCATAATTAATCTTTCTTAGCTATTTAGTTTAGCAATTTTCATTATTTTTGAATATGTTAAACTTTAAAGAGAAAAAAAAGAAGTATTTGTTTAACATCTGAATAGTACTTTTTTACTTCTGTAGGGAGATATACTCGTATTCAAGAATTATTGGATCGTTTCGAGTTTTTTTGGAAAATTAAATAATATAACCTAAAATTTGCCTAACGTTGAATAAAATACATTTCCCTCGTTTTTATATTTTTTTTACTAAAATAATGGGAAAGCAGTATGGTATATCCTATAATAGGATTATATGGTATCCCGTACAATCCTATGGGATTTCCTCCTCAATTTATCACTTATTGCTGAAACTTTTTGAGTTTTCACGATATTTCACTGGTCTTTTTATATGAGTTGCCCTATAGTATTGTCTATCAAATCATGACAAAAAAACTTTTGCTGTAGTTCGCGCATGTGCAGTTAAAATTTATTTCATACAAATACCAGTATCTCATCAAATATTCAATATATTCATATTTTAATTACAGTATACTATTTCTACGATTTTTTGTCAAATTTTTGGAAACCGGTGTCGAATTCGGCTTAAAACTCTGCATGCTATAAAAAAAAACCTATTGAATTATTCATAGAAACGTTAACATCTTCACGAATATACGTGCTATGCTTACACAACTGCACACAAATGTCGAACAGGACCTACATAATCATTTTCTACAGTGACAAACAATTTTTAGCATTTTCTGTTACTTGGGTGATCAAAAATATTATTTTATTATTAAAATTATTATTGCCCCCCCCCCTCCAATTGTCCTTGCGTCAAAATCGTCACTGAAAAACATGAAGTCAAACATGTTCTTTACATCCTCAAAGTTCAAGGGCATTTCGAACATTTCCTCACGAGTTTCAGTAGATAATCGACGAAACGTCTGAAATTGGTCACTGCCCCTTAATTTGTGGACATCATAGTATATTGGGTTGTTCAGAAAGTTCTTTCCATTTGGGAAAGTTGGTTCGTACCGGAAAATTCTGTCATTTAATTATTAGACATCAATTCCGATATCTAATGTCTAATAATTCACGAGCAGAATTTTCCGGTACGAATTAGTTTTCCAAAATGGAAAGAACTTTCCGAACAACCCAGTAATTTGATTTACGTTATTATATGGTTTAATATCTTCGCAACGAGAGGCAAGTACACGTGTCGTATACTGTGTTCGAAATCCTTGAATTTGAACACCTGTAATTATTGGTAGATATTTTCGCCTTGACTACTCACACATTTGCATCGATTAGATAAGGCGAAAGATCTGTTCGGGAAAACTGGCTATCAAATATTGTAAATATTGAAAATATTGAATGTACACTTAACACTATGTTTTAATCTGATAACGTTTTAAAATGTAAATAAGGATTGTATGAAACTGCTTTTCAGATTTTTGCTTTGCTCGCCAAAATTAATGTCGACATTTTCTGTATTGCGCCAAGGCAAAGTTATAAAAAGAAAGTATCTCGCTTCCTGATAACCTTTATTTCATAGTCTATAATAATAAATAAAATATGTATAACTATAGTATTATGCATGAATCGATATAGATAACGATTCATGTTATCCGAAAATCATTTCAATTAATTTATTAAAAAATTCTTCCTTCAAAAATCAAATAGTTAAAATTTTCTTCATATATAAAATACAAATTTTAAAACAACATAAAATATAAATCGACAGCGTCTGTCTTTCACCTGATAAAAGTTGTTACATAGAATCTAAAACAAAAGAAAAGTCATTCCCAGTAGATTTATTCTCTTTTGCTTTGGTCCCAAAATAACTATTTACATTTCTTCGTCCGTAACAAGAAACAACATGTTGTCGTAAATCATTAATAATTCTATTACTTTTGAAGTTTTATGTGATTTTTAAGACAAAAGATGAACATAATGCATCACAGTGATAAATAAGACACGGTGCTTCAGGGCGGATATTGCATTTTTGAAATTTGCTTATAAAAAATGATTTGTCTCCGAGGTAAACATGAACTGTGCCCCAATTTCTAGCTATACGATATTCCTTTTTTGACAGAGTATTATAAATCAGCGATACACAAGCGTTTTACTTTAGAGAGATTTCGATGACATATCATTTTAACGCCAGAAATAAATTATAAAAAAAGAAATAGTATAAGCGATGCTGCTCAATTTGTATACAAGGAAGAATTACCATTTTAGAATAGAAAATGTATTGCATATGCTTAGAAGTTTTTAAATAATGTACTTTGTCATAATGAATATTTCATCTGTCGATTTTCTTTTTAAATAATTATAAAAAAACAAACAAAAAAACAAAAACAAAATTAAACATATTATTCGTAAGTGAGTGAAAATTTGAGATTGCCTCATCAAAAATCACATATTTTTCATCAACGGTATGATTGCACATTTCCGTTATAACTTCTAAACTACAAATTTTTATATGTCTATAGTAAGGTAGCAATATTTTGACATGGAGTTTTTTTATATTATAGTTATCAATAAAGAGACTTTTGTTGAATATTGAAGCAATATTAATGTCCAGTAGTTTGGATGGAAAATCCACAACAAGTGATATCCAATGTATAACATAATATTTTCTTATTCCGTTTGGAATATGAACTTGGCGAAAAAATGTCTAATTTCTGCGAAATTTACTTAATACATGGTCTTCTATGAATTTGTTCTTTTGGAAATCTGCGTATCATTTTCCAGTACTTTCAAGGCGTATATTTATTTATCATTTTGATTAGATTATAACATTTTGATTAGAACACCATTATGTGAGTGAATAGATTTATACATTTTTTCAAGTAGCAAAAGTTAATACAAGTTAATTAAATTATATCCTTTGAAAATTTAATTACATTATTTCGTATAAAAATTATTTTGTACATTTAGCGTATCTTAATTAAACTAATATAAGAATGAACATAAATATTTATATACATTTATTTTTGTTGAAATGAAAAAAAATATTATAATTGTTTATTAACAATTTATAAGTTAATATACTTATATTTAAAGTTAAAAAAAAAAAAAAAAAGTTTCGAATTTTACAATTTAATAAAACAGGGGCGTGACAACATTTGTAGAATAACATTCTGTTTTGCACATGTAACGATAATAATAGCAATTTAAGCAACTTGCACACCACAGTGAAATCATTGTACTGAGTTGCCTATCCTGCTGCCTTGACTTAGACAATCGTTTTACTAGCTACCTTATACACAGAGCCCGACTAATGTAGGGGCATTCGGGACAACTGCCCCGCGCCCCCCATATGATGGGGACAACCGAGGACAGATGCAGGATTTTATTAAAGGGGAGCCAAATGATAATCTTCTCAAATTCTATTTTTCAGGTTTAGAGGAGGGGGCTATCTTTCCCCGTCTGCGTTCACTTAGATTATAATTTAAAGTGTATTTCATTTTGCAATATTTATTTTCATTCTTCCAGATTTGATAGTGATATTTCAAAATAAAGAAGTTTAATTAGAAGGTTACTGCAATTTCATTTGCTGTTTTAGGTTTAAAATAATTAAAGTATTTGACATAATATGAAATTTTATACTAAAGTAATTTAGTGTATAAGGAATGCAGTAATAATGGTCTAAGAGCTAGCAACGTCAGGAAACACGTGATTTTAGCAAGGCTCATTTTTCTATATATTCTCCCTTTTTATTTTATAATACGCATGCGGCCGGTCTGTCTGGCTGGAGACGTTGTGTTTACCTGTAATGGGAGGGGCAATGCAGGTAAAAAAAGTGACAAAATTACGCCATTTTAGCATGAATTTTGTTTATGACACTTGTTTCTGCTAACTATTCGTGATATTAAGCCATTATTACCAGACCGTTTCAACGTTGCTAAGACCCTGATTTATAGGTAAAATAAGGTGTCAAATTCACGTCATTTTAGCAAAGCTGAAATTTTAGTATGTTATACTTTGGCTTTTAGATAAGCCATAATTAATTTGCCAGACCGAAATTCCGTTGCTAAATTACTGCCAGACGTCGATTTAAATCTGACAGAGAAAGGGCCTATTAGAAGAGTTTGTTCCTTTTGTAGTGCTTTGACTACTTTCAATACCTTGCCAAGCCGTGATTGTTGCCAAAGCAACGATTGTTACTTTCTATAGAAGTATATATATACATACATGACTTGTCAAAATAAAGGCTTAATTTATGTAATTAATGTATCTATTAATTGTAAATGTTACTTTTTTAGTTAAATTTTGAAAAAAAAAAATATATCCACATTTTTTTCTATTTTTTTAAACAAACATTTAATAACTAGACGGTCTTCACCCGTCTAGCTGGTCACTTCGGTGTAGGGCCAAGTTGCCTGCTGCAGCGTATTACCGGAATTCGCTTGGGAACCAGAAATTGCATTTTAAATGCAAACAGAAAAATATAAATAAAACACTTTATTTTAAACTATACGAAAATAACTAATAAGTATGTCAATAAAGCACGTAAATAATTTCGCGACATAAAAAATACGTTTTTTCCATTAGCCCACTGGCAAAAACACGCTCGGCACTGCCCATGGGAATGGGAGAGCTTTCAGATAAATATATACAAAAATGAGATAGCATAAGATACATGGCGATCGTTCTAAATGAAAACTGTGATTTCACTCCCATAAATTGTTAATACGGTGATCAAAATAACGGGGCCCTGTGTGCTGCTCAGCCATATATCCTTAACTGGCTGCTCTTTGCCCATCTACCCGGTCGCTTCCGAGTGGGGCCCAGATACCTTTTGCAGCGTACATCGCTGACTTTGGGGCCCAGAAAGAGCATTTTACATGCAAACAGAAAAATATAAATAAAATACTTCATTTTAAACTATATGAAAATAACTAATAAGAATATCAAAAAATCACGTGAATAAAGATTTCGTGACATAAATAATAATTTCTTTTCATTAGCCCCCTGACATAGTACTGCTCGGCCCTGCCCGTGATTATCTAAGAAGAAGGGAGAGCTTTTAGATAAAATAAAGAAAAATGTGCCTAAGATACATGGAAGTGTGGTTTCACGCACAGAAATGGTTAATGTCGTGGTCAAAATAACGGGGCCTATGTACTTCTCAACCGTATATCATTAATACAGCGTTCATTATAAAGAGGTTCAGTTATTATGCGTGCATAAATCGTTAAAATGAAATTATTTTAACAGAGACTTTTGGGTTGCACGCGTGTAAACTGATTATACGACAATCACTGTAACTCAGCCTTGTGCATATCCAAGCACATAAATAGGGCGATTAGTATTTTAATCGCAAATCTTTAAATCCAAAATATGTATTGTTGTGAGCTCGGGGTTCGAAAGGATTGATGCCAATATATAAGAACAATCAAAAGGCTTTATTCACAATAAACAGTGCAATACGAACACCAATATCTTCTGAAAATTACAAGATATCAAGTAATCTTCAAATCCAATAAAAGCACAGCAAAATTTCACACAGAAACAATGCGTTCAATACGACGTATCAACGACAAAATCGATCCGAGAAACACAGTTCTCAATGCAAAGCCTCTCGTATGAATTCAATCGCAGTTGACAGACAACTAACTGAACTGAACTGATGGAGGTCCTTATATAGGTTTCAGAGATCTTAAAAACACCAATTAAAATAATTTAAGACAGACATGAGTACACAATAAAAATTTATAAAAAATATATACTTAAAAACAGTTAAAAATACAAAATATTAGACGTTTCGCCAGCGACACGCAAGGCATCATCAGTACAAAAACAATCTATTGCATAACAAACCACAGAACAAGGAAAAGGAAAGGTTTGAAATCAAGGAAAGTTGAAGTTATTTTAAAAACAGATAATATTCATTAGGGACAGAACGAGCTTCATTCAACGTCTGCGATCGCAATTGAGTGAACCAACTCTCAAGGAGTAATCAACCATGGTAGCTGTTACAACCTGATTTCAAAATACTGGCGTTCGCAATTAGCGGGATGTGATTCGTTTGAAGTGAATGCTGGACAATTTTTGAATTCAAATTACTATTTTTTAAAGCACTAGTATGTTCTTTTAGGCGAATTTCCAATGATCTACCTGTTTCACCAATGTAGACACTATTGCAATCTTTACAGGGAATAATATAAACAACACCGGGTAATTTAGACTTATCATATTGAAATTTATGCTTAGTGAAAAAGGAACTCACTTTATTAATTGGTTTAAAAGAAACCCCAATATTGAATGATTTTAGAATGCCAGAAATTTTTTCAGAAATGTTCTTATAATAAGGGATACAGATATTCTTATTGGACTTATAATTACACTAATATATATAATTATATTATATAATAATATAATTACACTAATATTGTTATAATCCAATAATACTTATTGGACCTGTTATTGGGTTCTTATAATAAGGGGTCTGTCTTAAATTATTTTAATTGGTGTTTTTAATATTTTTCACATTCAGACGTTAAAATGTATACATTTTGCAAATTTCAGAGATCTTTCCAGATTATTCCAAAGCCTTCAGATGCCAGAAATTACCAGAAAGTGCTTTAACTTTCGATAGAGAACCTAAGCGAGAAAGGATCCCAATGTACAGGTACAAGGGGGGGTTGCACAAAAAGTTGCCAAATCCTTCGCCAACTTGGCGACATTTGGCGATATATCGCCAAATTTGGCGACAAAAATAAGTCGCCAAAACCATCGCCAACTTGGCGATAAACCCATTCCTTGGCGATTTTGCAATAGAACTCCATTATAAAACCGATGCTGTAAGGTTGTTTTTCTTGCAAAGCACCTGAGGCCTTTAGCATTGAGTTACATGATGCTCAATAGGAAATACATTAATAATACTGCAATTTTCACAATAATAAAATAAAATAAATTTAAACAAATGGAATATTTACAGATATATACAAAATTCATAACATTTCAACCGTATATCATTAATACAGCGTTCATTATAAAGAGGTTCAGTTATTATGCGTGCATAAATCGTTAAAATGAAATTATTTTAACAGAGACTTTTGGGTTGCACGCGTGTAAACTGATTATACGACAATCACTGTAACTCAGCCTTGTGCATATCCAAGCACATAAATAGGGCGATTAGTATTTTAATCGCAAATCTTTAAATCCAAAATATGTATTTTGAACAGAGGAGGAAATGCATTCTATTTTGTATAAAAATTTAAATCTGATCGCTAGAAGACCAAAAGCGCAAAAACAATTTATAATAAATTATAAAATAAAAAAAACTTTTCCTTGTAACAATGTCACGCAAAATATCTAGTAAAATATCAACCTTATTCGTCTTATATTCCATGATAGGGTTCATAGCCGATGTTGGCGATAAACTCGCTTTAGCTTAAATAGCTGAATTACGTGCTTATTTACTTTTTAGTAGATTTGTAATGCTTAATTTCATGCTCGTACTAAAAACTCCCGCTGAGAAAGGTGGAGTGACGTAAATCGTTCCCCACCCCCCGTTTAACCCGTTTGGTGAATGAATATCTAAAATCGCTGAAATATTTATTTAAATATCTTTTCTACATTTGTTATCCTCCATTTCACACCTATGACATTTACTGAGATATGGCAAAATGACTTAAAAAATTCGACTCCCATTTAACCCCTCTTAGTGGCTGGTTTTCTAAAATCACTTATATACGTGCTTAACTATTTTTAAGTAGATTTTGTATCCTGAATTTCGCGCTTCTACTTAAAACTGCTGCTACGACAGAAGGCTGAAATGACCTAAAATTTTCGACATCCAAATTAAACCCCTTATTGGTTGAATTTCTAAAATCACTGACATATGTGTTTAACTAATTTTTAGTAGATTTATTATCCTGAATTTCACGCTCCTACATAAAACTGCTGCTGAGATATGGCGAAAAGACGATATGACTTAACCACCCCTATTTAACCCCCTTAGTGGTTAAATTTAAAATAATTTAAGTTTAAAATCGTTGAAATACGTGTTTAACTATTTTTTAGTAGATTGGGTAACCTGAATTTCACGCCCTTGCCTAAAACTGCTGCTGAGATATGGCGAAAAGGCATAACACCTAAAACTTTCAACCACCCATTTAAGCTCTTTAGTGGTTGGATTTCTAAAATCACTGAAACACGTGTTTAACTATTATTGTACTAGATCAATTATCGTGATTTTTTTCTTCTACCTAAAACTTCTGTTGAGATAAGGCGAACAGGCGAAATGACTTAAAAATTTTGACCCCCTATTTAACTCCCTTAGGGGTGAATTTTCAAAAATCCTTTCTTAGTGGGTGCCGCCTACATTGTGTAAGGAACATGTCTTACAAATTTCATAGTCCAAGGAGCAGCGGTTGAATTCTGAGTCATCAGGACAAGTTCTTTTATAAGTAGTATATAGACTTTTGAAATCGCCAATGAAGCGAAAAAAGAGCAAAACTGAAACTCCATGGCGTAAATTGTCAACCGTTATGTTTATTTAAATTCTCTCTTAATTTTAAAGTAATATTATAATTAGTGTTTATTAATATTCGCTTTTAATTTTAAATAATACAATATATAATATTTTCTCTTAATATTCTGAATAAACTTATAGCGACTAGCAAGATATAAACAATGTCTACTACTACTTTTCAAGGTCAAACGACCATTTGCGGTTTGGAATATTATCGTTGGTCACGTTCTCTGTGTTTTCAAAATGAAATTAAATTGCGTTGGCTAGTAATGGAAAAACGTGTGTTTTTTGCAGCGATAAGCAAGGAAAAAAATATTTTTTCACTGAAGACACGTGAAATAAGTGTAAAATAATATTTTTTATTAAGAATTTATTTCGACAAATCCTATATATATGCTTTATTAGACAGCAAGGATCGTATTTTGGCAACAATTACGTCTCGGCTGTGTTCTGAAAGTAGCCAAAGCACTACAAATGCTGCCAACTCTTCTAACAGGCGCTTTCTCTGCTAGATAAAAATCGGCGTATGGCAGTAATTTAGCAACGGAATTTCGGTCTGGCAAATTAATTATGGCTTATCTGATAGCCAAAGTATAACATACTAAAATTTCAGCTTTGCTAAAATGACGTGAATTTGACACCTTATTTTACCTATAATTTAGAGTCTGTCACGGTCTTAGCAACGTTGAAATGGTCTGGCAACAATGGCTTAATATCACAACTAGTTAGCAGAAACAAGTGTTATAAACAAAGTTCATGCTAAAATAACGTAATTTTGTCACTTTTTCATCTGCATTGCCCCTTCCCTCACAGGTAAACGCAACGTCTCCCACCAGCCAGACCGGCCGCATGCGTATTGCACAATAAAAAATGGATTATATAGAGAAAAATGAGCCTTGCTAAAATCAGGTGGTGAAAACATTGCTAGCTCTTACAGTGGTGGCCAAAAGTTTGGACATTTTTTGAAAGTTTCATGTTTTTCAACTTTGTGTGCTTGTAGAATATATTAATTTTCACTTAAACACAAACGTTTATATATCAAATTGAAGTTCATTTAATGTAGAATTTAATAATAAAAACAGTGTTACAATATCTGTATTACAAAAAAAAAGTTATGCTCATTTTAGTAGAACAAACAAACACAAATCGTTTTGATTAAGGACGTGTTTTGTAATAAAAGCGTACTAGCCAATCACAAACACTGTTCTGAGGACGAATCAAATGTCTGTAACTATAGTTTAGGTTATTTGGATGGTAAAAGAGTTATTGTTGAAGAAATATTTTGCGGAATGATGCATACTAGTACAATTAAATATAGTATTGCTTTTTTTGAATATTTAAAGTCCTTTTTTTTAATTAAACTAATTTTAAACAATGTCTTCAACAAGAAGAACTAATTAGACATCTAAAAAAAGAAGCCGAATTGTTTTATTGAGAGAAAATGGCCTCTCTTATGCTGAAATTGCAAGACAAGTTTGTGGTTCAGTGACTTGTTCTGGTGTACGAAATTTCTGTTTACGTTATGAAAAAAGAAATCAGTGGAAAATAGGCCAAACCAGGCCGATAAAATGCACCAGTGCTACTGCCGATAGAAAAATTAAACGGCTGTGCCTTCAAGATAGAAAAATTTCATCAGATGCCATTAGATGTGAAATGAATGCAGCGGGTATTGCAGTAAGTTCAAGAACAATAAGAAGAAGGTTATCAGGATTTGGACTACAAGCTAGAATCCCAAGGAAAAAACCATATTTAAATCAAATGCAACGCGAAAAACGAGTTAAATGGGCAAAAGAACACATCAAATGGTCAGAAAATCAATCGAAGCAAGTAATCTGGAGCGATGAGAGTAAAATATCGCGCTTTGGTAGTGATGGTAGAAAATACGTGAGACGTAGAGTAGGAGAAGCACTTCATCCTGATTGCATTGAAGCAACTACAAAAACTTCCGACAAATGTCATGATTTGGGCATGTATGTCTGCAGATGGTGTGGGCCGAATTCAAGTGATTGGTGGCATCCTGAATGCCAAAAAATACATCGAAACTGTCCTGGAACCAAAATTGATACCTTCCATCAGGTATCTCTTCCCCAACAACGCACCATTTATTTTTCAGCAGGATTCAGCTCCATGCCACACAGCAAAAGTATGCAAAGCATGGTTTTAAAATAAAGGCATAGATATATTACCATGACCAGGAAACAGCCCTGATCTCAATCCAATTGAAAATTTGTGGCGACATTTGAAAATTCTTGTACGAAAAAAACGTCCATCCAATAAAATGCAACTTATTGAAGCTATAATTGATTCTTGGCACCATGTGATTACGAAAGATGAACTCCAAACACTCGTTCATCGATGAAAAGATGCTGTGAAGCTGTCTTAAAAAATAAGGGTTTTCCTACTAAGCACTGATTGTGTAAGTATCACTTTAAAAAAATGCAAATCTAACATAGATCTTACTATTAGTTGCATAACTTTTTTTGTAATACAGATATTTTAATACTGTTTTTATTATTAAATTTTACATTAAATCACCTTCAATTTGATATATAAAGGTTTGTATTTAAATGAAAATTAATATATTCTACAAGCACACAAAGTTGAAAAACATGAAACTTTCAAAAAATGATCACACTTTTGGCCACCACTGTAGACTATAACCTAACAAGTGTTGAATGTTGTTGCTATTAGTATGAAAGCATGCATGCACTTGCCTTTCCATTCGATGGAATCTCCCAATTACATGTTGATTCTATATATATATTAAATTTTACACCGTCATAGAAAATGTTATGATTACGATAAATAGCCAAGAATACTTTAAAGACCTGTATTTAACTGTAATAGCTCACATTTTCACTTGTATTCCTATAACCAAAACAAAATGGAGTATTATATTGTCTCCTAAACTCATTACCATCTTTCTTGAGGTACCCTGTATACTGATGTGAATATTACTTAGTGCGAAATTTATGTTTACATACAATAGCTATGAAGATTAGTATTAGTCACTTCAACATAATTCTTGAAAAATTTCAACACATACATAAAAGGGGACCCCGACTAATTCTTGCCCGAGGGCCTTAGATAGTCTGCTTATACCTTGTTGCGTATTTGATTGATCACCTTCCCTGATGCTTACCTGTACGTTGAATCACCTCACTTGGTTCTTTATAACACGGAAACCTTGCTATCATGATGCTCTGCTGCCAATCTGTTTCTGATTATCCTCTGGATTTTGATACTCGTCAACCTCAAAGTGACCATTCCGCTTAACACATCTGATTGACTCACATTAGGAAACAGATCAGAAAATGAAATTTCAGACATCAGTCAGTTTAGTAGATTATTCTAGTATTTTATGTTTTTGGCGCCTGCTTTTGAGACTTGGGTGAGAATACGATCGTTGAAGTACAAATCAATAAGAACTGTAAGTTAGTCCACGTCAAGAAATATGAAGAATTTGAGAATAGCAGTGGTGAACGTTTTCCCACAAATGAAGAAATCACAACGTTGCTTGTTTTTCTCCATGATATATCGCCGAACGTAGAAAAAAATGCAGAATCCTTTATGAGAAGTATTTATCCGATGAAAAATTCATAAATGTTGTTACAATAGATGATGTTAAAATCTATTTTTTTTATAAATTTTAATAAAAAGAGATTTTAATAAAAAGAGATTCATTTATTATCATCAAAATGGTAAAAAAAAATAAACATGGTTCAATTTATCTATAGATTTTAGCAAAGAATTTTTTATTGTTGCTGGCTTCTCATATAACGGCAAATTAAAAATAAAGAGAGTGGAGAAAAATTTTAAGATTATCATTTCATATTATCAGACATATATTTTACTGTCAATCTCCAAACATGAAATACGATCTCCTTACTCCCAGTGCCATCGATCTGTTGAACTGTATCAAGATAAAGCAAGCAGCCACACATCACAATCCATTGTTAATTTCCTATAAAAAATGAAACAGGAAATGGTCATCAGGGTGTCTTTCATTGATGTACATGCTATATTCTGATGTATCTCCCATGGATTTTTAATCTTTTAAAAGCGTCGTCCTACAACATCCGTCATGGACTTTGGCAAGCTGTTTAATAGGAATGGGCCAAAATACCCCTTTCAAATTACAAAACATTATTGTCATGGAAATTGTGGTGTAGAAAGGTAGTCCAGAATAAGGGTTTCTAGATTAAACTTATAACAAATATTTTATCAAAAAAATTGTGTAAGTACCAAGAAAATGTCTAAAAAAATTGTGCGAACACTCTCTGTACGGCTGATGTAGTACTTCAAGTTAGTCTGTGATGTGTTCCAAACACAGTTGAAAGATTCCATGTTTGACACAAAAATACAATCCAGAAAATTGCAGTAACAAATACAAAAAACTTCATTTAAACCCTTGTATTTATAATTGCATGAAGATCTGAGACGGAGGATACAAAATACACACTACGTAAATTGTAAAATATTTAAGCTCAATCTTTACAAATGTTTTGCATGTACTACTAAAGAAAAATAAATTCTACATTTTATGGATTTTGAATGAACAATTCCAGTAAAATGTAATGCATAATCCGGCAAATTAGAGAAAAACTTATATTAAAATGTAAGATTTTAAGTATTTTGGATAATCATATGTACTTAATTGTATTTTTTAATTTATTCGAGTTTGGCTATATATATATATGCAGTATGCCCACTAAAGTCCCTTGCAAACTTCTTACCTTCAAAACAGCTGCTGCTATATTCATAAAAGTGGTATCTAGGTATAGTAAAGTAGCCATGCGCTACTGAGTGAAACCACCTACGGCGCCAACTGGTTAATCTCAAAAAAGGAAAGATATAGGGGAAAAAAGTGATTTACAAAATTGTAGAGCACCGTAGATTTAGTACGAAAATACACCTTGTGGACATTAATTCGAAGAATAGTACGATAAAAACTTGCAATTTGTTTACGTGATTTCCTACACTGAGATGTGAAAAACGATCTTAGAAAGAAAAAACATCTAGTTATAACAATATACCTTTATTCGAGATGCTCAAACTTCTCACCGTCAGCTGCAATGCACATTTGGATCATTGTTTGAATTTCACGTTGCGCACGTTGGAGCATAGAGAATGACACGTTGCCACAAGCGTCCGTAATGAGTCGTTTAAGGCCCTGCTATGTTTGTTGAGGGGTCCATATATCTGCTGTTTCAGGTATCCAACCAGGAAAAAGACAGTGGCGTCAGATCAGGCGAACGTGGAGGCCAATCTTCGAAACCGCTATACTCAATAATTTTGTTCCCGAATTCCTTAACGAAGTACTGCTTCACTGGAGATGCCTTGTGAGCAGGCACGCATTCATGTCGAAAGCATAAATTCCGAAAAATAAACAACAGCAGGTTCTCCACAAAATCGGGTATTACATTCTGTAGTATTTGTAAATTTCGTGTGCCCGTTAATGTGCCATCGTAATGTACTGGGCCGATCAGCTTGTTATAGTAAATTGCACACCAAACGTTAATAGTAAACCACATTTATGCCGAACATCGGTAAAACATCTAGGATTTTCCAGCGATTAGTAATGAGTGATCTGCCAATTGTACATGTCATTCTGTGAAAAGCATGTCTCATCCGTCCACACTGTAACTTTGAAGAATGTTGGCTGGACCTGTATCTAGTTCATGACGAAATTGCACAATGCATAGCGTCGCTCGGCTTTCCCGTCCAGTAAAACCTGTTGAGTTGTTGGTCGATATGGAATACCGCCTAATTAGCTTTCGATTTTTCGAACCTGACTTTTTGAGAAAACACAATGTTAACTGATCTCTTTTGTGCTGCATTTCGGATATGTTAGGCCATATACTAATACCTCATCTGTTTGAATTTGCCGTCCTACCTTAGCTGGTCTGGCTCGGCTAGTCACGCAGCCTGTTTCCCTTAAACGTTTTACAGCAGTTAGAAGGGTTTGATGAGAAGGATACGGGCCTGAAGGGAAACTTTGCCGGTACAATCTTCTTTTGATCGTACCTTGCGTCTACATTCATCGTAAAGTAAAAGCATATCACGATACTCACTTTGAAAATTCGCTCCATGACCATGAACATCAACATACAACCCAAAGAAGATGTTTCTTTTATAGCTGTCACAGGTGAACAGGCGTCGCGTTTCTTGCGTATTTACATACTGCAAAAATTTCGAGCACCAGGCGTAAGTTGCGTTCAGTTGATAGGACACTATTTTGCATGATATACATATTGTGTACTCCATTTATAAAGACAATCAGTACAAGGATGCAACATTCGGGGTTTAAACCGCTGTCCTTTTGATTGGGAATCACAAGCGATACCACTGTGACAATTTGCGGTGCCGTGTTTTGTTAGAAAGATAATCATTTCTCCTTCCGTTCATGTTTCGTTACGTCACAATCACAGTGTAGCAAATGAGGAAAAAACAAAAGCGCGTTTTCACCGTTCTCTTCTTCGCATTAATATCCACAAGGTGCCATTTTGCAAGAAATCGATGATGCTCTACAAATTTGTAAATGACTTGTTTTCCCTACCTTTTTCCGTTTTCTTGATAGGAATGCTAACTCCGCAGTGGCGCCGTAGGTGGCTTCATTCAGTAGCGCATGGCTACTTTACAATACCTAGAAACCACTTTTATGAAAATAGCAGCAGCCGTACCGAAGTTAAAAGGGTA
The DNA here is from genome assembly GCA_963931845.1 of Maratus michaelseni. Lineage (NCBI taxonomy): Eukaryota > Metazoa > Arthropoda > Arachnida > Araneae > Salticidae > Maratus > Maratus michaelseni. Next base: position 53,969,842 of record OZ007592.1, on the reverse strand, counting down.
GTAAAGGACATTAGTGGGTATACAGTGTACACACACACACACATATATATAATTTGTTTCTACTTCTATGAAACATATTAAAAATTAGAGTTAAAAGAAAAAATATATATATTTTTTTGTAAAATAATTAAAAAAATTAACTGGAAAATTATATGTTTGTGCTTTAAAAACAGTAACCCATCTTCAATTTCTTAGAAAGCCATTCTTCTAAAATTCAAAATGACTATAATATAAAACAAGTGGGTAAGTGTGACTGAAGATCGCACAAAAGGTTTCATTTAATATTATTTTCAAAACACTTTATCCTTTCTTTAATAAATCCATATATATATATATATATATTTTAAGTCAGGTTTTTTTATAAAGTAAAACTTTACCGGTCTATTTTTCTCGTTTTTATTTGAAAATCTGAACCAGCAAGATACCGGGCGAATCCCGCTATTATACTCTGTCATATTAATATCTGTCATGTGGACTAAATGCTATATTAAAAGAAAATCAGTTTCAAAATTAAACATGTTGTACATATACCTTCAAAATGTCAAAATATGCAAAAATATCCATAATCGGGTTTTTATCACGATTCAATACGTTCCTGAAACACGAGGCTAACGAAAAAGACAGGCTACCGCGGTACATTCCACTTATCTTTTTTTGCAGACCGCTAGAGTAACGTGATGCTCTTTTCGTACACCTGCATTGGTGCATTCGAGCATCACGTGACTCCCGCGGTCTGTAAAAAAAGATACGCCAAAAGCACCGTGGTAGTCTTTCTTTTTCGTTAGCCTTGCTGAAAATCATATGACGTTATAACCAATTATTGACGTCATATCTAATTGCTCTCTCTATTACTCATATTGATACTCTCTTTGTATTATTCTCAAACATTTGAGAAAAATCCTACAAGCTTCCAGTAGGACGTCAGATTAATTTTATTTTTAATTCTCTAATGACGTCATATTAAGCTGGTTTCTGTATTTACACATACTTATACTCCTTGTATTATTGAGAAATGTTTGAAAATTTCCGTTTTATTACCAATATGACGTCATATGAATCTTTTTTTTTTCAACTTGTAAACCTTTTCATTTCATTTTCATTTTTCAAGTGGATATCTTTTAATAGAAAATAAATTATTGTAGAAAAAAAATTATTGTAGATTTTTAATTGTTGGCAATTGCTATAACGGAAGATATTTAAATTTAATAGGAAAAGGCTGTTAGATATTTGGTTTTTATCTTTCTATATTAAAATAATACGATTTTTTCAAAGTTTATGATTTTGAGCTTCATAGTAGATATTCAGCTATAAGTACACAAAATTTCAAGTATGTAAGTTATATAGTTTCTGAGAACCGACTCTGTGACGGACAGACAACGAAGCGGGAGTAATAGGTTTCGCGAGATGAAAGAAACCCTCAAAAACATGTACACAGATGAATAATAAAGCTTAGATACAAATATTATTTAAAATACTGGCGGTGTGGTCATACGTACATGTTGTCCCTATATACTCAGGTGTCTCGTAATTATGTTTTAAATATACCGTCCTACCAAATTTATCTACTTATTTATAACTTATGCTTTAGCCAAATTTAGATTAAGCTTAAAAATACTCGTAGTGAAGATGCATTATGAATTATTCTAGCATTTTTTTTTATAATAGAACTAGAGCACAAGTAAGATACATTTTAACTAAACATTTCAAAAAATTCCAAAGGATAACGAATTTTTATTGTTACATAGTCCTTGGGAATATGATTAATAATATATAGAATTGTAATAGACAGAACTGTTGAAATAGTGTGGAAGAACATTTTATAGACCTAAGAAAAGGAAAATTTTGATGTCCATCTGAGGCGACTATCATAAACTGGAAATTGAAAACTGTATTACTTTATAACGGAGATATGATATTTAATCCGAATTTTGTGTTGAAAAGAATTAGAACGTTACCGGAAAAATAATGAAACATATTTATTATTTAAAAAAAAAAAAAAAAAATACAAGTTTTGTTACGTAAGAGGGAACAAACTACGAAGAAGTTGTCTAGCTACCTAATCGTCTATTGGAGATGGTTAGTGGCGAAAATATCAAACAAGAATGCTCAAATTGTGTGTTTAGACGAGAAAATGGTGAAAGAGTTTTATGTGCGCGAGTCGAAAATTAATGTCTTTATTATTCTACAGGGCTGAGTATTTTTCCATTCAGAAGAATATTATATAAATATATATTTATTTAACCATTATAAAATTATTTATTTTGTTAAAAGGGATTTTGAAAATTAATGAAAAGTCGAATTCCAAGTTTAACCTAGTTTACTGTAAGAACTAAAATAACTTCTTAAAACACCATCAAAACGTTAAAATGCGCTAGGCCTTTCGAAAGATCTGAGTCTTTCTTCGTCAGGCGCAAAAAGACGTGCGTCTACTATGAAAGCAGCAGCAAGACTGAAATGAGAGGTAAGGGAGAGGAAACAAGCTGATGCAACAGCCAATAGGAAAGTAGAATTCAACAGCCAATAGGAAAACAGAAGACAACAGCCAATCACAGAAGAGTAAAATCAAAACAATAGAGAATACAAAATAGAAAGGGAATAAGGAAGTGAAAAAATAAATAAATAAAAAATAAATAAAGCACACAAATATATTAAAAAATGGAAACAGATGAAAATTAAGAATTAAATAAGTAACCAAAATCTATAAATATATATAAAAAACAGACTAAAATTAATTAATACAAAATAAATTATATGGAAGTACTGAAGAGGTTTTTCCAAGCAGCAGAGAGCATTGTGGAATCAGATTTATCATTAACAATAACTTCACGATTAAGATAAATAGCTAAATTTTCCAAAAAGTCCAATTCAGAGATACTATTAGCATTAAAGTTTAATGCTAATAGTATCTCTGCTAATAGTATCTTTCCTATTGGCTGTTCATTTCTACTTTCCTATTGGCTGTTGCATCAGCTTGTTTCCTCTCCCTTACCTCTCATTTCAGTCTTGCTGCTGCTTTCATAGTAGACGCACGTCTTTTTGCGCCTGACGAAGTAAGACTCAGATCTTTCGAAAGGCCTAGGGCATTTTAACGTTTTGATGGTGTTTTAAGAAGTTATTTTAGTTCTTAGTGTTTCACACCAGTTTCAACTTATTTTACTAGTTTACTGTGTTCTGTTTACCGTGTTCTCATTTTCTGTGGGGTCCGTTCCTACATATGCTTTTCGAAAAGAAATCTAAGAAATTTTACGATATAAGATTGGCAATGTACACTTATTAATAAATATAACTTAATTTTACAGATTATTTGTTATATTTTCGGGTGTGTAAGAGTGGTTAAATGTTTTTTTTCTTTTTAATTAAATGTCGCGTTCACGTTAATAACGTTCCCCATTTTATTCCGTTTTTGGGCCCGATTTACTAGTTTTTTTTTTCTATTATTTAGGTACTCCAGCGACTGTACGCACCAAACGAATTACTCATACACAGCTACCACCTTTTCCGAATAATAATCATATTTTTTGGCGTTTCATTTTTTACACTGTAATAATTATCAGATTTTCCTAAGAATTAGCACATACCTCTCTCAGAGTATTACAATTCCATTCCAGCACTTTCGGCCGGAATTATTACATAGAATAACCAGCATTTCAGAATAAAATCTAATTTTCGTACATTTGGTCCTACAACTTCCTGTTTTTATTTTCGTGTTCTTAGGTATTTGAAAATTCAAAAAACTAATTTACGCTCATCACTTAGTAACACTTAAACGCTATTTTCGATTAATGCATTATTGAATCTCTTTTGCGTTTCTTCTAGGATTTCTGTTTAGGATTTCTGTAATTATTTTTCTATTACAAATGGATTTTGTAAAAGTTTTTCCACCAGTCATCTTTTAATTTTAGTACTACTATTTCACCACTAGAGGGAGCTTTTGATGACAGTATAAAAGTTCCATTTTTTTATATTTTATTTATTTATTTATTTATTTATTTATTTATTATTTATTTATTTATTTATTTATTATTTATTTATTTGTTTATTTATTGTTTGTTTGTTTGTTTTTAGAGTAATAATTCTCAGATTCACCTAAGAATTGGCACATAAGTACACCATAATATTTCTATTCCTTCCCAGCAGTTTCGGTCGCTTACAGATAAGTTGTATCACAACCGTCTACGAATAAAATCCCATTTTCTGCAATTTGTTCTGCAGCTTTCTGGTTTTATTTTTGGTTCTGGAGTCGTTTAAAAGCCTAGAAATATCATCATCTTCGTCACTTATTATATGTATACGGAACGGTACGGACCTTCCCGGTATCGATCCGTGGCGAATATGCGTTCTGAAGAAGGTTTGTTTAGAACAGAATGCGCCCCCTGGTGTTGGAAGGTGAAACTAACAGATTTTACACAGTGTAAGTACGCAGCAAGCCCGTCATACGGTGCCTGATACAGCGGGGGACCCGGCCAATGAACGCGGGCCCGTCAACGCCGGGCAGGTCAGCTGGAAACTGAATAATTTTCACGTTATTTTCTATTTGATATATAATTAAGAATAATTACCGAAATCGAAAAAAAAACCCGACTGGTTTTCTTACACCTCTCTGCATTGTAAAAAAAAAAAAAAAAAAAAAAAAAAAAAAAAAAAAAAACTCGGAAACGTTACTCTGTATGGTGGGGCAGCAATGTGGCCCATCGGTTCTGTTATGTTTCCGCATATTTCGGTCAGATGTTCGTAAAAGTTTTCGCATATTTCGGAAATGTTTCTTTATATTTCAGTCAGATATTCAGTAACGATTCTGCATATATCGAAAATGTTTTTGTATACATCGGAAAGGTTTCTGCATATATCGGAAATGTTTTTGTATACATAGGAAAGGTTTCTGCATACATCAGAAATGTTTTTGTATACATCGAAAATGTTTCTGTGTGTTTTGGAAATGTTTCTGTGTATTTCTGTTTTATAATTTCTTTTATTTCAGAGAACAATATGCTTTAAAAAATTAATATTACATTCGCTCGAGGCGAAACCCCACTCCACATCATCGTGGTTGGTATTTTTGCGAAGTTCCGTGAGCGAACTCGCTAATCATACTATAGAAATGATTCCATGAAGTATTATCTTGTAGATGAATTAAACTCTAGAATTACCAATACTATAAACTTTCTGTGATTTCTGGTGTGAAACATAAATTTTTCTGAACTCGTTTTATTATTCACCTTTTATTATTAGACTGCTACTCAAGATATCACTTTAACCCTTTCCGGCACAGTGGTCCCACGCCGGGCACACCTAATTTTAACTTGCATTCTGCACCAAGAATATTTTAATAAAATTTTGCTTATACAATGAAAGCTTAAATTAAGGAGCTCTTAATTTCTAAAAAAATCGTTGGTAAATTCCGGTGTCAGTAGGTAATTTTGCATTTTACGAACAGAATTTGTCTGTGCCGCAAAGGGTTGAAGTTATTTATGCAGGCGAAATAAACTTTGAAAAAACTTAATTCTATGACAAATACTTCTGTCATTTTAAAATAACTCCAAATTTGAGAGTATGTCCTTCTACTGAAGAGAGGCTTCCAAATTTTCCTTTGTAGGAACAGAATTGAGTCGTCTGGAAACTTCTTTAGTTTACCTACTACAAGTTTGCAAGTACAACAAGTTTAGAAGTTGCTGTATACACAGTTAAATAACTCGTTCGATAGTTTCTTTATACTCTTGTTCCATGAATCTATAATAAATATTATATATTTGATTGATGAACAATAATGTAGTACTAGTATTAATGAATTACAGTTAGCACCGCATATACGTCTTTAACATCTTTTCGTTTTGAGATCGGCTCCGGTTCATAACTTTTCTAATGATGAAATGTATCGTTTATATGACAGAACAAATTCCTAATTTCACTTATACTATACGTTTTTCACTCAGTTTTTATGAATCAGATATTTGTAAATAAATAACGTTGAAAATTTGATTTATGGATCTATAAATAATTCTTTTTTTAAATGCAGCCTCATGAATTCCATCCTCTAAATAGATACTCAATGAGAATATTTAATTTCCCTATACTTATAAATAGATTTTAGTAATACCTTTCAACAGTTTTTTTAAATCTTGTAAATAGTTATACTATTCGAAAATATTTTATATCTGTGGTAATTGTTTTATTTTCACGAATTGTATACTTATAAATAGATATATTGATAAGAATGTTTTGGCTGTAAATATTTTTAATATAGTGTTTTAAAACTATCATGCTTCGAAATATATTCATTTAAAGGTATTAATTTATTCGTATAACATGCTAGGTGCTGAGATAACCTGAGAAAATAAATATATTTTTATAAGTATACAGTTCATAAAATAAAATAATTATTTATAGATACGAAATCTTTTGACATCTATACAAGATTAAAAAATATACTTATTTAAAGGTAATAAAATAATACATCTATTTTGGGAAATAAAGCACTTTCATAATGCATATGTATCTGTTTACAGCATGGAATTCACGAGACCGGATTTTAAAAAGGAATTATTTATAGATTTATAAATCAAATTTTCAATTATATTTATTTATAAATATCTGATTCGATTCATAAAAAATGAAGGAAAAACGTATAGTATAAGTGAAATTAGGAATTTGTTCTGTCATATAAAATATACATTTCATCATTAGAAAAGTTATGAAACGGAACCGATCTCAAAACGAAAAGATGTTAAAGACGTATATACGGTGCTATCTGTACTTCATTAATGCTAGTACTACATTATTTTTAATCAATCAAATATCTAATATTTATTATAGATTCATGGAACAAGAGTATAAAGAAACTATCGAACGAGTTATTTAACTTTGTGTATACAAGAGAAGATTAACTGCAAATGTAATATTAATATGCAATAAAATAGAATATGATAATATTAATTTTTTAAAAGCATATTGTTCTCTCAAATAAAATAAATTATAAAACATAATACTTACAGCTCATATAAATACGTTGCATCTGCATCTGTTTTAAGCTGTCTTTCCTCTCAAGAATAATACAAATCACGTGATAATGACATGTGCAGTAGGTCGGAGTAGATGAGCATCCGCAAATATTACTTCATTTCGAATTCCATTTTTAAACTTTACACGGAATGAGTGTAACATTTCCGAATGTTTCAGTAACCAACAATTTACACTACCTATTCGAAAACATTTCCGCTATGGAATGTAACGTTTGTAACTTCTTCAGAGTATTCACCGCTTTGAATATTTTTTCCGGAAATAAGTGTAACGATTCCGAAATAACAAGTAACTGTGGAGAACACAAAGTTTACTATACATTTCCGGAAACCTTTTTGCCGTGTGCCGAAATGCTTCTGATTTTTTTTTACAGTGTGATCTTATAGCTTAACTTATACCTATAGATAATGAATGTGTCTATTTACATTTTACACTTATCCAATATTGTCGTTTTCTGAGTAATTGTACTGAAGTTTTAATTAGATGATCATACATGGTTGAGAACTGGAACTCGTGGATTACTTTGAAAATTTATATCTGCAATTTTCGCATTTAAAAAAATACTCGAAAGAAAATATTTAACCTGATTTGGAAAGGTAAATGAATCTGAAACCTTTACAAAGTTTAATTTAAAGCAGAGCTTTGAAAAGTCAATATTAATAAATAAACTAAGAATCTTACGAGGAGACGGCAATGTCCAGATATCTTGAAAATATTTTCTAGTTATCAATCATGCAATTAACTGAGAATTTTAAATTCAACGCATATGTACCTCATTTAAAAATGCAAGCTTGTCGAAATCTTAGAAGTTTAAAAGTGCTTGAACATTAGAATTTGTGTGAAATAAATAATGTTAAATATTATTATTTATTTTTTACTTATGTGTTCAATAGTTACTTATTTATTGAGTACAATATACTCATACAATTAATACTTATTCGTATGTAATTACTCATATGTATTGTACTTATTCATATGTATATTCAATTAATACTTATTCATATATATATTTTTTTATATGTTAAAAAAAATATTTTATCAAATTTAGAAATTTTTTTAGATTTTTTAATATCTTTCATTTATAATGTTTTGAAGTGTTTGATATACTACTGATATCGTATTGATATACAGCTATCGTGATATTTATCATTGGTATACATATAGAGAGAAGGTAAATTGTAATAACGTTTTGTTCTTTTAAAAGCATAAACACTAGATATTTCATTTGTTGTTGTTGTCGTGTCAGAGGAAGTATCATGGCACTTCTCTGAAAGAAGGGTGCCAGAGCCTCAAGAGAGGTTGGACTTCTAGAACTTGTCTCTTAATTTTTAACCAATTCCAGATGAGAGACCTGCACCTTGATTGGCACTCCAAGATGTATCGTTGGCTTGGAGGGCATTGGAGCCAAGAACAGATTTCACGTGCACCAGCTCCCATTAACGTACACGGTCCCATAGCAGCCGTAGTCGAGTGAGATTGTCACCCTGCCACTGACCATGGTCGATGCTGCGTCCCTTTCTGTGATCTGGACGGGAACCGAGCTTAAACATCTGCGCCACTGCGGAGCAGATATTTCATTTAAACAAATTATTTGGCACAGAAATTTCAAACTGATTACAAAAGGTAAATGAATCTAAATGCTCTTAAAATAGAAATTGCCAAACAAAATGCAATTAAAGTAGACAGTTGAAACTTCTGAAATCTTCAATAAAATAAGAAATTGATGAAGAGTATGGTGAGTTACTATTATAAAATATTTTTATAAATACATTTCTAACGCTCACTCTCATATTTAACTACTAATATGTTCTCAGCTCATAAATATTTTTGTTCCAAAGAGTTTTGAACTTTTAAATTTTTAAGATATAGTTATACGGAAAGCAAAATGCATTAAATGTTATAACTTGAAATATCTTCTTTATTGTTCAAGATATGAATAAAAACTCTGTTTCCGATTGGAGTGAAATATTCTGCTGTAGGTAGTTTGACTACGGCTCTGTGATCATTTTTGGAACAAGATAACTAAACAGACAAGATTCTCTGTTTATAGTTTAATGCGACCCACTACAAACACCCATGCTTCACTTGAAATTGGATCTCTGAAACACTTATCTACAAGCCAACCGTCCCAATCGTTGGACAAGCAGGTGGGATTACAAGATGCACTTACTACTGAGAATTACGATCGCGATCACAGTTTCCTACATAAAAATCGTTCTTGGTAGGTGTTCTACAGCCCCTTCATATATGCTCGCATAATTTTAAACCACGTGTATATGTAATAGGTTGAGTAAATTAGGCCCTCGCAGCAAGCTCGAATTAACTCAATATTGTGTCACAAACTCATCAATTTCTATGGATTGCAAGAATACTTGTATTGCACAAAAAAGAAAAACGAAAGAAAACAATAAAAGAAAAAAAGAAAAGAAAAAAACTAAACTAAACTAAATGCGAATGTAAGAATAGTTTTAAAAAGTAGTTTAAAAATTGTGTACAGTTTGAAAAATTGCGCTTGATTTATTGCATTTACTTTGCGGTACGCTATTCTAACACTGATTCTCCCCTTTTAAAAGATTCCTTTCAGCAAGTTTTATTTTTTAGTCTTTTCTTTCATTTTTGCTAATGTATTTTTCGAACATCCCTAGGGGATTCGGTGACTACTAAATTCATAAATATTTTATTTAAGTCTTATCAGAATATAATATCTAATATATTTTTTAACATTTAAATAGAATTATGACTGAGGAATATAATATTTGGAACTAAGATCAGTCACAGTATATTTCTAATATTAATTTGCTTTGATAAAAATTATCAAACACAAAAATTCAGCCATGATAAGTTTATTCCCAAATATAATTATTTTGTTTCCAATTATTTTATCGTAAATGTGACCTTTAAATACAAGAATAACTTTAAAAAATATATTAGATTGTGCAACTGAAATTATACATTTAGATCTGGAATAGAATTCATCTAAAATACCAAACATTTAAAATATCTTAGATTAAAATATTAGTCACTGTTCAGTTGGCTGTATATTTAGAATGGAACAGTGGACAGTCGATGGATTCAGGGGCTCCCTAGTTGCCAGGCAACTACACGGCCGGGAAATGAGTAAATTATTGACACATCTTAGAGAGGAATGAAAAAAGTCTATGAGTAGTACATGTTCTTCAATAATCAGTTAAGGATACGCACTAACAAGTAAGAAAAAGGGTTCGGTTCTGCCTAATGCACATGAAATTTTGGACTGAAGACTAAATTATTAGGGAATATGAAATGGTCTATTTATTGGACTAGGTGGGCTCCCACCACTCCGAAAATGCAAAGGATTCCAGTAGTATGCTGGAACGTTCAAACAATATAAATACAGAAGATTAATAGAAAGAAGTTGAAGATTTAAAAAATATATAACTATAAAAATAATTTAAGATAGTAATTTAAATTAATAGGATAGTAAAAATAAGTAAAATTTCAAACTGCTCAAAAAAGAAGTCGTAGTCGAAATAAAATAGTTATTTAAGATAAAAGATATAGCGAGCAACACAAAAATGTCCATTTTCATTGCGATACTTTTTTTACCTATATTATAAATATTTTACAGAATGTATAATTAAGTACAATATACAGTTTATTATTATTATTATTATTATTACTATTTTGCAGTTTTTAGAGTTAATATGCAAAGAGAAAGAAAAAGAAAGTTGGAAATTGTACGTCAAACAGGACCAATGAGGTGCGTTCGTAATATAACTAGTTTCATAAATATGCAGATCTCGGTTCAATAGCTGTTGCACTCTTATGCAAAAATGCATGAATACAAATTTATTTTATGTGCATATTTTCATGTTAAAGATATTAATTTTATTTTATGAAATTAAATTTCCATACATTTTTACAAACACTTAATTACAATTCTGTTACATTAAAATTATACTATGCGCAAATATCCAATACAAGTAAAAAAAAAAAAAAAAAAAAAAAAAAAAAAAAAAAAAAAAAAAAAAAAACATTGTTATTATTTTAGTGCAATGAATTATATCGTCTGTTATCCCTAACGAGCAGGGAAGACCGAGCTATGCTCGGTCAAAATTAAATTTGAATTCAAATATGATCCATGACCAAAATGACCCACTAATTGAATTTTCTCGAACATGTGACTTAGCCCAACAGTCTTCTCGTGCCCGAAAACCATTGGATGCAAAATTTAGTGTAAATTGAGCCGCTTTTTAGATCATGACCCACAATGACCCAGAAATGACACACTAATCGAATTTTCTCGGATATGTGACCTAGCCCAATGATTTTATCGTGCTCGAAACTCGTAGGACACAAAATTTAATCAAAATCGTTAGAGCCGTTTTTTAGATCAAATTAATTTGACCCGCGTTGACCCAAAAATGACCCACTAATCGAAAGTTCTTGAACATGTGACCCAGCCCAATAGTCTTCTCGTGCCCGAAAATAGTCGGATACAAAATTTCGTCAAAATCGTTTGAACCGTTTTTTAGATACAGTTAGCTTGACCATGACCCAAAATGACTCAAAATGGCTCACTAATTGAATTTTCTGGAACATGTGACCTAGCCCAACAGTCTTCTCGTGCCCGAAAACCATTGGATGCAAAATTTAGTGTAAATTGAGCAGCTTTTTAGATCTTGACCCACAATGACCCACTAATCGAATTTTCTCGGACATGTGACCTAGCCCAATGATTTTATCGTGCTCGAAACTCCTAGGACACAAAATTTAATCAAAATCGTTAGACCCGCGTTGACCCAAAAATGACCCAGTAATCGAAAGTTCTCGAACATGTGACCCAGCCCAATAGTCTTCTCGTGCACGAAAATGGTCGGATACAAAATTTCGTCAAAATCGTTTGAGCCGTTTTTTAGATACAATTAGCTAGACCATGACCCAAAATGACCAAAAATGACCCACTAATCGAATTTTCTCGAACATGTGACCTAGTCCAATGGTTTTCTGGTGCCCCAAAACGGTAGGATACGAAATTTTGCAGAAATCGTTACAGCCGTTTTTAAGATAAAATTTGCATATATATATACATATATATATAACCACACACAAGATTTGCTCGTATTAGAATATATGATAAACTGTGGGTAGATTATATGATTGCTATAATATATATATTATAAAAAATCTGTTTTTGAATTCAGTGATACTTAAATAATGTGACTCCACCTTCAATATGGCGTAACTAACACAGCAACCTTGAATCATTACCTATCATGGGATATCATTGAATTAATTACGTATGATAGGATTTATTTGAATGAAGAAAACTTTTATTAATATATTTTTAAGTTTTGATTCGATTTTCATAAAATTTGAAATGACTGGACAAAATTCTGCAAATATTATATATATTAATTACCAAAACCATTCTGTATGGTAGTTTTTGAAGTGGCATATGTAGACAGACGCCCGGGACGGACCAGACGACGATTACAGATGCTACGTATTTATATAATTAAGAACTCAGTTTAAAAAGAATTTTCTTAAAAATAAACTTTATTTGTATTTAATTTTTGATTAAGCACTCCTATGTAAATTTTCTGGTTTTATCGTATTATAGTTTAATTATGAATAAATGCAATTGAACAGCCTCATATCCAAAACTGGTGCTGATAATGTATTTTTAATAATAATGTGTTACTTCAATTCAACGGTTTTTGAATTTAATATAAATCATGATACAACTATAAGATATTTACTGTGTTTCTTCAACACACTCTTTTGCAATTTCTACGAAAAACATTTAGTGCAATGTATTTTAGTTGTTTCAAATACATAAGGCTGAAGGAAAAACGTGTTAGAAAACATTTAAATATATTTTGGAGAAAAAGTTTCTTCTTTTTTTTTTTTTTTTTTTTTTTTTTTTTGGCAAATTAATTTTTTTGCTACTATTAAATTTATTTTTTCTCCTTACAAATTATCAATAAAAAAAAATTCAAGATATTTAATCATTTTTTTTGGTTTGATATTCGTTTATTATTATTATTGTTGCTGCTGTTGTTGTTGTTGTTGTTGTTGTTATCAGCAGCAGCATTGATAAATTTAGTGAAAACGTTTTTGTGATTCCTTCAACATTAGAAAATGAACTCAAGGCAGGGGGATTTTTATTGCCTAATTATCAAAATATCTAAATTAAAATAAAAGAAATTTTAATATAAATAGTACTACTAATAAAAAAATTATCAAATAAATATTTATTAACTCGTTATTTAAATTCGATGAATAATTACTGTCTGGTTTTTTATTAAACTGGATGATTAATTCAATAAAGTTCCTGTAAAAAATAAGGAAAAGTTATATTGTTATTTATTTAATACAAAAATGATGTTTTTCTTTACTGTACTTTTTCCAAAATATCAACGACACATTTATAAACAAATAGAAAAAAATTAAATAAAAAAAATATATAAAATATTTTAATAATTTTCTTTTAATTGTAAATAGAAAAAACACAGTCATGCGGTTGCATGTATATCATACATTTGAAATATAAAGACATCCATAAAAATCAGAATAGGAGAAAGTGTGGTGAAATCGAGTAAAATCGTTTAGTCGTTTAAAAACGGGATCCCTAAATCTGAGCAGCACTATAGCAACTAATGGTTAAAATACTTAACCCTAGTCATGATCAAAAGCCGCCATTTCAACATCTCCTAATCTCATTTATGTAATTTCTGTGTTGCAAAGGGGCCCCACCAGTGGCTGAGAGGTTATGCTCTTGAAGCTGGTAGACGGGAAGTGCTGGGTTCGATCCCAATCGCGCCCGTCGGCCTAATCGTTCGGCGTTTTTGTGGTTTTCTTCGAGCCCTGGATTTGTCCATGCGTAAATACGGGTTAGGTTCCCTTAGAAAGACCCCCACGAAGGGCACTCCCCCTGGAGCTATATCCTAAGTGTAGATAATTGGCCGTCAATAATCAACCCAAACCTGTGTTGCAAAGGAATTGTGATCATATATTTTTTGTTTGCTTGTTTTCAAAATTATTAAATAGGAACATAATTAAAGTTACTGAAACTTTTTTATATTATTGTGTGTAGCATATTTAATTAGGATTTCTTTACCATGATGAAACTGTTACTGGTGAAATTTATAGGTGAAATTTTATGACTTCGTTTGCCTCATGCCGTTGGGGGTAAAAACGGATTTTTAATGTCAGAAAAAAAAGGATATATGAAAACAATAATTGAAGATACAATTAACAATGTTTCAACAAAAAGATAGTCAAAACTACAATGACAAGAGTGATTATGATGTTTATAAAGCTGGTAAAGAGGTGAATTTCTTTTCTGAGATTGTTCAATCTGTTTTGAAGATACTTGACCTTTTAGACTTATAAATGAAATATTATTAGCTTAGTTCCTTACTTCAATTTGTAAAATAAAATATATTGTTTCTTTTTGAAAGAAAGGGAATTTAAATTTCATGTAAAGTAGCATATCCTGCATTTTTACCTCACATTTGGTGAAGAACCAGTTGATTTGACTTTTAATAAATAATTATTTATTAATAAAAATATGATGAACCAAGCATCTATTTATAATTATATTAAGGTCCAAGGATAAATAGGAAATGTGTACGAAAAGTTACAATAAATTCATTTGGGAATTCTTGCTTGAAGAAAAAAAATGATAATTAACTATGCGATTTTACCCCACTTGCCCCTACTTTTCGTTTAACTTTTACTGTCTAAATAATTTATAATATGCTTTATGCATATGTTATGCATAACACTGTCTGTGACATATTGGTAAAAAAAATGTGCATAGAATTCTATTTTAACACAAATCACGTATTCTTTCTTTACAGTTTTATTGTAGCGTTTTAGGAAACTGTGCAAACGACATGATGTCAAAAATATATAATATTTGAAGAGATGCAGCAAAATTATGCATAAATAAGAAACAAAGTTTCTGTTATTTTTGTATTAAAAATTTTTTTAGTCTTTACTATTTTCTTTGCTCTTGAAAAATTTCAATTTCGAAAATTTTGTAAAAGATTCCAGTCTTTGAATTTCTTTTCAATTTTCTTATAAATTTGATTTGTTAATGCATAGTTTAATAATATATTTTGGGATTTCCTCAACATAAAGAAATTAAATAAAAACGAGAAGTAATGACTTTTATCTATCTAGAGATACATTAAATATGTAACTGTACAATAAATTATGCATTATGAATAAGAGAAAGCCAGTTCCAGGAAAAATTGTTGAAAAGGCAAAAAATCATTTATTTATTTATTTATTCTTTAGATTCTATATAATATATTTTTTTACGTAGCTTTATCACACATGTAGTACAATAATTAATTAGTCATTACCATTAGTCATTGGCAATATAATTTGATCAGAAAAGGGGTTATTGTATCATTTGTAACTCTGTGCGTATGTTATAAGAAACATATAAGTATATAAATGGATATAAAAAAGTAGCTTATGAGTAAATTATCAGCAGGAATGAAAGTATAGTGATAATGTATAGATTGAGATAGTGCATAGATTATTTAATGGAAATGTACTTTTAATTACCCCCCCCCACTCACATAAATAGCATATATATATATACAGGGTGTAACTGAAATGCTTCAACAAACTTTGAGGGATGATAGTACTCATGAAGATGAACAAAAAATGCAGTAGAACACGGGGTCGCAAATGACATTTAACCCTTTCAGGGACAGTGGTATGTCTAAAAAACCACTTAATTTTAATTCCAAAACGCCACAATGGCACCAGAATTTTGCTAAAATCTTTTCCATTTAATATTTATGTGAAATATAGCCTCTTTTCTTATTTAGAAACAATTTTTTTTGTAAATTCCGGTGCCAGTCCATTTTCAGACGCATTTTCTCTATTTTTATCCTTTAAGCCTTTTAGGGGCAAACTACTTTTAGTACTAAAATGTTGAAATAAATGACTGGTACCGGAATTTATAATTTTTTTTTTTATAAATAAGAAAAAGGCTATATTTCACATACATATTAAATGGAAAAGATTTTAGCAAAATTCTGGTGCCATTATGGCGTTTTGGAATTAAAATTAAGCGCTTTCATAAACATACCACTGCCCCTGAAGGGGTTAAACGTCATTTGCGACCCCATGTTCCATTGCATTTTTTGTTCGTCTTCATGAGTACTATCATCCCTCAAAGTTTGTTGAAGCATTTCAGTTACACCCTGTATATATATATATATATACAGAGAGCGAGAGAGAGAGAGAGAGATGGATAGTTAGATAGGTAGATAGATAGATATAGATATAGATATATAAAGACATATAAATTTTAAACAACCTAGTTTGTAAAAAAATATACATATAAAAATATGCCAATAAAGTATTTCTCTCAAATCCTTGTGTTGTTACACTTACAATGGTATTAACAAGGTTATACAATTTTTTATTAAAGTGTATTTTCACAAAAATTTTATTTTTTGCACTCATGTATATATTGCGTTTAAACAATAAAATTTTCACTAACCGCTTTGAAATCAGATTCGAAAAATGATTGAAATAAAAATCTTGTTTTAAAATATCTGTCTTTAAGTTAAAATGTCCACCAAAAATACTTAAAAGAATGTTATTTGTGAAAATTCGAAGAACATTCAATTATCAGATTTAATTCTTTTGCAATGTTAGCTGACTCAAAAGTCTTCCTATGTAGTGTTTGAAATATTCAATTATTTTTCTACCAAGCAATTTTCTACCTGCCGAAAATTACTTCTCGCCTCCTTTTTTATTTCTAATTTAAGGAGTACGTGTTTCTATCAGCTGTTTAACGGACTGAAACAAAGTTGTTTGATATGTTACTGTTTCCAAATAGAGACTCTCTATTATGTGAGCCAGGAAAGAAACATCAACATTTAATCGAATTTTATTTTAAAGCATTGATAGTTTAGTGTTACAGTGTTACAATTAATGTCCGACGTTTCAATAAAATTTTTACTAAGAAAAAAAAAGAAGAGGGAAACTTCCGGCCCACATTTCTGAAAGTTGACTTTTATTAAATATTTATATACATGTGTTTATAATAAAACAAATAATGCGTTGACAACAAGGGAATTATTGGGAATTTTAATTCACAAATATTTTGATAGATTTTCTTATATATATATGTGTCACTATATAAATATATTATACATTGATAAATATATGTTACACAGATTATTTAATTAGTCTTTAGATTTTTTCTTTCCAAAATAAATTGCGGTTGTTTTAAAAATATGCCAAAAAGTTATTTTCTTAATAATCATGTAGGTTTATTCTATGTACGCTAAAAATATACAATTTATATTAATATATATATTTTTTTTTTCATTTTTTTAAAATTTGTTTTTACAGATGTGATTTCGATTTGATTACGTACACTATATATGTGTGTGTGTGTGTGTGTAATCAAAATGAAATCACATCTGTGAAAACAATTGAAACAAAAATGAAAAAAATATATATTTAGCACAGGAAGATAAAAAAAAAATATGTTTTGGAATCATCAGAATAGCTTCATAAGTACAACAAATATTAAAGATAAATTATTTAGTAGAATATGATCGACATAAAGCCTAAAGAGCAATATTATGTCTTTAAAACGTATAAAACTCCTACGATGATTGAAAAATATTATGAAAATTAAGTAATTAATTAACGTTCAGTAAATTTAGGCAAAAAGATAATCTATACTAATAAAATAAAGTTTCCTTCTGTGTGTGTACGATGGCTAGAAAGATCTAGCACCCTTGAAGTTTGAAAATTTAGGTGAAGACAGTGCAAAAACTCTCCCGGAGCACCTGAGAATGAGAAATTTAATATTTTGAAAATTAGAGTACATATTAATTAAAAACTCATCAAACATAGCAAAAATGCGATCAGAAATTAGAGAAAAGGGATCCTTTTTTTATCGGAACAAAGAAAAAAGTATGTTTCTGCTTAGATTTGCACCTCGAGCCAACCCACCTAAAAATTAACTGCAGTTTTTCTACAGAAGTGAAGTATTTTTGAAGTTTTTCTACAGTCAACTGTAGATTTTCTGTAGTGTAATCTTGACTGTAAAAATACTTCAGTTATTTTGTAGTTAATGTGAAGTAATTTTGCAGTACTTTATTTCAAAAATACTCTGAGCTATTATCTGCAAAAATACTGTAGTTTATGTGAAATCATTTAACAGCCATTAATTAAAAAAGTAATGAGTCTTTACATTTGTAGTAAATAAAACTGTAGTAAATTTGAAGTATTTTTACAGTTATTAATTCAGAAGTATATTTTCTGATGTATCTGCAGTATAACTGTAGTTACTGTGAGGTAATTTTTCAGAACTTACTTTCTAGAAAGATTGTGTTATATTTTCTGTAGTTTATCTGCAGTTTTAAAAGTGCTGTTAAAGCTTTTCAGTTTTTGTTATTGATGCATGACTCACTATTTACTTTATTAATAATAATTAATAACATTTTCAATACTTTTATTTTAAGGTGCTAATTTGAGCACATGTGAAAGTCCTCCCCTCCCCCTTCTTTAAGTGAAACAAAACAAATATTCAAATTTATTGAACTTTAAAATTCAAAACAAATATGCATATAAAATCAATCAATGTTGTTTATCGTTAAAATGTTAGACCTAATGAGCTACCGACTTACAGATTTCGGGGGCCCCGGGTAGAAACATAATAGCTGCCCCCTATAACATTTTAAGTGCAAATATAATGCATTAAAACCCTATCGTCTATTATACTAATTTACTATTCATACAGTATTATATCATTATCTTACACATTAATTATGAAATGAAAGTGCTCTGAACCATAGACATATTATAATTCATATTATAAAATTCCATTAAAACTTCTAACTATATAAAAATAATTAAATATATATATACTTAATAGTTTTTAAACTTAATCGTACAAAGAAAATAAAACTAGTACGCATATTAATTCAACATATTTTTTAAATTACGCATTAATATAAAAAGTAACAACTATTTTTCTTATTTTATTTAAAATTTATTAATTATTACGATAAAATTAAATTTATTTCATAAGCTATGAAAATATAAACACGTACCTTCACAAAATATTATTATATAAGGTCTGTTCTACTTTTCCAAACAGTTATCTTAAGTGTAACAGACCTGGTTTGGTAGGGGTCGCTAAGGTAAATTGTGTCACAAGTAGGCTAAATAAACTTGGACGTGCGTTTAATATTTAATCTACATCAATCATTCTAAAAACATCTATTGCTGAGTCGTAGTCAATCCGGCACCCCTTGTCCGGTAGCCAAATTTATATTTGTTTTGTTTTGTTTTCAAAAAAGCATATATATTTAATTACAAGAATGATTTTAATTAGGAAATTTTGTTCTGTTTTATACAAGCTCCAGTCATTACATACGAGTAAAAAAAAAGTGTTTATGATGAATGAAAAAGAGTATATAAAAATGTAAAAGTTTTGGTTTCGAAAGATACTATGTCCCATAAATATTTATATTAAAAATAAACAACTCTAACTAACATATGCAGTCATCCTGCTCAGAAATATTTCTGTTGTATTATGTCATAATATAAACAACTTATATAATACAACCAAGTTTATTCCTTCAAAACTGAAAGATTGAATGTATAAAACATAGATAGATCTGCCTATACCGCAAAAGATTTTGGTCAAACTATTTTCATTTGTTGTGCAAAATGTAGGATTGAGATATATGATTAATCTTTAATTTATGAATATCTGATTCTTGCTGGTCTGCAGATCCTCATAAAATTCACTTTTTAAGTTTATTACAGAAGTTATTTATTAAAAATACTTCAAGGAGACTTTCATATTGATATATAAATTATTTTAAGAAACATATTTGCTTCAGAATCATTTTTTTTTAAAAAAATAATCAGTGTAAAGACAAACTTTCCTATTTTGTAACTTGTATTTCAAATCCGTTATCAGACATTATTTAATATGGTTTTTGTGACGATGACTACCACATAATTTCCATTGTTATGTCATTAGAAAAATTTCACGTGATATATTATAGACAAGAATAACAAATATAATAAATATGAACAAATGAAGGTGTTCCAGCCCGAGTGAAAGTTTTCGGACATTGTAATGGCGAGATAAGGGCAAGACATATTTCTAGTAGGATATATCCACAATACTTAGACTTTGTCGAATACTACTTTTATGAAAAAAATTAAACAAATTTTTAAAAGGCTGATTAACTAATCCTAACGATAG
The DNA here is from genome assembly GCA_963931845.1 of Maratus michaelseni. NCBI lineage: Eukaryota > Metazoa > Arthropoda > Arachnida > Araneae > Salticidae > Maratus > Maratus michaelseni. The sequence continues at coordinate 53,949,570 of OZ007592.1, read as the reverse complement.
TAAAATATTTTAAATCTTGAGTTTGAAAAGCTGATTGACTGTTATTTTAAAGATCTTAGTTTATGAATAAAGAAAGTTAACTGTCTAGTGGAGAAACAGAGCAATGACATTTTAGCTAAAGTCTTCAATAAGGGGTAGATCTATATATTTTTAAAAGTATACTACGAAGTAATATAAATTTATAAATAAATAAATAAAATTTAATCCATAAAGCTTATCTCAAGATTAAATGAGACTGTATGTGTATCGATATAATAAAAACAAGATTTAATTTTGTCGTATACTATTATGAACTTGTAATATATTATTAAATTACTTGAACTTTTCTAATGACATAACAATGGAAATTATGCAGGTAATTATCGCAAAAAAAATGTAATAGTGTCTGATAAGAAATAAAATAGTAATATATGTAATAAAATATTAAATTACAGACATTAAAAAAATGTATAGTATAACTTTTTTTGTATTGCACACTGGTGCCGAGAAACTTTATTTTCAGAAATAAAAAAGTAAAGGTAAAAATTCTCAAAGTAGAAGAAAAGAAAAACGCATAGGATATGTATTTTTTTTAATTTTATGTCTTAAAGTAACGTATAAAATTTCATTTTAAAAGATAATGCTTTATGTAAAACACATTTTTTTAAAATAAATTAACCCCAGGTAATTTATCAATCAATTAATCTTGAGAAATATAAAACATATCTTACCTTTAGTATTTTATGCAGAATCATTTTTACAAACTACTCAGTGTAAAGAGGAACAAAAAACTAAAATATTAAAATAAGCAAAATCCTCAAAAGAAAAATAACTTCAGAGGATTGCAGGTAAAAGTATTTTCATTTTTAATCTTAATATAACGGTTTTTTTTTCAAAAGAATGATTAATTTATGGAACTTTATTACAGAATTTAAAAGGAAAATATAAGAAGTTATGATTAACCATTAGTAATCCCTATTTTGAGGAGTATAAACATTATTTTACATAATCTACTTCATGCGAAATTATTTTTACAAACTAATCAATGTAAAGAGAAACTTTTCTTTTAGCAATAAAAAACTAAAAGATGAAAATAATCAATATTCTCAAAAGAAACACAACTTTATAGGAATGAAAGTTTCTTTTCTTTTTTTTTTAATCTTAGTGTAAAATGAAAAATTTATTTTGAAAAGAAAAAGATCTATGTATAAAACCTTTCTCTGGAAAACTAAAGAAAGAGAAGTTTAACATTAACCACCAGTAATTTTTATGACTATGTAAATTATTTCTTTCCAAGTGAAAACGTTAATTAAACGCATTTCCATTCTTTGTAATCCTTTCCCGGATTTTTCTTTAAGTCAAGCTCTTGTACCTTCAACCAACTTCACAAAGATATACATGAAAGATTAGCATAGTTTCCACTGATTAAAGTTTATAAACTTCCGATAAAAATTGGATGTGAAATAAAATATTTAAAAAAGTGAAAGAAAATCACCGACATAAAGACAACATTAAGCATCGTTTTCCCTCAAAATGTTTTTGTCTTTTTAGATTTCTCCTTCAGATTTTTGCTGCAGAAGGCGTTTTAAAGACGTAATTTATGATCATAGCAACAGAAATGGGAATTGAGAGTTAGTTAAACGTCAAGTGATATTTATGGCGTATTTTAAATGTTAGATTAAATGGACAGAATTTTCTTTCGGCTAAAGATTAGAGAAATATATTTTGTAATAACATAATCCTGTCATTGATCCAAAAGAAGGGTGTAGCTAAAAGCTAAACGCAATTAACCGGACAAACTTAAAACACTCTACAGAGTAATTAATTTTGTAACTCTAAATTCGTTAAACACAGTAATTAACAATATTAGTTTCAAAAATTTTGTTGAATAAACAAGCATATTTATAGTATTTTTAATGTAAAACGATCTTATTATTTTTTATACAAGCGCATAAGAAAAACTATCTCATACATGGTGTCCAGCGAATAAGACCCTGATTTCAAAATTAAATATCTCAAAAACAAAGATCAATAGAAATATGCGGTAAACGGTTTCTTTATTAGCTAAGCTGTAAAAATGTTATACAGAAGTTCCGAAATTTAGTTACAAAATCCGTTAACAGATGGCGTTGTACGCCGAAAAACTCGTTCTCTGCGAGCAATCTAAAACAAAAAAAAGTCAAGCATTCTTTTCAATCAGAACACAGTCTTTTCAAAATGTTCACCGTTCGAAACAATGAAGTGGCGTAAGCGAATAATGAAATTTGACATCACATCCTGCAATGTCTCAACGGAAATGGAATCGCATGCCACACAAATTGACTATTCAAGCTCATCCAGCGTAGTGAGGGGGATGGATTCGGTAGACAGTGTCTTTCAGAAAGTAGTTACACAAAGTAGTCGGATCGGGCTTTAAACTAGTCTCTGATGCAATTCTTTTCACACTCTTCCTTGGATTACGCTGAACAATTCCAGAAAGTTTGGCGACATTTCCAGGAGTGACTACAGTTTGCCTGAGTCTAACATTTCTCACTCGATTATCATCCACGCTGCCGTTCGTTCGAATTTGGCAAAGAGCTTGCGAATGACTTTTGCATCGGGTCTTTTCGGAACATTAAATCCTTTTTGAAAGCTACGCCTTGTTGCCGTAGGAGTGCGTTGTAATCTGTAATACTCCAGTACGAGAAAAACACGTTATTCAATGAAATACATGATTTTAACCTCTACGCTATCCTCCTTCACGATTCAACGGTCCAACTGATCGCTCTGGACTTCGAAGCACAATTTATAGGCATTGCGATTACAGCGCCATCTGTTGACGGTTTTTTAAACTAAATTTCCGAAACTTCTGTATAACATTTTTACAGCTTAGCTAATAAAGAAACCGTTTACCGCATAATTCTATTGATCTTTGTTTTTGAGATATTTAATTTTGAAATCAGGGTCTTATTCACTGGACACCCTGTATCTGATTAAAGTTTATAAACTTCCGATAAAAATTGGATGTGTTCAATAATTTAACTTTTTATCAGTTCGATGTCAACATATGAAGGAAAATTATTTTAACGTACATACTTTAATGTATAGCATTAATACAGTTAGATAGCATGAAACAATATATAATAACTAAATAAAAAATGGCTCAAAATGCAAATAAATTTTGATTACGTTCAACAGCTTTGATTTGACACAGCATAGATTGATATATATATACGAATTTATAAACACTTTTCAGATATCTGTGTAATTAATTCTCTTCAAATCCTCGAAAGGTGTCCAAACAAATTTTTTTCTGATTTTCGAAAGCTCATTTTCTATGAAATAAAATTCCGTGCTTGTTAACTTTCTTCAATTTCTTATTTTCATTTTAGAATTGAACAATATTGTTAAATATATACTATGTGGCCGTAACAGAAATGGGCAGAAAACAATTTACATCAGGTAATAATTTTTGGAAATTGTTTTCAATTATAAATAACAGTGGGTTGCACCAGTACTACCTGGGTCAAAGACTGTACTGCCTAGTGTATAGGTGCATATGTGAAATACATTTTTATTTCAAAAGTCTAATATATTGTTTTAAAAGTAATATACATTTCTGAACAATTTCTATGGACGTATGAAACTATCAGCGATAACAGAAACAAAATCGAAGACATCAACATGTGCATATTAGAATAAAGGTGTAGTGTAGTAGGAAGTATTGTCCTCACGGAAAATTTAGACTCCCATACGTGTTGAGCATTTGGCAGATCTGATAAGCGACTTAAATGATTTAACGTGCGTTGTATATTGCTTTTAAAGCGGAATAATCACATGAAGACTTTGATTTAGGATATATCTTGCCGAAATCGATTCACGTGATCGTATTATTTTGAAGCTCGAAGAAGGCCACATGCAAGTGAAAATCGTAAAAAACTCTGGCCAGGCGTTTGCAACAAACAGGACACATACACCACATGCCAAACATTAAACACGCAGAGGAAAATGTTAATTTCTGAAAGCCAATCTGAATTGGAAACGCTGAATTTCGCTGCGAAGTTTGATGAAAATATGCTATGTAACAGTCAATCACGGTTTCATGTCGAGAAATATGCAATAAATGTAGTCATATAAGAAGCCAGCATTGCCATGGGTTACAGGAATTGCATGTAAATAACGATAAAAATTGTTTAGAACATTTGTACGTTTTATTTTCAAGACAGATTTGTATGGCTTCCAGAAGACGAATGGAAGATTATGATCGTTGCGTGCCGTCGGACGCATGGAAGCGGAACAATCAATCACAGATGTTTCTCTTTTCTTCAGCATTCATCATTCTGTAACTTCAAGTTTATGGAAACAATTCCTAACCAGTCAGACAGTTGTCCGAAAACCTGTAGCCTATCGTCCAAGTGTTACGATCCCACGTATGAACGATACATTGCTGTTGTAGCCAAGCGGAATCGAAGAACGACCTCCAGACGGTTGACATCTATGGTTGCAGTGGTAAGACGATATCTGCCACTAGTGTGTGTCGAAGGCTATATATGAATGGCCTGTACGCCAGTATACTCCGAGTTTGCGTTTTTCTATCTATACAATCCAGAGATTCACGATTAAAGTGGTGTGGGAAACATACCAATTGGACTGTGTCTGATTGGGGCAACTTTTATGTTCATGTATGTGTCGAGATTTCCCATGCAACCAAATGACAAGTGTATAAGGGTCTGCAGAGAAGTAGGCACACGCAATCGGCCAAAGAACATCAGCGAACATGACGAATTCCGAGGTGGCAGCGTCATGGTGTGGGCAGGGTGTGTAACACTACATTTAATTTTATACAATAAAAGGAAAAAAATCCTTTTAATTTTAGTTAGGCATTTTAAATGTATTAAACAAATTTTCACATCACTTACGTTTGGTCGCATTACATTCTATAATTTATACTATGCCATAAATTCATGATTCTAAAAAATGTACATGATACACATTTGTTATTGTGATTTTCAAAGACAGCCCAAAACAATGTTAAAAATGGCTAAAATTATCAAAAGCATGTTTCTTTAAACTCCTGTGTTTCTATTATACTGTGCTATTTAATTCAATGATTATTTCATTTCACAGTCAGTAATACTTTTTGAAAAAACTATTTTTGAAGAAAAAAATAAAAAGTAAAAAGGAAGAAAACCACTTAAAATTTACTGTTTATTAAATATATATTAATAAATCTGTTTGAAATATTCCTTTATTTTTTTTTTTCAAATCCAATATTATCTAAAACTATAAAAATAAAAAATAAATATAAGTTATGTTTGATTATTATAATATTATCAGAGAACAAAATTCTTTTATATAACGAAATTCAATATCATCTTTTGTTTTCTAACTACTGTCATTGAACTTTTTTTTTTCAATTCTCACATTTATGTAAGAAAGAGCGTTTAAAAATACAGTGTCATCGTTACAGATACATTGGGAGAGTAAAATCTTTACGACAAGTATTTTATGTCTTTAAGATTTCGGTGTAAATGATACAGAAGTTTAAATTCTCATTGTGTTTGTAGTTTGATCTTTTGTAGTTATTGAAACTTGATATCAAGAAAAAAAAAACTGTTTTAAAAAATAGTAGAGAAAATAAATTTTTGTAGACAATTTTTATTAACACTTTCTACTGGATAAAAAAAAATGGTGTCACTGACATTTCTTAAAAGTTCTATAATATAAAAGTTCTATAATTTATAGTTTTTGTTATGTTGCAAGTTTTTCTATAGCGGAAAAAATTCTAAATGTTTTTTCTATGTTTACCTTTTGTGAATAAAATGTCTGATAATATAAAGACTTAAATTATTTATGTTCATAGTTGGACAAAACAAGTTTCATTACAGTAGATTAATTTTAACACAATTATTCACATTGGTAAAGAAATCATACGAGTTGTAATTTTCCAACTGGACGAAAAACGTCCAGACATGGATTCGAACCTGGGATCTCTTGGCTGAAGCTGCCATGCTCTGCCAACTGAGCTATCCCGGTCGAATCTGGAGAGCATAATTCATCCAGTTAACCTTATTGATGAGTTTTAGCCCAGTTGGAAAATTACAACTCTTATAAAATTCCATTATATTGGTATTATTAGACACGAACTGTGTATGTTGCCAGTCCTCTGCTTGGTGTGATATTTTTGACGTGAAAGTTAAAAAGCCGTGAATGTGATTAATGTAAAAAACAAAACTGTCTTTATTATTTTTTATTTGACTTTTCTTTAGACGTGCATTGAAGATTAAATCATTCTGGATGCAGATGATCTCGTAAATCTTTTAACTCAAATTTAAGGACAGTTTCACAGCCTTGCGATGATATCGAATTAGGAAATCAAAGATGGATGTTCTTTTAAAATCATCCTATGTAAATCCAAAATAATAATAATAATAATAATATTAAAATAAACCTCTATTTGATGCCTTTCTGTACATTGATTAATATAGCATAGTTTATTTAGACATTGTTCTCGTTTTTTTTTTTCAACATCCCTTTAAAAGACAGACTTGGTCATACATTCCAAACAAAACAATTCAACGAACATTAATAAAAAAAATCATGAACAGTTTGCGATCCACCTGCCAAAAATGGTTTAGATGTTCATAATATTATGCACATTCATTTTGCTCTCGAAACAAGAATATATTTTTGATATTCTCACATATTTGTGTTTTTTAATGTTAACATTTCGTTTCCGAGATTTTTTTAGTTTTTCATCGTTGCAAAAGGAAAATAAATGTATGAATAAATTAAAGTATTGCGCATAGGCTTACTAGGAAGTATAATTCAGAAGAAATTTATAGAAAAGCATATGTGTATCATATTCAACAATTCTAGACTAAATCAAAGGTTTAAAACAATAAAAAAAAATAACAAATAAATAACTAATAAATTAATTTAATAAAAAAAATCTGATAAGAACAAGTACAAATAAAAAAATAAAGAAATACAAATGTTACAATTTTTTCTTTGCATAATATTGCGTTAGTGTCTTTACGTAATATGCAATTTTAAAAAAAGGTAATTGTATATTTAATTTTTTTTTCGAAAACATTGAAAAAACCATAAATTAAGAGTAATAAAATTTTTTAAAAGTGTAATAGTTTTTTAACATATTACACTCCGTTCACTTTAATTTCTGAAATTTTTAATGTTTCATTCATCTTTCATTACTTTTTGTAATTATTAATAATTTCCTCATCGTTTGAGAACTTGTATATAATAACTAGTTATAAAGTATATCGTCCGCTTAGATGCACTCCTATATTAACAAAGGTTTCTTAATAGGGGATTTCGAATAAATTTTATAATACAATATTTTCTTAAAGCATCCTGATGGAGCCGGCTGAAGAAGATAATTAATGGTATATGTTTTTACAACGAACATTATGAATGAACCTTAAGTAATAAATACTGACACTAACATATTGTGCATTATACTGTGTATTATACTGTGTACAGACTTCCAGCATGAAATATAATCTTAAACAACACAACATACACGGTCTTTTATATTTGAAAATGTATTCAAGAAAAAGTCAAAAGTTACAAAGAGTACTTATCCAAAGTTAAAAATTTTCAGAACCAGAATAAAAGGTATTTGAACAAATGTTGTTTCAGTTACAAAAGTAAGTACGCATTTTCGGTTAATACCGGAGGATATGAATCTATATTTTTAATTATATTGTTAAAGAGCGTTGTGAATACCGTTACGTAGAGTGTTATTAATTCATTTTCGAGGTTTCTTTTCGTTCTTTCGTTCTTGTCGTCATATCATCTTAGTCGAATAGTATGATAAACGTCCTTTGTATGTTTTTTCTTTTATATATATTATAAAAAGTAAAATGTGTAAGGAATAAAATTAATAGAACATTTTTGAGTATTATTGTACTTACAGAATAAAATATCAATGTAAATCAAATAATTTAACAAACAAAAGTCGGTGCTGGATTTATTTTAATAATGATGTCGCATGCATATTAATCAGGATTTCGAACGATTTTGTGTATGTTTTATACTTTTCATTTGCCAAAACAGCTATAAATTATCATTTGAAGAACACGCACTTATCACAGATTTCATAATATTTACTTTATATGATAGTTTTTGCTTTACTCGGCGGATTTTCGTTACTGAATTGCATAAATTTGAAAATAGAGTTTTTGAAACAGAAAGTAGATAAAAAGGAGTTTAAGTACTACATAGATATTGTCTTCGCTTATACTTCATTTATGCATTTATTTTTTATTATTGTGTGTTTCAATCTTCGATGAATATTTAAAAATTGTCTATTATAATACATTCACTTAATGAATCCATAAAGAAAACTAAATTTTAATTAAAGTTCTTATTACCTCATTCATTTTTGTAGTAATTCGTTTTGATTGCAGTGTGTCTTGTTTGCAATTAGAACAATTATTTTTTTCTCAAAAACTTAAGAAAATAATATGCAATTATATCACAAAGTATTCTCTGTAAAAATATGTATAAGGTGAATTCCAACATTAAAGCATAAAACATTCAGTTTTTAAAGGTGCATTTCATTATTTGTTATATAAAAGTAATTCTTAAGGTTAGAATTTCATCATACTTTAAAATGTCATAATACATTATCATAAAGAATTTTCTACATCATGTATAAAAAATGTTTTCTTCAAGTATCTGTGTAATATCTTTATCACATAATTAAACATATAAATTAATGATATAATTCAACAACTTAAAAAATATGTTCTTACGATAATTAGTGATAAAATGAAAAAATGTTTTTTTCGAGTGAAAAAAAATATATACACATACATTTTAAAACCTGACCAAAGTAAAAGATTCACAGAAAGCAAGGCACATAGTAATCTACAGTTTGCTTACTGAAAACAAATCGTCTATGACTAGCTTTATAATGGTTGTTACATGCAAACACTGGGGTATTTAAACTGGGGATAGGATATAAAATTCCACTACTTCTATTAAAACTGACATACAAGGAAATAATTTCATATTAAATCCAAGACTCTGTATATCGCATCGTTAATGAGATAGGAAAGCAAATTATTTGGTTCGCAGCTTGGTGGCGCTGTATGCAGTCTGATCGCTTACCATGTAGCCACATTACTATACTGCTTATGACTATAGCTTTCGCCATTATGTATTTAAAGGTATTAGAAATGACATTAGTGGGCAGAATGTATATATAAATTTCGTGCAGGCTCAGATAACTGGTGAACTGAGTTAGCTACAGCCATGCACGTGGTGTCGAGGCATAGAAAAATGTATATGTACTGCATATAATGAAACACATAGCAGCACACTCTAACAGCAAACTGTGCAGTACAGGGTAACAAGGTCAATTACAAAGTTCTAGAGCGTCCCCGATTTAGTATGAAATGTTGTCTTACATGTAAAAATAACTTTATTAGAAGCTTTAAATGTAATTTTTATGGCTAATCACATGTTGAAATACGCCACTAATTGCATGCAGAAATATGGCATTCTAAGACGGATGCACACTTACTAATAAAACTAACACATGTAAACAGGGTATACGTTATTGTAACGAGAAAATCTAGCTATATGTGTCTATCACCGTTAGCAATGCATTATGAATATTTTATATGTCCGAATAGTGGACACATTGAGAATAAATAATTCGATTTTCTTCCAAAACAAGATGTACCTTATTTACATCTCTCAGTTTTATTAATAAATGTGCATCCGTCATTTATTATAACACTTTTGCATGGAAATAATGGTGGGTTTAAGCTGCTGACGGGATATAAATATAATTAACAGGACGTCTAATAAAATGATTTCAGTAAGTCATTATTTAATAATATTTGGACGCTCTAAAACTTTGTATATAACGATTTTTTAAATCTTGCTCTGTTTTCGACATAGGTTCCGTAAATCGACAGTTCCCTGCTGCGGGACGCTGCCAGGTACCTCACTGCTCAGCGCACACAAGTTTTACTATACCAATTCATGGTACGATAAAAGTCCTTCACGACTTGGGTTCGGTGGTCGCCTACGCGCAGGGCGCCACTCTGGGGCCTGGCGGCGCGGCTTTCTTTTATACCAATTCATGGCTGCAGATTACTCGATTCACCCGTTTATTTAGAAGAAACGGAATAAAAAGATTCATCCTGTATAAATGTAAAAGGCGAAAGATTAGCTTGTATTGTGAAGGAAAATGTAAAAAAAAAAAAACAGTTATATATAAAATTTGAAGAATAAGGATCTCGTTCCGGATAGATCATCTGCACTGAGAAAAAATGCACTTTCAAATAGGAGTAAATCAATGTTTTCGTTTTGTTATGAAACTTTTTGTTTCAAATAATACGACCAAATGGTTTCAATTCTGAAATACCAGAAATACTCAGATTATTGAAACATGTACATACTCAAACCTGAGCACATAGAGGTCAGTCCATACTCATTTTTGAAACATGGACATACTCAAAACTGATTAGAATCAGTTCAAACGCATTTTTGAAGCATGGAAATACACAAAAATGAACACATAAAAGTCAGTTCATACTCATTTTTGAAACATGGACATACACAATTATGAGCACATGAAGTTTTATTCTTGAAGTGTGTGCATGTTTTCAGAAATGAGTATATACATGTTTCAAACTTGAGTCATTTTGATTCGGATCCATTTTGACTATGCGGCATACTCAGATTAGAGTATTTTTTGCTCAGTTTGAAAATGTCGTTTTTAGAGTGTGTACACACATAATGAAGAGAGTAAAGTTTTTCCAACTATGTAAATCATATTTATTTGTTGGAGTATCATAACTGAGGTTCATTCCAACGGAGTGAAAAATGTCTAGACCAGGGCTTGATTCTGGGAACCCTAGCTTGCTGTGCCAATGTTCTTCCTACTATAACTGTACGATATCATTGGTGGCATAATTCAAGGTGTCAATTCAAATGTTTGGTCATTTTTTCACTTTGTTGGAATGAACCTCATATATGATACTCCAAATATTGATCATCCTTGCATACAGTTTACCAGTACAGACAGAGTATTAGAAGACCAATCGCTATTTTGGAGGCCCCCGAGAACCGTAGGGTAGACCGGGACACATTTACGCGGATTTTTTTCAGTGAATTTTCTAAGTTTTATGTTTTAACTTATGAAATTTTAGACATTTTGGTTTTATAAAGCAGTTAATAAAGTCAAAATTTGTGTATTCAGTTGTTGCCCAATTTGTGTTTTTAACCGTATAAAAAACATCTTTTATGTCCGAGTCATTTTCGTAAACTTGCCCTGGGAACGGGGCACGTTTACGCATATTCTAAGTGATACCAAAGAGTAAGTGAAATAAATATTTAATCAAATTGAGATTTTTATTTATAACATAAAACACTGTTTAAAAACAAAAAAAAATTAAAGAGAATTAATTAAAGAACATTTTATAGGCTAAACTGAAAACATAGGGCTTATTGCTAGTTAAAAACAGAAACTATTTAATCATCTTCATCATCACTGTTATAGTTTTACAAACAAAAAATAAAGTATTTCCTTTTGCACACTAGTCATGGGACCACTTTTTGCCACTTTTTTTTGGATTGGTAATCACAGTAAGAACGTGCGTAAAGGTGCCCCGATGTCAATACGTAAACGTGCTCCGTCACCATGTTTGGATTTATTTTTAAAGTGTAACGAAAATTAATAACATTTCTGTTCATACAAATACAGTTCTCAAACAAGAACGAAAAATCATGCGTCAAGCATAGATTATGTAACACTTTCCAACGCTTCCAAAATAATTTTACGAATCATACTCTTCAATAAGCTAAAAGATAACATCTAAGTAATCCAAATACTTTTATTCAGCCCTGTATAGGATCTATAGATTTGTATATATACTACATAGGATGCTAAATTTTAGTTCAGTTAGGAAACACGTAGCACAGTTTAAAATTCTCCGTCTGGAGTTAAATAATACGGAAATGTTTTCCCGAACTTTTGTGCTTCCCTGTATAGGTTCTACAGAATTTATACACACCACGTAATAGACAAAAAGCGATTTAAAATTAAAATCGCGTTTAGTAACTTAAAACGCACTTCCAGGAATTATTGTTAACATACAGTAGAGAATTCTTTTGTGTGTCCCTGTAAATGAACGATGACTGCTATACACACAATATTCTGTAGTAAGTCTCTTGTAATGAACCTTATATAAATTTCAATGCGTTTAAAATAGGGAAACATTGTTTAAATAAAGCGCAGACGATTTTTCTCCATAGACGTAATGTAACGGAATTCTTTTGACTGTCCCTGTAAAGTAAGTATAAGTGCTATGCACACCCTATTCCATATTAAGCTTCTTCTAATGCACCTTAGTGATATATATAAATTTCAATGCGTTTAAAATAGTGAAACATTATTTAAATAAACCGCAAATGATTTTTCCCCATAGACCGCAATGTAACGGAATTCTTTTGAGTGTCCCTGTAAAAAAACTATAAGTGCTACATACTTCCGTTGAAATAGGGAACATGCTATAGATAATGATTATAACATATAAAAATTGCAGGGCAATCCGAGCATATTTACGGGAGTTAGAGCACGGACAGACGGCAGACGGCAGACGGCAGACGGCAGACGGCAGACGGCCAGACGGCCAGACAAACCGAAGTCATAAACACTTTTCAACTAGGTTGGAAAGTGTTAAAAAGGATAAAATTCTGCTAATGTTCATATATTTGTTTATCCTTAACTAAATATTATTATTTCACAATAAGTTTCAATAATTTCAACACCAAATTTACTCACCTTGAAAGAAAACAGGTTATCCTTTCCGCATGCTAGACCGCAGCTCGACTAACGCTCAAAAACTTGTAAGAATACCCGCTAGGGGCAGCATCAATCTGTTATGACGGGTGGGGCGCCAATTATAACTCGTTTCGGAAAAAGTGCACTGCGTAAACGTGACACATGCGTAAATGTGCCACGGTCTACCCTACATTGATTTAAAAGATTCGTGACTTCTAGATAACACGGAGTGTACTAAACGTCCGCGTTCTTAGTGCTTGATGTCGACTTTTGACCTATAACTTGTAATTTTGTCTAGCAAGGGAGGAAGGTGTCAACAGGGTGGAAAATTGAACTCATTTCGTTTAATAGCTTTCCCTGGATTTTTTGGCTTTGGACAGCACGTAAGCACTCGATATTCCGAGAGCACACATGCTTGCAAACAATGCTAAAATTTTAAATTTAAATCTTTAAATTGGACTGAATATAATATCTAACAAGCTTGAAACAATTTTAGTCAATTTAAAATTAATTCTAAACTGTATAATACGATCTGCCAATTTCATTATATATCCATAAAAGTATATATGACAAAACTGTAGTTATAAAAATGTATTTATTTATGCCAAACTAACCTTAACTATTTCAGAATGAAGAGTAGAAACAGCTTTTCTTTAAAGAGTATTGATCATCAATGCGTGTTTTTCAAAATTTCATTATGTCGCCAACTGCCGATAAATTGGACAAAATACGAAATTTTTACTATTTTTTACTGACGTTCGAGGTTCCGTAGGAACTTTTGTTATGGATACCTTCTTTGTAAAAGTAATATTTGTTGGACCAAGAAAACAACTTTCGATGGGCTGATTCAGAATTACGTATTAACATTTAGAAAATAATTTGAATAGAAAATTAATTTAAATTTCATATTTAAAATGGGATTTCAACATTTTAATACGTTTCATATATATAATATGCACTTGCATTTTATTATGATTAATTTTTAGAATATATTTTCCTTTGAAACATGTGATTCCATTTTAAATACATATTTATATATATAAATTATTTTAATTTAAGTCATCCAAGCTCTATTATATACTTTTGCTTTTTTTTAGAAGTTATATATTAAACACTACGGTACAAACATTATTGATTCTCTTGACAGTAGGCGAAGTAAGTTTGATGGGACAGCGGACATTCAAAGTCGCGTCTAACACAAATAACAAAATAGTTTATTTAAGTTGGATTATACAGTTAATTCAAGTGATATACACATCCATTACAGCAGAAAATTACAAAATCGTAAAAGCTTTATCTAATGTGTCCGAAAGCTTAAATGTGTATTTTATTACTAGCATCCGTCCATTAAGCAACTTGTAAATCTTTTCAGAAAGCCTAGTTAAAGGGATTTAGAGCGACGGGATTTCTGTTATTTGCATGAATAACATGAATTAAATTGATACAAAATTATTATTTACTTTAATGCTTATAAAGACAAGCACTAAATAGCTCTAGTTTTTATACACCTACATTGATAATAGTTGGAATAGTAAAGCAAAATATATAAATTAAAGTAACAAAGATTGTAACTCAACACACATTCAAAAAGAACCATTTTCCAAGCATATTTTTCAGTAGAGAAAATTGAATTATTTTGGCAATACGAATTATTCCGTAACATAATTAAGCAATTGAATTTATGTGTGTAAATACAGAAATGTTTATTGTATGTGGATGAAAATTTAACTAGCTTACAGGTAACCTAATATATCAAAAATTGAATCTGAAAATGACTTAAAAGGATAAATGTTTCAGGAGATATTAACACGATTCAATATTACAGAATTAAATATTTTTTGAATATTAATTACTTCTAAATTTCACAACATTACTGAGAAGATGAATATACCTTTTATATAGGTTATGAACAGAATTAGTTGATTACGAAATTAGAATATATTGTAAATGTTGATACTTTAGATAAATGTTATCACTAATTTAATGGGGTAATTTTTATTATTCACACTGACAATGTATCTCTAGTATGGTAGAGGAATCTTAATATCTTGAGAGGTAGGTTGTTCAGGTGGGCACTAAACCTCAATATGTTTGAATATGAAATAAAATATGAGAGAGGATATTTAATATTTGCATTAGCAAGGGTTATGGTTCCATTCTGAAATTCATATCCTAAGAAATTTATTTTATTTCATAAAATTTACATATATCTACAAAAATTAGGTTATTCCAAACAGTTTGTACAATTATTATTATTATATTTGCTTACCAAATATATTTAATTTCAAATTAAAGATAGAAAAAAGTATAATATTCGATGTAAGAAAAACGCTGAACGCTCTGTGCTGCATGCTTTTGAACCAGAAAATATTTAAGAATTTATCATTTTAAGAAAATAATAAAACAATAACACTGACATCTATAAAATTGTTTTTTTAATTTTTCCGCATACAGTGTTGTTAATTCTCTAAAAATAGGAGTTATCTTTCTATATGACCTAACATATTAACATGTGCCTACAGATATAGAGAGTTTAAAACTTTCATAACGGTGTATAAAAGTAGATATTCATTTGTTTGTTTTACTTCAGAACCGAAAACTTTCATGTGTAACAAACATGAAGATTTTTTTAGAAATAAAAAAATATTTAAAACAATAATTTTAGGCTATAGTTTTTCAATATTATGATATTCATAGCTATTTTTAATGGAAATATTTCCTTGTATCAGAAATATAAAACATATAAAATATTTCTTTTGTTTTATGTTTTTATAGAATAATTTGAAATGAAATGGGTTAATATTTTCAAATATCTAAATGTTTGTGTAACCATGTGCTGCATTCCAGATATTCCTCCATTAAGCATATTCAATTATAAAAGAAAATAAAAAAAGGCAGGACAGAATAATAACAGTTTAAATTTTCACCCCTCATGCCTTTATTTACATTAAGGATCCCAGAAGAAGTAAGAAATATCATTAATAACAATGTTTTTCCAGGGGTAATTTTTTACAGTGTTGGGAATCGGTATGCATGTACTGCATTAGGTCACGATTAGATTATATCTTACCATGAACAGGTACTTATAGTTTTATTAATTTAATTTAATTATTTTGGTTTTTAACATGGATCAGAAATCGATAAAATACATTTCAAATTTCTCGCTGGACTGTTTTGGTTTTGGTTACATATTTGCATCTTAATTAATAGAATGAAACTCTCAAAATATTATTGACGCATTTTTTTCCTTAGTTTTCCTTAGTTTCAAGTTTTATAATTTCGTTCTTAGTGCAGTCTATTTTATTTTATAGTTGTTTCACGTTCCTTCAATTTATTGAGGTCGATATCGTCTTCGATAAGAAATATACTGTCTCAGACATATTTCTTTGTATGATAAAGAAGTCATTATTTCAGTTCAAAATAATTATAAATGTTCTATGTTTTATTAATATATATACATACATAAATAACATATATATTATTTATGTTGTCAGCATCCTGTTTTCAATGTTTTTACAAAACGCACAATAATAATGAGGTGATCATTAGGACAAATTTTTGAACCGGCTGCACACATTTGATTTAATCATGTTCTTGGATTAAAAATTGCAGCTAATTAAAAATGAAACCAGTATTATTTTTATAACAAAAATGAAAGGATTTTTTTAAATAATGTTGCACAGAAAAAGAAAAAACACTGCATTATATCACATTTAGCAATGACTATAAAAATAAATAGTAATTAAAATATAAAGTGTGCTCATATGTATGATCATATGTGCGTTCATATCTGCACATGTTTATTTTATATTTATGATTAACAGATAAATGGTAATTGGGATGTTTAGAAGAAAAATACACCATCCATCGATCGAAGCAGTGGTATTTAATGTGTAGCCTGAAAGTCATTCTCTATTATATTAGATTACGTTGTATTTTATATGTTTTCAATATATTTTTCTTTGCCCATCTTTTTTCCCCAAAGAGATAATATCAAAAATATAATTGTTAGTATATATTTTTTCCTCGCCCGAAACATTTGCTATCTATCATCAGTTTTTACTCTAACTTTGATGGATTAAAGGATACTACATTATGGCTTGAATAATGTTGTTTGTAGATATTTCTATCCTTAATTTTTCTTTAGAATTTAAACCTTTTTAGATATTCGTAGAAAAATTAGATTGCAGTGTGAAATCCAAGCACGAATCCACTAGAGTACATAATAATGAAGAACAAGCAAATTTGTCTTTACTTAAAATTACATTACATTTTGAATTCTATGTATCGTAGATAAAATTAAAATTTACGAACATGACTTTATAAATAAATTTCATAGACATAAATATGCTATTGAGAATAAAAATGCTATTGAATATAAAAATGATAAGAATATGTTTTGGTCCATTTAATGTATTTAAATAAAGTATTCTTTTGATCGATATTCTAAAACGATATAATTGAATTTTGGAATTAATATTAGTTTTTAAAATTTTTAATCCCTTCTAACTCTATGAAGACTTTTTAAAAATGTCCATAAATTATGCATTTTTCCGGGCGGGTCTCATCCAAGAAATTTAAGTAAAAAGTAAAGTGGGTGCAATATTTATCATACACACGAATATTTACGAAAAAATAAACCACATGCAATTATAAAGAAATTTATACAAATAAAAATTGTACTTTTAATTTATCATTGAAAAAATTAAAACTAAAATTATAGCAATCATTCTTGTTAATTTTATTTTTTTTCTTACGTATTGTAAGTAAATACGTCTAAATGATATTATTGAAAAAATTCATGTTCCAAGCAAATTATCTGAACCTAAACACCGGGCGTTCACTCCGCCCTAGCACATGATTATAAGAAATTTACAGACTTTCACTCTATCATTAACACTAGAACGGCGGAAATATCTTACCTACTGGAAGGACGGGAAAGGGTCATTTTGACCCGTCGGTGAAATTACTAAAATAACAACGATAAAACAATTTTAAATGCCATACATAGGAAAAATATGTAATTTACGCGTATTTCATCATTTATAGTTAATTTATATTTAATATTACTTGGTAATTTGTTGCATTTTTAAAGTACTAAATGTAACGCCTACAGGACAATTGGATAATACTACAACTACTCAAATAACTCATTAATTTGATATAACTATATATATATATATTTACAGGGTTAATCCAAATGATGGACCCATTTTCAAAAAAAAATATATTTATTAAAGTACAAATCCAAAATGAACAATCTTTATACCAATGAAAAGAGGAAGTTTCAGAGTTTTTTTTAAAACTTTATAAATATTCAATGTGTTCACCGTTTGATTCACGGCAAACATCTACGCGATAGCCAAACTCGTCACACACACGAAAAAGCAAATGTGACTACTTCTTCTGGGGTTATGTTAAGGAAGCTGTGTGCGGCCGGCCGCTACCAACAACTCTGAACCATCTGCGGAACCGTATCACTGCTGCCGTGCACTGAGTAACAGCAGATACGCTTTCTCGTGTGTGGGACGAGTTTGGCTATCGCGAAGATGTTTGCCGTGCAGCAAACGGTGAACACTTTGAACATTTATAACGTCTTCAAAAAAACTTTGAAACTTCATCTTTTCATTGCTATAAAGATTGTTCATTTTGGATTTGTACTTTAATAAATACAATTTTTTGAAAATGGGTCCATCATTTAGAATAACCTTGTATATTTCATATATATATATATATATATATTCAATATTGTCCAATATTTCAAAAACTAACAAATATAGAATGCTGATTTTTTTTTAAATGCTTGTTATCTATTCAAGAAAAGTCACAAATATTCAAAATATTTCTTCCAACCAAACAAAAGCAATCAACGGACAAACGTGCTGAGGAGTCAAAATGACTCCTACCGCCGTTCTAATGTTAAAATAACACAGTTTTGTTATTATTAAAAAATGGTTTATTTCTATCTATATGTGTACAGTTAATCTAAAAATACATATATTAGTTTAAACTCTGTTTTCATAATAATATACAGGACAGTCTATTTACTCGTAGACAAATTTTTATTATATTGAAAGATAAAATATATCTCCAAAGTAGCAAAATTTAATCTTTTTTGTTAAGCCTTATTTTCTGACATGTTTCGGGAACCTCTTTTGAATGAAGGAGAAAAGAAAGTTCCGCCGAAATTAATAAAAATAAATTTTAAATAAAACAGTTTGGGGACTGCAAAAGAAAAACATAAAACGGTAGCATAATACTATTTGTGTATTACGAATTGTCGCAGCAATTCTGAAAATATTTAAACAATGCGTTAATAGAGAGGCTCTTAAGAGAACAATGTACGGAAATGAAAATGCACGTAGTGGGAAAAAAAAACTATTTCTGCTCCAAAGTGTTTGTTCTCTAAAACATTTTTTTTTTCTCTGACGAACTAAAAAGCATATTTTAATAAAAATACTATAAAATTTATATTTCTAGTTTGAAGATCATATTATACATTCATAGGTAGGGCCGAGCATTTTTTTTTAGTAAATAAAAGTAAACATGCCTTCAGTATAAAACATTATTTAAAATTTTAAAAAACGTAAAGTTTGTTGTAACCATAAAAAAATAAAAAATCTTTTGACTTTTTGACCAAGAAGTAAAAAAGTTTTATCAAAACTGTGATATTTGTCCATTATTTTTTTTTTAAATTCAAAATCTTTGCTTAATCTCAAACATTAAAAAATACTATTACGAGAATTCTATTGTTGTTGTTTCTAATCCTAAATGATCTAGCCAATAGGCTAGACCAAGTCCATGAGTCTAGAAATTTGGAGGAAGTCCAAAACGATGAAAGGACACTCCAAAAGGTCACTTCTACTCAAGTCCAAACAGGATAGGACATGGTCAGGGGTGGATGGCGCAGTCTTGCACTTTCCACAAATGAGAAAAATCTTGGTACCGTTGTCAAATTTCAGACATCTCAAGTGTCCACTCAAAAATCTTGAAATAGCAGACTGCTGGTCACGGCTACCCCCAAGAGCAATAGCTCATCCAGGCTTTTTGTCACAGTACCAGTTATGAACTGGAAGGGAACGCCAAAAATTGTCTAGAAAATATTTGGCTCTTGAACAGATCTCCAGAAAAGTCAAGGGGGAAGTGTGCGGTGTCAAAAAGTTAGCCAATGTTAGTCTCTTTAGCCAATGTATCTGCCATTTCATTTCCGTCAATTCCAACATGCGACGGAATCCATTGAAAGAATATGTCATGGTAGCTTGAAAGTCCTCTCAGTAGAGATAGAATAGATAATGAAGTTCTGTCGCCAACGTGAGGCCAATTTTGTAAGTGTTGTATGGAATTGCGACTGTCAGTTAGACTCCAAATATCTTTATAAGTGGTACAGGAAGTGGCTGCTTTGAGGCCCTCCTCAGTCGCAATTAGCTCCGATCGAAAAGTATACGACGTGAATTCTAAAGGTATTAAAGTCATTTTTAACATGAGTTTCGAAAAACGCAAAATTATCGTACTATAAATAATTTGCAGTATTTTTCTTAATGTTAATAGTGTAAAAGTTTCCTGAATTAAAATCATAATTTGAATTAACGAAAATTCTCTTCATCGAGAATGGTATTTTATATTTTATTAATGAAAACCTCATGTAGATACAGTATATACAAGGTTTTATTCAGTATATGGGGTGGTCATAAAACATTTCCTGGTGTACAGTACCTGGCAACTGCAGTTAACAAGGGATCAGAATGAAATTTTGTATGTTGATTTTTTATATATATTATGTGATTGAAAATGTGGTGAAGTACAACAATTGAGTGACCCGATTTTAACTTTTTAAAGTGGTAAAAAATTATTTATATCCATCTAAAAACCTTAATAGCGTTTAAACTGTATCTTTACTGCCAAAATGCTAACTTAGAACAAACCTAAAGAATGGCAGCGAGTGCTCGACTTTTGTTGCTAGAAAATCTTGGCATAATTGATATCTATTACTATAAATGACACTACAAAGGGTATGAATTTCTTTTTCACTTTGCTAAACAGCGTACAACAAACAGAGTTAAAAATGCGTCCAGATTGGAGATTGAACCCAAATACCCTGGTTTAGCGCACCAAGTGCTTTACCATTTAAGCCATCTGGACAACACCATGTTAGGTTATACCAGGGATTTTGGGTTCAAACACCTGTCTGGACACATTTTTCACTCTGTTCGTTGTACGCTGTTTAGCAAAGTGAAAAAGAAATTCATATCCTCTGAAGTGTCATTAATAGTAATAGACGTCAATTATACCAAGATTGTCTAGCAACAAAAGTCGAGCACTCACTGCCATTCTTTACGTTTGTTCTAAGTTGGCATTTTGGTGGGCCTGGAATTTTAAAATTTAAATCTTTGCAAATTGTTTTTATATCTAGGGATTTGATTTCTAATGTGATTAGAGCTCTTGATGAAGAAGTATGTATCAGTCGAGTTGTTATTCCGGTTTCGCAATCATCAAAACGAGTTAGCATGATCATTGGAAATTCTCTATCTTTGTATACAATATACGAAAACAAGCAGATAATCAATACAACCAAAATTTGGATGCTGCCAGAAAAACAAAAACGCAAAAAGAAAACTACAGAATGCATAAATAAGGATTCATTAATAATTTTGGGACATTAATAATTTCAAAATTTTCAGCGGCAGGCTGCGTACTCCCACAAAGATCACCACACACGAAAACTTCCACAGGCGATTTTTAATAGAACTTGTCGCCTTAGAAAAGCGCCTTATTCATGAAACATTTGAATGATGAAGATGAAAGATGTTGAAGATGAAAATGTCTATTCCGTTTAATGTTTTAAGGGTGCCCCTGCAATAATCAAGCCTATCCTGGTGCCACTAACGACTAAATGATTCTCCCATTCCCGCATTTGAACCGGATGTTTATTGTTTATTTTAATCGGTGTTAAAACAGTAATTACTGCTAAAATTCATATTTCATTCCTTGAACACTCCGGTTGACACGGCCTGCTTATGATCATGCTGCGCGTTGTATCAATTTTTATTAAACAGATAATTCGCGTTTATATAAATTAGCCTGTTTTTATAACATTTCAATTGCTGAATTTGAAATTATTCTAGAGCTATACACGTTACCAAATACTAAAACAATGTACACTTTAAAAGTTTTGCAGCAGGTTCATTAAGCAGGAACATTAAATATATGGTCAGAATTATTTCATTAAATATACGGTCAGAATCTCGTGATTAAATATATGACATATGATAATAGCTTTTTGTATAAATGTGTTCGAATACTGTACTAATTAAACATAATGGAACTGTGAATGTATTTTACTATTATGGATGTGGAAAATCATTTTATATCGTTTAAATGTAATATTTTATGATATTGTAAAAAATTAAAATAATTAATACTTTAGATTAAATGCGAAATTCAACATAATTTTAGATCCGTACGCTATACGTCAAATTCTTAAATTATGTACTTTTAAAAAGACTTGCAGTCTAGTCTTTATACAGAATCTTTAATATATTCCCATGTTTAAACGTGCGAGATGCTAGAATAATTTTAGCATAAATAAATAAATAAAAACCTCTCCAGATTTAAATCAGACTTTCTTCTCAACAAATTTGCAACACATTTTCGTAACTCTAACGACCATGATAAGAAAAAAAAAAGACTCAGAAAATGTTTCATTCAAAGTTGCGAATCATAAAAATAGTTAAAAGATCATTTCAAACGCTTATTTCTCGCATGAGAATATTTTGAAAATAACGGCTCAGTAAATGCACAAACTTATTTTAGTGTTAATGTATGTAAAGTATCTAGGTAATTATGACAGATATTATAAAATGGATATATATACAAAAACCTTGAGTTAGATTTTGTGCTAGACTTCAAGAATTCAAAGTATTTTGCAACCAGTAAATCTGTTTAAAGATTGTGTGGGTAACTATATAAATCTGAACAATTTGTTTTCTATGAATTTCAAATAGAAAACCATTTTCTGTTTTAAGATTTGAAAATAATAGACACAAAGAAATGTCATTCCGTTTGTTTACACAACAAATCCATTCAAAATTATTTCATTACATTGCTCTTAGAAGATTAAAACAAAAAATAAACAATATTGAATATAAGTTAAATGTATTGTATACACATATTTTGATATAAAATTAAATAAAATTCAAATAATTATGTACTTGAAATCATTGACTTTTTTCAGAACATATGTTTCTAAATATCGACCAGAAGTTTTGAACTACGACCTTTCACACACACACACACACAAAATAAAATAAAAAATATTTGCGCCATTTACCAAACTCTAATTTTCCTCATAGTTATTGTTCACTTGTACTTCTAAGTGATACCTTTAACAATAAATATTAGGAAAATTAGTGTCTGTTAAGGTAGATTTCTCTCTACGAAGGAACTTGAAATACCCGTCGTCGAAAAGTTAATAAAGCTTCAATCTCTTAAACTTCAATAAGTCCTCTCACATGACTGATTCACGTAATGTCTATAAATAATGTCAATTTATTACTGTTACTTTAAAACAAATTCTTATACAAAGTTTTCTCAACATTTATAAATATAAATATATCTAAAATTATTTGTACACATTTCTGTACATACATTTCTTTGTACACAATATTATGAGTTAAGAGATGTTTTAATGTAAGCACTAATGTTATTCATTAGAAACTCTGAATTTTTGGAATAATTTTCTTGAATGTCAGTAATGTTATTTTAAGTAAGAAAAAAGTAATGGATATATATATTAGGTTAAAAAGTTAAAAAGATACTGCGGAAAATTAACTTTTACGGAATTTTTTTTTCTCGAATTGTTGTAGTAATTTCTTCTAAAAATTGCCGAGTAATTTTTATTTTACATTCAATTACTTTTGATCCGTTTTACAATGGTCTGATATGCAATTCCTTTTCATAACAATGACGTTTCTCTTATAACTATTTTTGATTATAATTCTTTCAGTTTATTTAATAAAAACGTTAATAAATTTCTACTAAAATAAAAGAATCGTCATTCTCATAACGACGATTGAACAGAAAATAATCTGTCAAATAATTAATTATTTTTTACCTTATCATATATGTTTCAAATGCATTTTAAATTGTTATTATTCTAATCGTCATATTTCAGCTATAAAAAGTTAATAATTAAATATTTTAGTTTAGTGCTATTTTGTCTCTTAAAATATTGGAAACAGAAATTAAATTATCACCTTCTTACAGAATGTGCTTAATTTTTTTTTATTAAATCATTTCCATTGTCGAAATAAATTACTTCCACGATGTGTAATTTAAAATTCAAATTTCCAGTTTTCACAAAAATAAATCCTTTATTATTAAAGCAGAAATAAAATAGGAAAAATTACTCAATTCTGAATACATCAAGAAAAACATAGCAAAAAAAAATGCGTCTAAACAGAAATTAAAATACGTGTGTTTGTATTCTTGAGTTTTTGTTACATGTTATTGTTTACAAAGCTTCTCAATCCCTATCACATTCTAAAAATGTTTTTAAATTACTTCCTTATACTTTTTGAAAGAAAGATTATATTATGCTCTTCGTAAAGATTTAATTTATGGGCAGATTGTTTTTCTAGATGTATAAATTGTATGTCAAATTTCAATTAAGTAAAAAATGTATTTCTAATCTGTATCGAGACGTATAATAAATTTACCATGTATCATGAAATCATTTAAAAAATAAATAAAGTTATACAGATAGAGATAACACAGATGTTAATATGTATTTATCGGCCGTAATGCCAAATATTTTTTAGCAACATACGTTTTAAACTATATATGCTTTAACTTTACAAGAAAAAAAAATTTAGATAAAATTTTGCAAACATAAATTTATTTTGGAAAAAGTTCGGAACCATTATAATTCTCAATGATTTTCTTACTATGTAAGCAGTTATTTTGAATACACAGATACTAAGAAAATATTTCTGTATTTAGCAAAATATGACGTATGATATTTTAATCATAAATCTATTTCTTTTATTTAGTAAAAGAAACAATATCTAAAATTCTAGGTTCTCTACAATGAAAAGGTAAGATCTAAAATATTCTAATCTATTACGTTTTTCCATTCTTTAAATATTCAACAATTGAATATCTTTATTTACGAACTAGTAAGACTGTGTACTTAAACACTTCACAAGACATTTACCTAAACGTTAAAACAAAAATGCGAATATTTTTCAGGTACAATTCCTTCGATTCAAATGTTATACGCTCAACTTTATACTATAGTACTGATTATTTGTGTTGTACAAAAAATGGAAACACGAAATTATATAACAATGTTTTTGTTAAAAATATTAAACACATACATGTAGTGTAATCTATCGCGCATTGTTAAATCCATGCAACTTTATAGTTTATTAGTCTTACTGATGCAATTGTAATGCAAAAAATTCGCATGATTCAATATTGTAAAACAAATCCTATTGAATAAAATTATTGTATTATTTTTTCTACATTGAATTTTTCTATTTCTTTTAATTAAAGGACGGAATCGTATATATTGCCATTATTTGTGGCTTACTTTTACTAAACATAAATCAGTATTTTGTATAAATACCAACGAAGTGGTTATTAATAAATAATATAGGATAATGAAGCAAGGCGTTTTAAATCCCCACTCGAATCATTTTGTAATCCTCACATTTATTTTTAATTACTTAATATCCTGTTAAAACTTTCAATTGCAAAAATACTCAAAAATACTATTTCTTTTGTCAACTCAGCATAATGTTAGAATGTCAGAACTTATAGTACATATTTGTTGTCGATATATTTGTTTCACATTACTGCGCTAATATTAAGGTAATACAAATGTTTTTTTTTTTTTTTTTTTTTTTTTTTTTTTTTTTTTTTTTTTTTTTAAGCAAAGGTTGAGCGTATTTGAAAGTGGGACTATTTCCGTTTCTTAAATTTTTCGAAAAAGAGGAAAAAAGAAATTTCGTACTTTTTTAATTAAACACTTGCTCAAACACTCACTTCCTTAATAATACTTTCTTAATTTGACAGTTCCACAATTAAATTTAACATTTCTAAACCATAACTTTTTATGTAAAAATAAATTGCCGTTTAACGTAGAAAAAAAATAAATATTGCTTTTTGGGTAAATTAAAATATAATAGAAGGTTTAGTAAAAACAATAATTCCACGTTTTGACCTTTCTTCCCATGCACCGTTTTGTAATTTCACGTGTTTTCAGAGCATATATATATTTTTTTAAAGAGATATTTTAAAGAGATAGTAAATAAATATCAGTCATTGGATGATATGCAACGTATATTATGGTTAGAAAAAATTAAATATGGTTTGATACATTTCGACAGATTGTGATCGTGACACTATATTGCTCTATCGCCGGATATTTCACTGTTTGTTTTGCGAGTTAGAAAATATATACCTCTCATCGCATGAAATAAAATGTAACTAATTTTTGGTAGATAGAAATATATTTTGTTGCTAAGGAATTTTTTCGACATTCACACCTTATTATTATATTACCAATCAAACTTTTACAGACAGAGAGACGGTGCCCACCCTAGGGACCAGCTTATGGCTAATGGCCAGGACGAACCCCTAATCCTAGGGAGGGAAAAATATTACTATCCGGCGCCACCACAGCCCGAGACGAGCCCGTCCTCCTCAGCAAGTCATCAGACCCTGCTTATTTTTAAATCAAAATTTTTGAAAGTTACAATAATGTTACATTTGCAGCCCAATTTTGCTGAGCGTGTAGAAGTTATTTACATTTTTCAGTTATAACAATTACATGTTAGCTACAATAATTATATTTACAAAGTATAAGCGTTACCAAATTTTGCCACAAGCTTGGACGACCGTTAAAATTGTTACAAAAATTAATATTTTACATAAACTTTAATTATAGTTATTTATATAGCATTTTGAGATGAACATTATAATTACAATTATTTACAATTGTACATTTTGAATACATTAATACGTATACAATAACATTTAGAGGCATAATATATTTTTAAAAATGATTACAATATATAATTACAATATAAAATACAAACAATTTTATTTACATACAATAACATTTTGAAATACACTATATAGTATCTACAATTTAATACTGGTACAATACATGAAACAAACATTCCTATTAATATGCTTAAATATGAGTTATGAAACTTCTGTTTTTATTTATTTATTTTTTTTTTGGGGGGGGGGGGGAGAGAGAGAGATAACTGACTATGAGAGAAATTTGTATTTAATAAATGAATATTTTTGATTTAAGATATTATAATTTTCGTAAAGTTGAAATAGTTGTTTTTTGTCAGATAGTCGAGAGTTGTTTTAGTTTCATTATATGTAAATGTATACTACATAAATTTACATTTGCTAAATAAATAATGTATTGTGTCACCTCTCTGACCACACTGACACAAGTCATTATCGATTTTGCCAATACTATGTACGAATGCAGGTAAACTTTCACATCCAGTGAGGAAGTACAGTGAGACTTTACATATAAGTGATCCTTGAACTTTTGAAACAATACTATGAGTAAACCTGCCGCACCCTGAGGAGAGTCAAACTTATACAGTTCCATTTTTGTTCAATGTATTAATTAGTGTTGTATTATTGAAACGTTTAGATATACAGAGTCAATCCTGACATGATTAAAGAATTTGCCGATGCTTTCTTTTTCATAGCATTGCATTATATGTAAAATAATGCAAATGTAATGCAAAATTTATTATGATTCATTTATTATTTCGGATTTTTCCACTTTAAATTATAAACAATCTGAAAAAAAAATAATAGGATGTAGTATGGTATTTTTATAATATTACACTTAAAATTTGCAATTTAAAATGTGATTTATATCTCACTCGCATTCACACCCGTTTTGCGGGTGTTTCAAGTTACAAAAGAGATAAACATATCTGAAAAAAAAGTTTGATTACGTTATATCATAATTAATAAAACAACTATGTCTAATTTTAATAAATAAATAAATAAATACAATTTCCTGGATGAAAAAAATTTCTTTTCATCCTGAAAACATTTAAGTACATTTTTAAATGCACTTGAATCAAAAGACATCTAAAAAAATACGATAAAATATAAACATTTAAAAATTATTTTCATAACTAAAAATGCTTATAGTTCCTTAACTTGACGGTAATACAATTTTACACCACCTGTTTTTTTAGCAACATTATATTTACTAGGCGAGTTAATTAAGAAAGATCTCAAGTATGCAATGTAAGAGAACGATGCATATGTTTAAAAAATAGTTTTTGAAATTAAAAAATGATTTTAATGATTTTTTTATCACCTTGCGAACATAA
This sequence comes from Maratus michaelseni, assembly GCA_963931845.1. NCBI lineage: Eukaryota > Metazoa > Arthropoda > Arachnida > Araneae > Salticidae > Maratus > Maratus michaelseni. The sequence continues at coordinate 53,921,403 of OZ007592.1, read as the reverse complement.
TTTTTAAAGTTGAGACTTACGAAGAAATTTTATGACTGAGGTGCTATAATTTTTACTTGAGCTTTAGTGAATTTAATTAAGATCATGATATTTAATTTTGAGTAAACAAAATTAGTAAGTCAAAAGTTACGCTAAGAAACTCAATTTTCTTTTGCTTGCAAAATTAATGAAAACTTTTAAAGGAAAAAAAAATCTCCTGAAAATCTGACAGCGAATTAAATAAGGAAATGTTTAGCTTGGAATGGTGCTTAGTATGTTCTCTTCCTCCGCCATAGAGTCTAAAAGGTTGTTCCATCGTAGATAACTTTTCCACGTTCTTTAATTTAATTTTTGGGGGTCTAATTTTAATGACATAAATTCAATTGTAATTATTACCGGAAGTCAAAACGATGTTGTGTTTATAGTTTTATACGTCTGATTTGGTTTAATTGATTTAAAATAAAGATATAATAAATGTTTGAAATAAAGAATTTCGTTTTTTATAATCGAAAGCATTTAAATATTCACCCTTTCTTTTAACTTATTTTAAACCTTCTCCCTTTCGCGTCATTTGCTAAGCCGTCCAGCTCTCAACGTTTGCTTCTCACCGATTGGTTCGTTACCGTATTACGTCGATATTGGTCGCCCTCCGCGCGTCTGACAAAAAAACAGATGCCATGATTTAGGAACTCAGAATTTTGTTTTGTTTTCAAGTGCTAAAGCTATGTTACCTGGTTTCTACGAATATGTAGTATTCTAAATTTGATGTATAAGATCATAGAGTATGTTGCAGCGATTTATGTCCAAGCATGTGTGTTTTACGAACCTTTTCATAATGTGGGACTTGTTTTACGTTTTCATGTTGTCACGTTCAAATATATTAAAACGAAAACTGGCTTATATTTGATGGAGAAATTTACGGATTGTGGAAGTCATTGCCTTGCTACACCTACGCCCTGATTGTCTGGATTGATAAAACGGCTGCAAAACAGCTATCTGATATTCCAAACTGGAATTTTCCGATATCAGCTATTACCTACAATTCTCGCAAGTTGAATGGATATCTCGACTGGAAAATTATATAACATTTTACAAGCCGCCGCCAGTCTTCCATGAATTTTCTGCCTCCACACCAAACTTTCATATATATATATATATTACAAAATTTAATTTTTTCCACAATCTGCTAAATTATTCTATAAAATGTTTCCATTTATTAATGTTCCGTATATAACCACTAGGGTGGTGCGAAAAAACTGAAGTTGGTATTTCCAAGTTGCTATAGTGCGGAAAAGTTGCGATTTGTAAACATAAGAATAACAAAAACAAAATATTCAAATCGGACTTTATCTTCCGATCCCGCAAACCACCTAAAAATTCAAACAAATTGAAAAATTCCGATTTTTTCAGATTTAGAAAAATAAAGTTTTATGTATATATATATATTTTTTTATCACTATAGTGAAAAATATTTGCAGATTGTGCTATTTAATAATAATAATAATAATAATAAACTGCGTTTAGAGAATATCTTCCGATTGCGCAAGTTGAATAAAAATCGGCAAAATTTCAATTTTGAGTGTTTTTGATGCGTTAAGAAACTAATCAACTGAGGTCAGTTTGTGGTCTCAGATTGAGGTTGAAATGTAAATTGATACTATTGAGCTGATTACTGAACAAGGGTTTCACTAGAATACTTAGATTTGGTAGTGCTGTAGTGGTACAAATACCAATACAGGGTAGAAAGGTGGTATTATTAGACAGCTTGCAGAGCATCTAGCACGACCACTTCAGTTTATTTTAAAATCTTACATGCCCGTTTGGTTTGAAATAAAATACAGTAAGTACATTACAGATTATTCATCTGTACAGAACAATAGAAACATCTCGATATTTGCTTGACGACCTGAAGGAAGTGGTGTTCCGTGAAATTGAACGAAATTTGTTCTTTGCCCACCCGGAAAACCTACTGATGGCAATGGTCTTTAATAATAGGAAACACATAGAGAGCTAGGGCTAAGAAAAGTGTTAAAAGCCAGGACTGTTAAAAAAGGTTAAGGCATCAGAAACTTTATCACTCCTACTTTAAACTTCGGTGCGACAGTCTATACTGAAATAATTGATTGGAATATAGCAAAATTATCATCCCCAACTCTTTTACGGAGAGTTACCAATGAAGAAATGCATTCCTTCGTTTAATCAAGTGATATTCCAGACTGGGATGGTAAAACATTTCCCAGTCACACGCAAGCTGTCAACCTGTGCGTCCAATTGTTAACGGATGCATCGTATAAGGTATGTGGGCCCCAATCAAGAGATGGATTCATCTGGGTTACACTGAAATCAAGGTCCATGATACCAATCTTTACCACAAAATCGCAGTACAAAGTTGCGTCTAAAAGTCAGACTTAAACAGATGAAATAACATGTACTTAAGTAATGTAAGTAGCAATCATTCTTATTGGTTGGATGGACGAAAGGGTGGGGGCGGGACTCGAAGTGCAGCCACCTCCCCGTGGTGAGTTCTGGTTTGTTTAAATATTTTCAAATATCTAAACAAGCAAAGAGCTGTACAGTTTATATGCAACTGTTAACCATGGAACACAAACTGACCTCATGTCATTATTTTCTTAATTCATCATAATCTGTCAAAATTGAAAAATTTCCGAATTTTATTGAGCTTGCGCGATCCGAAGATATTCTCTAAACGCAATTTATTATTATTATTATTATTATTAAACAGAACAATTTGCAACTATTTGTTACTATAGCGATGAAAAATGTATATACGTAAAAAAAATTAGATGCTGAATAAATCGGAAAATCTCAACTTTTTTTAATTTTTAGGCTGTTTGTGCGATCGGAAGATATTCTCTAAACGCGATATTTTTAATTAGTATTATTAAACAATACCACCTGCAAATATTTTTCATTATAGTGATAAAATATATATATACGTAAAACTTTATTTTTAATTCTGAAAAAATCGGATTTTTTTTTTTTTATTGCGTATTAAATTCGAAGTTAGTTTTAACCACAGCCACAAAGCAGATAAATTGGTTTGTTTAAACGTAATTTATCTGGTAACGAGAGTTTAGAAGCCTGTAGAACCTTTTGCCGCCAGGAAGTTGATTTTCGTCAAAATTAATGCACCAGAAATACGAATAAAATCCCTTTAAAACCCTTATGATTAGATGAAACTTAGTCACGTGACGTATGTTGTAGTCTTACGGAAAGCCAGTTAAAACCCGTTGCATAGTCTGATTTCAGAGAATTTTGACGTGTGGCGTTGGCTAAAAGAATGAAGTAAAAATTTAACTGACGTCTAATTCGCCTCGTATTATTTTTTTCAGTTTAGTGATGTAGAGAGTTTAAATAAAGTTTTAGAAAGATTTCCTGCCCAGTGGATCCAACACATCCACCTAAATAAACATCTTGAAATTTGGGAAATACTCGTGGAAATTATTGACTGTTGCAACGCAACGTACTGGTGCATAGATTTAATTGCAATTTAATGAGCATTCCTCCTGACTTGACGTTTTAAAAAATGTCAATAATGTTTTTAATTCTACTGAATGGTTACTGGACTCTGATTTGTTGTTGGTGATACCACACTGCCTCCTGATGCGATCTAGAAGGGAAACCTTGCACAGAGTTGAAAATGTTTTTCAACAAGCTTCCGACTGTCACTCAGATCGAATTCTAACTTGAATTCACGACAAATAAATAAAGTGCGACAGGAATAAATGTTTGATAAACAGACAGAAGTAATGTGGAATGAGCAGCCCTTGTTTTGATGATCAGTTGAGAGATCTAGAAAATGAACAATAAATTTTCTACCTTCAAAACAGCTTGAGTACCTGTTATAAGAATGTCTAGTGACAAATAGAAAGTTTCATACAGAGTTTTACTTCAAAAGTTTTCAACGATGTTTGCATCTAATTTTTGCTTTTGTACCTGTAGCTACAGGAATCATGCATTTTCACATATATATTTTTTTTCTTCCTGCATCTACAGTTTTATTTTATCGTTTTATTCTGAAGGTATAGACAGATACCATCTGAGTTAGACGCCTGTTCTCTACACCACTGGAGTAAGAACCAGGTTATTTTGGTTTATGGATATTTTTATGTTGTTTTATTGTTTATTATTTATGAGATATTTTTATTTCTGAAATTTATTTATTATGAAAATTATTTATTTATTGTTATAGTTATTTGAAAGCAGAGAAAATTAATTTAAAATTGAAGTTCTTAATAGTAAACTAAATTTAATCTACTCAGAATTGTAGGGGGTGAATACTATGTTGTGCTAATTAAATTACTGTTTAAAATTATTTCTGTTGCAAATCTCTGGCCATATACAAAAATTTTAAGTATTGTTAAGGTTAATTAATTAAGTAATTAATTTGGTTATTTAGTATGATATACGTCAGCATAATGTTATTCACAATGTTATAAAATTTTTGATTTTAATGTTTTTAAGATCGAGATATTTCAAAGAAGACAGAGTTAATTCTTCTGTTAGATGAAATATCATGATGGAACCAAAATGTATAGCGTTTGATTCAGATTTAGGAATCGAGGTACAAGCGTCGTTAAAATATTTCGATGATGCTTGTGAGAAGGAAAAGAAAGATGCAGATTGGAAGTTTCAGCATATTTCTCAGAACATAAAGGGAGAAGCCCTTAAGATTTACATTCACGAAAGACTTAATTGAAATATGACCAGATAGCTGATATTGTAACGCAGAAATTTATTAGTTTCAATATCCCGAAATTTTTTGACATCTCAGCTTTAAAATTGGATAGTTTAAGTAACTTAGAAAGTTATTTTCGAAAAAAAATTCAAATTGGCAGGAAATTGCATTTATGTGAAACTATTTTACTACAAGGACAAATTGATGGTTTAAAACCAGAATATCAAAATAATCTAATTGTTAATCCACCTAAAAGTACAACAGAATGATATAGAATTGTTAAGGAATTTGTGGAAGTTTCCACCCCTGCTGTTACAAGTCCATCATTACCAAGTAAGCATAATCCAACCAATTTTGATAACCTCAATATAGTGTGCAGCCTAGACAAAATGTTCAACAATTTAATACTCCTAGACATTGAACTCAGCCAAATCGGTCCAATAATCAGTTTAATTCTCCTAGAAACAGGATCCCTCAACAAAACTATAATGTTCAAAGACCTAGAAATTTCCAAGACAGAGCACAAAATAATTATTTTCAGAATCAGTACCCATCTAGGCCATGTGCAATTTCTGTAAACAGAGGAATAACAAATGCATTCCACTGGGAAAAAGAGTGTATTTTTAATAACAGTTCAACATCCTCTGATACTCTTCCTATCAATAATCCTAATGTTTGACAATTAATTGCGTTTGGATATACAAATAATTATGATTTACTATGTGTTGTAGATACCAGTTCAACTATAGCAATTTACCATTAAAGTTTGTTACAAAACTGAATGCTAAAATTGAAATTATACCCCCCAGTTACTGTTGTTCAGGCAAAAGGGTTTTTATAAATTAATCAAAAGTGTAGTATTATATTCTAAAAGTAGGTAAAATTAAAAAAAATATGTTAACTTTTTAGTATGTAATGCAGATTTGGAGTACGCTTTTTTGGGGTTAAAGGAATGCTCAAAATTTTATTTATCTATAAATTGTAAAAATTGTACAGTAAAACAGGGAAGGAAAATTATAAATAGGAGTATATCCATACATGATGAGAGATCACTTCATTTTAATACTGTGCTGAAAATAAACTGCTACACCTTAATGATAAACTGGTAGCATGTGAGTGTGATTATTTGAATTTATTTAATGATAACTTGGTAACTTCTGAGTGTGATAATTTGAATTTATTTAGTAATGATAACTTGGTAACAACTTACAATGAGAATTCTATTTCATGTAAGGATGATTTATTAGTAAATGGTGATAGTCATGAGAATATGAATGGACATAATGTCGAAAAATTATCACCATATACTAGTGAAAATTGTGTGACTACTCAGGACTTTTTAAGAGTTAACTATAATGAATATAATGTGCAGCCTGATTATAGAATTTCCATGACTCCTCAAAATTTTCGCGATGTTAATAATTATGATTCAGATTTAATTTAAGAAATAAATTTAACTAAAAATGGTGATTTAAGGGAAATAGTTCAAAATTATAGGGATATTTTTGCGAAACATAAATATGATGTGGGTAAGATAAATATTGAACCACAACGCGTCTTTCTGAAATCTGACTTACCTTTATCTTTGAGGCCCTACAGAACTTTCCCCTTAGAGGAAAAATAAATAAAAAATCAAGTTCAATCTTTATTAGCGACTGGTCTCATAAAAGAAATTAATAGCCCTTATTCTGCCCCTGTATGTAGCTATGAAAAGAGAAGAAGGCAAAAAGACCCGACTATGTATAGATTATAGAAAATTAAACGCAATAGTTAAAAATGATGCAGAAACCTCGCCCCGTATCGATGAAATTTTAGATACATTTAGTAGTGCCCAGTATTTTTCCACTTTGCACTAAGCCTCTGGCTACTGGAACATACCAATACATCCATCCGATAGAGAAAAATTAGCTTTTTGCACCAATTTTAGCCTTTTCGAATGGCTGGTGCTTTCATTTAGTATAAAGTCAGTCCCCTCCCCCCCAAAATTGCGCTATTATATTTTCTAATGTGTTAGACAAAACTGGGCTGTTAAGGACGAGTAGTTATTTTCCTAATTATTAAAATACTTTGCTGTATGATATCAGTACCAGTAATAACATTAAAACACAAAGAGTAATCTGGTATTATATAAACAATAGTTTTCTGACTACTGTTAGACTACGCCACTTTTCTCACAATACATTATTATAGAAATCATATACTATTCAGCTAATAATAATTATATACAATGCAAATTAATTATATGTATTCTATATGAGTCTATATACTATTATTTAGTAAAAAACTATACAAAATCATACTTGTACAATGATATGAATGAAAGTGCTCAGCATTGAAAATTTTCAAATTTATCCTTTTTTTCATACATTTTAAACTGTTAGATCCTGTCATAAAAATTCAATTCTAAATGTCCCATTGTATTCTATTCTATTTTAAACTAAGCATTTTTTAGAATCCGTATACAGAATATTTCAAACTTTAATCTTAAGCTAATATCGGGATGTAACTATACAAAATATATTTGCATGTAATCGACAAGTTGGAGTTATTCAATTTCACGCTCAAGCGTTTAGATTATAATTTTTTTCTCAGTTTTTCTGTAAGTTTACTTTTAACGTTAATGGTGATTGCCTTTATCCCTTTTCTTTAAATATATCTATAATCAAATAAGTTTTTCTTTTCTTATCATATAAAAGTTTTCGTTTTTATTTGCTCATCTTATATTTGACAAAGTATACCCAAAAATTTAAAAAAGATTTATATCTTTCCTCCAGATAATATTTAATTAAATTAGCTTTCGTATTTTTCAAATATTAACGCATTACTAACTGCTATTTCTTATTACTATGTTATTCTCTTAGTTTAATATATATATAGGTCTTGGCTCCGCCGACAAATCATCATGTTGCTATTTTATTTAGAATGCATCATTCAATTTTAGGTTGAACATTTTACTGAAAACGTATTTCTTTATAATAACATATTACGGGAAAAAATATGATGATAAACTTAAACAAATATAATGATAACTTAAAAAAAATATGATGATAAACTTAAAAAAAATGTACTTCATTATAAATAACTTATAATGGGATTTAACACAATTTTAAGAATACTGCTGCAAAACTGCAGTATATCATTTACATATCAAATATATTTCATTTTACTTATATAAAAAACACATTAAAATGTTTATAATTCTCGGAATAAATATGAAAAAAGAATGCGATAGGTTAGCCTATACGCGGACAGACGGACCGCCCAGACGGCGACAATAGGTGATACGTATTTACATAATTACGAAGCACATAAAAAAATCGTAAGGTATATTAACATTACAGTGACAGCATTGCATGTAACGGGCAGAAAAACTATAGATAACTGCTTTATTTTACTAACATGACGCGACGTCTCGAACTCTTTTTTTTTCATACGAACTCTTTTGTAATAGAAATAAGTACCTCATTGTTTTATGTGCTGAAAAATTATATATCAGCGCGGTCTGTTCGGGGTGACAGTGTGATGTTTTCAGGGTTACTCTTGTACGGAAACTTTTTCAGACAGCCTCACGTTTTTAGCACTTTGGCGCGAGTGCAACAGTTAGCGAGGTGCTGAATCCAACATGCCGTACAGAATATGCAACCCTTCTTGCTTGTGACATAATACGTATATTAAACGGCAACCCTCTTCTTTTGCTGCAGTAAAAGTCAAAGAAATTGTTTTTTTTTTCGAAATGGTATCAAGTATAGAATATAGTATGAGGAAATGGCATTTTACCTTAGTTAAATATCTTAAATTTCAGAATATATATAATTCAAGCATAAAAAGATTTATTTTCTCCAGTTTAGTAATATTATTTTACAAGCACACACACGTGAGATGTAGTGTATGGAAGGGAATTGCTTAAGGTAGTTTTTTCATTGAGTTGCCACGAAGCGTTTCCCATCTGCAAAATATTAAGTATACTAAGATATTTTTGTAGAACATACATATATTCATATACAGGTCTATGGAAAGAATTCGATACATTGCCGCATATGAATGGTTGTTTGAGAAAGTACATTTTCAGTTGCTATACGGTTTTTAAATTGTTTATCTACAATATCTAATTTCGCTTTATTAAACGGTGAAGTTCCGTTACCGTATTTTGTAAATGTTGGAAAGTGTTTCATAATCAATGCTTGACTCATTATTTTTCTATTTTATTTAAATCTATTTTTATCACGCGAAGCTGGATTAAGAAAGATTATCCTGCTTGCACTTGAAACGATATAATTAATTCAGCATTTGTCTCCGGTCAATATTCTTTAACGAAATTCACCCTTCATCAATAAATACATAAATAAATAAATAAATAAAATGATGTAAATAAGGTACAAATTTTACAGATATGTAATCGAACTACCTGCTTGGACATTGAAATAAACAGAATCAAAAGACTGCTATAAGTAGCAATAATTTGAAGTTTCAAAGTTCATTGAATTGAATATTAGTAATTATATATAAATTGTCAATCATAATACTCCAACCAAACTTTTGATTTCAAGTGTTACATATATTTTTGCGCATGATAACTAGACCTCTGTGCAAAATGGAATAAGACTCAATTTTGCTATCTAATTATGAGTCGGGATTCGAACACCACACCTCTTCCCCAGACAAGCACGTGGTATACAATAAACTTCGTTAAATATTAATTAACATAGTCGGAATAGATACGTTTGAAACATTATTTAATATTAAGTTTATGTTAGGTAATATTTATTCATGTTGAATTATAAATTGAATTGTTTATGAAACATAATTTTTATGAGATTTTGTACAAAAAAGCAATAGATTTTATTTCATACAGAACAACATAAGAAATAGAAATAAATAAAACGATTAAAAATTTTCATTGATTTCAAGTGAAGGAAATCCTAGAATTTTTTTTTATTTAATGGAAATATAAAAACTGTAATTCGTGAAATAAAATTAAAATCCGAAAAAAATATCGCTTCTTAGACATAAATGACATTTATGCAATAATGTTTATAATGATACTTCTAAATTATACAACAAATTAAGGATCTTATACAATCGTATTAAGATCCTAATTCTGTATATTGCGTTATTATTAATGTACATTAATTCAGTCACACATTTAAATGTAACTTCACAGATATAAAATTCATCTAAATGCCCTGCTAGAGGAATAAAATGACAAAACATGGAAAATAAATATTTCACCATACTTTATACCATAAAGAAAAATAAATATTTTAAATCCTACACTATCACGGAGAGAAATGGTGAAAACTTTCAAATCGCGTATGATTTGTTTCGACTTAGTTAGTTGAAGCAGAAGGAATGGAAAAGGATTTGCACTGGATATATTTCTCAAAAAACTTATCTCCTTTTTTTGTATTTTAGTTAGTTTTTTAGTATTTCATGACATCTATTTTGAGATCATCCCCTTTATATTTCATGGGTATTTTTCCTATATAAGTGCGGGGCATGTCTTGAAAAAACAACTAGATTGGTCCATTGGTTTGACTCTAGAATTAGACCGTATACCATAGCTGTCAACTTTTACGCTTTTTTCCTACCAGAAAAATTTTATAGTAAATTTTATGTTATTAAATTTCCGAAATCACATTCTTCAATAAGACAAACATTTCTGTTAATTTTTAGTGGTAACAGAAAAGCGTAAAAGTTGGCAGCTATGGTATACACAAATTACCATCATATTATAAAATTAACAACTCTATGCTAATAACTACTATTTAACATTAAACTTTTAAGCAAACGTATTTTTTAAAAATATAATGTAAACATACTAGAATTAGACAACTGTAAATCGTATGGTTTTGTCACAAAGTGCTTTTAAAGTTGATAATTCTGCTCAAAGATCTGTAAACAAACATCAGCAAAACATTTAACAATGGAAAACATGGACTACGACAGATAAATATAGAAAATAAAATGTATTAAATGTCAATAGGAAAAATTAAAAAAAGAAAAAAAAACAGAATTTTTGACATAAATTAAAATTTTACTATTTAACTTAATACACGGTGGGAGTCAAAATGAATTCCCTGATAACAAAAGACAATATCTTCGTTATAAACAAAGATATGGAGAAGCAACCTGAACTCAATACAGAAGGAAGTTCAAAGTTTTATTTGCTTGTGTCATAACTGTTGTTTGTGACTCTGCTTTCATATACGAACAAAACCCAAACGATTACACTTGAAGCCGGGCATTGCGAAAAATTGCTACATAATTGTTGATACTCAACACCAGTATTAAAATGGTACATGAGCCACCTCTCTACCATATCCGAAAAACTGCCGCATGTAACAATCGGCTCAAAAGGGATAAAAATAAAGAACCATACAGCTTTCTTTTCAGAATTGTGCCGAAAACATTGACGTAAGGCTTTTTCTTACGACCAAAGAGAATGTTGTACAAAAGATATAAAGTACGCCAACAAAAATTTGAGCTTCTTTTTGTATTGTGTTTAAATTGTATCCCTGTATTATTGTTTATAGATAAGATATTGACTGTTTTAATAAGAGCAATCATTTAGACTGCATTACTATACATGACCCTGCATTACAATACATGATGTTTTACAGGATAATTGTAAGTCTCAGTGCAAAACCTTTTATCATTATTTATTGTTCATTACTAGTTGCACATGAATATTTCCAGTTTGACATCTGTATAATTCAATACATAAATCAAACTTGAAACATAATGATAAATGAGTTTTTTTTTCTGAAATATATTATACTAGCGGCCCTCCCTCGCTTTGCTTCGGGTTAACCTTGAAAACCTTCATCTCTTTGTGTTTTCTGTAGACCTTTTTAATGTGTACAATAATTAGTACATTATTTTGATAAATCTTGTAGGGTTCAGCCTGCGTTTGCAATGTATAAGCGGAAAAAATGAAATTATTTACGACATCACATTAAAAACCTAAAAAATAACAGTATTTCTCCACTATTTAATGGATATACATATAAACCTTCCTCTTGAATCACTCTATCTATTAAAAAACCGCATCAAAATCCGTTGCGTAGTTTTAAAGATTTAAGCGTACATAGGGATATAGGGACAGAAAAAGCGACTTTGTTTTATACTATGTAGTGATTTATCTGAAATTACAAAGCAAAACATATGGTTATTATACATATAAACCTTCCTCTTAAATCACTCTATCTATTAAAAAAAAACCGCATCAAAATCCGTTGCGTAGTTTTAAAGATTTAAGCGTACATAGGGATATAGGGACAGAAAAAGCGACTTTGTTTTATAGTATGTAGTGATTTGGAAACATTATTTACACGTTATACGAAAACAAAAATTATATGGAAAATAGACATTTTTTAAATCTAAAAACATGTCTGAAATATCCATTTCTCCAACTCTTTATTCTTAAACAACAGACACCGAACTCTTTCAAGATTCTCTTATTATTATTATTATTATTATTATTATTATCTAAACTTAAATTAAACCCTTCGGCTTAAACTCCATAAAGAATCATAGATTTTTTGACAAATGCCATTGATGTTTTATACATCATTAACTTGAAGAGGTACCCCCAGTGTTTACTTCTGAAGCAAGCTTGGTACTCATTATGATCAATACACTTTTAGAATTATTAGTATCAGTATTGTTATTTTTCATATTGTGCTATATACGTTAAACTTATAATTATTTTTATTATTCTTGTTCATCCTTTTACTCTTACTCATTATTATTAAACCGTAAACTAACTTTAAAATCCATGAAACTAAAACTAGGATTTAATCAAGAAAGGCATTTAATATACTTTTTTACACTTACTAAGAAAGAAAAAACACATAAACTAACTATAGCCCGAGAAAAATTAAACAACTCCAAAAACAGATCGAAAGTAAATAACTCTATATACCTAATACCATAAATGAAAAAAATCGAGATATTACTATCCTGCTGCACCAATTGTTAAAAACCTCCACATCTTTTATCATTTGCTATGAATTTGCAAGCATAAATAGTAGTAATAGTAGAAAAAATCGATTACATTCGAGGAGTTATCCTTAAAAAAAATTTTGCATTTCCATTTTCTCGAAAACATTGTTTTCCGAACTATTGTTACGCGTAACAGTTCTGGTATGCGAGCGTTTCGATAATGGTACTCTAAATTTTTATACTCCGTAAAGTAGGATTAAATAGAACTTTGAATATGTCCAAATACTTTTCTTAGCATATGAGCGTTCAGTGTAATTTAAACATTCTGTAGATTTTCCTTTAGACACCCGTTCAAATCTCTCTAGATTTAGATGTCCCCCCCGCTAACAATCTGTAATGCCGTCTATATTATTCATATAATATAAGACACGCTACCGTAACTGTGCAGCAAATAAATAATAACAGGTATTGCATATATTCTACTACCTAACATGGGTACACTCCTTTTCCTAGCAGACAGTTTGCTTATGTATATTAATAAAATAAAATTATTCTGTCTGTGTGAATGTGTTGGTGATTTGAATACATTCGATAGATTTAACAAGCCTTTTACTATCTACGGAAGGTAGTACAGACTTATTACTAATCTTGGATAATCCTAAGCCACAACACAAAAATTTCCACAACAATGGTTTCTTTCCATCATCAGATAATTTTATGATACATGATTTTGCATTTTACCTGCTACTGAAAACAATAACCCTTTACGTTACTGTTTAGATATTCAATTTTTAACCTCCTTCATTGAATAATGATAAAAATATTTTTAAAAATTCCGTGATTTTAAAATTAGTTTTTAACAAACTTTCTTTTATAATTAAACTAGCATTAAGCAAAAATTTAAATTATGAAATAATCTTTTATTGCAAATAAAAAGTTTAAATCTATAATAATATTCAAAAAACAAATGTTTACATAACTAAATCATGCACATTGGAATGAATACAATAAAATAAATGAATATATATTAATGATTATATAATACTACAATGCATTCTTTTTTAATTTAAAACCTAGAATCCTTTAAAATATGACTTGTTTGTATATTGTATAGTAAATAAATATTTTCCATTGAATGTCTCCTATATTCTGCCCAGTAGATTGTAATTATAGTAATGTAAATTTAAACAAAAATGATTGATACCAGCAATTGAGTATTAACTTAGAGATATTTTAACGATGATGCATTATTTGACAATGGTTTATATGTTTGAATGGACGTCGTTTCGCTGATCATTATCACAGACGTAGGCAGCTATTCTTATGCATTTAATTAATACAATTTGTTATATCTCGATAAATTGAAACCGATATTTTTGACATAAATATATTTTATACTAAGCTATTCTTGTAAAGCTATTGTTGTAAAACTTTTGTTGCAAAGTTACCTTTCTGAAAATGATTGAGTCCATAGTTATAATCATTATATTTATCGTTTGACTTATAATTTAACGCTTAGTTCTATACATAACACAGTTTTCCTTTCATTCATTTGTTGTTAGTGCGCGCATGTGAAAATACTGATGAAAATATAGTCGAACAGCGATTTAACAATTGGAACCGTTAAAGAAATGTTATCGTAAAATCGGAGAACTCATTAAATCAATTAAAACTTCATAACAGTTGGTTATTAAATTTATATATATTTTTTTAATTTTACCAAATTATTTAGCGCTTAACCATAGTTCTATACCTAACACAGATTTCCTTTCATTTTTTTTTTGCCTTTAATGTATGCATATGAAGATATTGATGAAAATACAGCCGAACAGCGATATAAAAACTGGAAATTGACCCTTCAAACTTACCGTTAAAGAAATGCTTCCGTAAAATGGGAGAACTGATTAGACCAATTAAAACTACATAACAGTTGGTTATTAATTTTTATTTATTTTTTACCAACTATTAGTATATAATTATATTTCCTATTTATAGATTATATACTTTAAAAAATTTAATATGATTGATAATTGTTTTCCATTTTAATATTATCTAGTTCAGAATATGGATTTTTCAATCGCTCCAAATGTTCTTGTGCTATAAATGTAAATTTTTATGAAACCTCCTTTTTTTTTTTTTTTTTTTTTTTTTTTTTTTTTTTTTACTGCATTTAATCTAGCATTTTATACAATTGAAGTAACTTTCAAGCTTTTGCTAGTTTTAATGTCAGAAACAGAATCTAAATCAGACACAGTTTTTCTTACGTCAATAAAAGATTTTTTAAAGAATCTGCAGTTCATTTGTAATAATCTTGTTGTAAATTTAAAACATTACTCAAGGTATTTTGTAGTTTTATTAAAAGTTTATTTTATAATTTTCAAAGTATAAAAATAATTTTATTAGAAAGAATAAAAACCAGCAGCCACTACAACTAAACACCTTTTAACAGGTTCGTAGCATAAAAATGCATTACAACACCATGCTAATGTTTCAGTTTAAAATATTTGTTTTTAAGTAAATAATAATTAAGTACTTAATTAATTAAGTAATTACTATATATAACACTTTAGGAAAGAGGATACTTATGTTGATTAATATAAATAAAATTACGAATTAAAAAAACACATGTATGTAATTGTGTAATATATTTTTTTAATTTTACAAGGATAAGATTATATCTTTATACATTTTTCCTAAATTTCTTTATTTCCTAGAATTTGGAAAAGAAAATAAGGAACATTTTGTGTTCAATTCAATCATCTAAAGCGAATCTTTTCGTATAACAATATTAAATTAAGATTTTCAGGATGCTGCCTAATCTACAAGATGATTGATTCAAAGAAACTTATATGAATTTAAACATCGTTTAGAATTCGATATAAAAAAGAATACATGATACCCTATATAAACCACAAAATAACTTACTATGTAATACAACGTTAAAATATTCTAAATAAAAAATGCCTGCTCTAATGTTCTTTAACTTTAATTTAATAATTAAATTTAATGTAATGTTTTCAAGAAATTGGCTAACCAAGAATACGGTTAAAAAAGCAAAATTTATCAATATATATAATATATTTGGGAAGTAAAATAAAAATAAATATAATAAACGTGTCCTTACATAAACAGCAAAATTATTTACTTTGTATTACAGAGTTGTTGGAAATATCTATGAAGTACACATGTGGATCATCCAAATATCCTTTAACTCAAAGCTAGCAAAAAGATTTACGCAATTTACTTAAATAGAAGACAAGCAACTCAGAAATTTAAACTTACATATTTGTTAACTCTTCCTAAAAAAGACTTTCTCAAATACGTGTATCGCTCTTCTCGAAATATTCTGCAGTACAAGGTAAAGACAAAACGAATAACTCGACTTCTAAACTTCTTTTTTAAAAAGAATATTTCGTGAGTTTGTGTTTAACTCAAGTTTATTTCGTTGTAGTTCAAAGGATAAAGAATATTAAAGAATAAAACTGAAGACGATTTTGAAACGTTGAAAGACTTATAATACATTTTTTTAAACGGTTGTTGAAAAGATATATTAATAAATTAAAAAAAATAATTTTCTTTGTTTAAAATTTTTGAAAATTTTACTGTTTTTTGTTTGTGATAAGATTCTTTAAATTAAGTTAATTCTAACTTGTAATTTTATTTTTATTTAAATTACATTTGATTTTATATATTTATCGAAATATTAGTGTATCATCATACAGGTAAAATTATGTGCAATTGAGTTATGAGAATATGGCTTTACTGTTTTATTGATTTACACTTTTAAAATTTAAGATAAAAAATGTATTTAAAACGTTAGATTTATTACATAACAAATGAATGTAATTTAATGACTCGTAGTTAAGAAAGTTTTGACGTATTTAAATATATATATATATATTTCATTAACGTAGAGCACAAAACATGTAATAAATGATACACGTTGCAATATTAGCATTTGAGGACAGAAAAAAACTAAAAAAAAGGAATCGAACCATTAATAATTTAACTTTTCGAAATGATTTTAAAGTTTATCAATGTGTAAACGATTACAATATATAGAAATATATCATTCATTGCAAACTATCTTCCCAAAATCTATTATAAATGTCATTTTGACATAGAATGATGAAATTCCAATATATATACTACATATATTTAAACTAGTTAGCATTATCTTACTAAGTCATTGCATATACTTACACCGTGTTTGCTTATATATTGCAAAATAATTTGTTATAAGAAATTCGATACTTGCAACAGATTTCACAACAGAATTAAAAACTCTAAAACTAGTACAGAAATACGTAAGAAGTGTTTATCATACCAAATAACCAAATGTTAATCTATTTAAAATTCAAAACAGAGCTTAAGCAGCATCATAAATGTGAAAAAGAGAAAAAAATACAATTACTTCTAGTTGAAATTTTAAAGTTTGTGAAATTATTGTTTGATGAATTTCTTTGTTTTGATGAAATTATGGTCATTTATAAAAAAAAAAAAAAAAAAAAAAAAAAAAAAAAAAAAAAAAAAAAAAACATTCGTTCTGTATTCTATGATATTAAAACTATTCGCTTTTCATTTTTTTTCTCAACATTTTAATTCCCTTTGTAATAATTTCATCTTTGTGTCATTTAAATGAATTATTATTATTATAATTTTTAATTTTATTTCATATTTCTAATTAGAGTTCTCTTTCTACATTCTACTTCTAAGAATAGGAAGTAGTTACATTCATATGAAGCGATATTTCTTCGAAATTTATTCAATTCAGTGATTAAAGAAATCTGAAGTATGTGAAATAAGTGATATCATGATGCTTTTAAAGTATTTTGTTACAGTTGTGGCTTTGTAAATTAAAAACTGTTATTTAAATTACTTTTATTCTTGGCTTTAGCCATAATTGTGTTGAATGTTAATGATAGGTATTGTTGGTTATGGATTTTAAATATTTATTTGTCTTGTAAAATTTTACTATCGCTATTTATTTTCTTCATTTTTAAGTCTGGATTTCAATAGATGAATTCAATGGTTTTTCAGTATTTTGTATTACGAGGAAGATAAAGGAATATAAAAGAAACTCGATTCAAAATAATATTTATATGTTAAAATTCAATTTGTCATTTTTATTTATATTTTTTACAATTATTTACAGTTACATTTATTCCTTTATATTTCAGCATTAATATGAAAAATATGCTCTATTGCATTTGAAATTTTACGAGAGCACTGTTGAGATTTTTCTAATATAAGGTAAACTGTGTTGTACCGGGTACAGATTAAAAACACCAAGAGTATATTTTGTGATGAAGATAACAGAAAGTGTAATAAGAGATGCGAAATATAGACTGATCTGGACAAAAACTGCCACTTGGGGCTCTTCTGCTTAGCACCAAGCTAAACATTAATTTTTCTTAACTTTATACTTATGTATCCTAAATCGTTACTCAGAATTGAGCCAGGCGATGAGCAAAATGCGTGTATCATACACCTTATAACTTAAGCCAGTGCATAGAATTGTATTATTCAATCTAATGTCAAAGCTTTGTGCCGAATGTTTTCTTAAATCAGTAGATATTTTGAGCTAGTGACATTTTATAAAAAGTTTGATAATGCACGTTAAACGTGACAAATGATTTGCGTTTGTATTATAACTAGTTTTATAACTAGTTTTATAATGTAAAAAAAATCGTTAGTATTTTAGTGAAAGGAATTATATCGTCTGTTATGAGCGAAATAAGCATGCCTTTTCTCTTATTTTATTACGTATGCCACATTTACAAATGCGATTTTTTTTTCGACACCAAACAGCGTTGCAAAATTTACCATGATGATCTTGCTTTGCGAATGATTACCTCAATGGTTTAATATTTTTATGACTCACGATGAAAGAATCTTTTGTGTTTATTTACTTTAAGGATTGAGATTGGGATGTCAACCTATTTCCAACTGAAGTTATCACATAATCTATATATTTTTTAATGTAACTTATATCTCAAACAAAACGTTTTTTTTTTAACGATCTTTCTAAAAATGTAAATTTCATCCAATTTTATTCGAAAAAATAATTTTGAGTACAAATGGTTGCCTGGCATGTAAAAAAAGGATTGATTACGAATGACAGGATTTAATTGAGTGAAGGAAACTTGTATTAATGTGTTTTTAAGTTTTGATTCGATTTTCAAAAAATTGGAAATGACTCGACAAAATTCTGCAGCTTTTATATATATTAAATTTCAAGCCATTCCGTTGGGAAGTTTTTGCGCTGTTGTATGGGGAAGGACAACACAGACGGATAGACCAAACACGACGATAGGTGCTACGTATTTACATAATTACGAACGCACCTAAAAAGTGATGTCGGGAAACAGATTCAAACATGTAGACATTTATTCTCCGCATTGTTTGGTACAACGTTTAGTAGTTTTTGTGACTCAATACGTAAAAGCATATAAACGTTGACTTTCTCTAATGTGTTTTCTGAGAAATACAATCATTCATATCCCTCCGTATCTCTTCTCCTATATATGTATACATAAACTTACGAATTAATGCATCGTAATGCGATCGAGACAATTCTTTGTGTTATTTTTTTAATATAAAAAAAATGTGTAGCATTTTTTTTTGTCTTAAGCTAAAAAAAAATAATAAACAAAGAAAAATCTACATTCACATTTTGTTGAAATTAGAATAACTAATGTAGCATATACCGTTTCTTATAAACTCGATACGTTAAATTAAACTAAATTTCTGCTATAAAGTGAATTTCTGCTTATAATATCGGATATAAGACTTATTCATTCACAAAATGTATTAATGTTTTTTTTAAACACTTTAATAAGTACACATATTTTAATAAAGTAATAAAAATAAATTTTTATTGATTATATGTTTTTAAATTAGAAAAAAAATGAAATATTTATAAAAAGATTATAAATGTTATTGGAATTTTTGTAACTATACTAACATAATAAACTAAGCATAACATATCTATTTTAGAAAAAAAAATAATTTGAGAGAAACGCGTATTTTCTTTTATCATTCGCATTACAAAATGTAATTTATAAACTAATTAAGAACTTCATTTATTTACAAATTCTACTAAATGATTAAGATTAATATAAAAGTGTTAATTGAATTTTAAACATGCAGATGCCTACATTTTTAACCTTTTCAGTAAAGCATCTCAATATTTTATATGATTACATTATTTTTCACCATTAAATACATTTTTTGTTATTCTAAAAAGCTTCATTTCATATCAAACAGTCATAAACAACATAATTCTAATTACATTTGTCATATGTCTTTGTTTTACTCATAATTAAAAAAAAATACTAATTAAAAAAACTAAATGCAGTATGAAGCTGAAAAAGATACTGAAGAATAATTTCAATCATTTAGTTTAATGAGTAATTTCAATCATAAATAATTCATAAATTAATTGTTTTAGTATACTTAATCAGATTTTTGTGAGTAATGTTTTGTTATGTATTGTATCAATTGTAATAAAATTTGTATTTGTATTGTAAATAATGTATGGTAGCTATTTATTTTCAGTTCTTGGTTATCTCTTATAAATGCAATAAAAAAATAATAATTATGAAGAAACTAAAAATTATCATTTAGTTACAAATCTAGAAATAAATATTACACCATCATAAAATTATGAGATAAGAAATGACTCACACTGCTTTAATTTAAAATATCGTAATAATGTAATGCCAGATGATTAATTCTGCTATTTTATATTGATAATTAGTCTATTGATAAAATATAATATATATATATATATATATATATATATATATATTTACAGAAATACTCATTTATAGAATATATATATTTCTATTTACATACTTACACATTAAAATATAATTTGAATAATTTTTCAATGTTGCTCCAAATAAAAAAGAAATCGCTGAAAAAATCAGATAGAAAGTTAAAAAAAAAATTATATATTATATTATTTCATATAAAATTTAAACAAATAGTTGATTTTTTAATATGTATAAAAGTAAAAATTGTTTTTTTTATACATATACACTGAATCATATACACTGTTTTATATGCTTTCAAAGTTTATTTTGAAAATCACACCTAATTTCATATCTGCAATTAAATTTTTTTTCTGAAAAATTTCATTACACTAGGTTAGTTTTGAGTGGGTACGGAACCCGTTTATGTCAATAAAACCTAACTGGTTGAGAGAAATTTGGTAAAAACACCTTGTTGATAAGACTGCCTTTTTCGACACCCTAATGCAGGTTTCTTGGTAGATGAATTCATGACTTTTATTATGGTACTATAAAAAAATGCAATAATGATAATTATGTGTGTTTTGTGCTGAAGTCTTAAGTAAGAAAAAATTGCTCTATCATGAAAAAGACGGAATCTTGATAATGAAAAAAATATCATTACATACTTTCATTCAAAGAATTGATAAAATTTCGCTTAACTTAGTTACCAATAGAATTTCTAATATAGTACTTTTAAATTTTAATGTAATTGTTATTATAGTTTTAGCACGGAACAAAATAAATGTGTTTGGACACATAATCCAAAATATTTATGTATTGAGGATAGAAATATGGATATGGGTTTAATTAATTAAATAAATAAGTCAATATGTAAAAGAAGACTCTGGTACACTGTACTCTTGTATTTTGTTAAAAATGTTGATTTAAAATTTAAATATTTTACTTTATATTTTTATGTGGTATTTTAAACAATAAATAATTTTTTGATTGGTTCATGGACTTTAGGATTATATATTTGCACGCACCTCTAGCTTCAAATAAAATTTTAACACGTTCTCTACCGACGACGCATACATGGCATCACTTGGTCACTTGTTTGATATTCAAATTTTAATCGAAAATTGCTAATTCTTACCGGAAATTTTGAAAATAGAATTTTTATTTTATGTAATCATGAAATGTCTGACAATAAGTAAATCAAATATTGGTATGATTTTGTAATTTCTGAATAAATTTAAATTCCGTTCAACTTTAACCCGGTAGTGAATGTCTTAAACACCAAAAGATGCATGGTATTTTACCTGTTTTAAACCATCTATTGTTAAACCTACTTCTTAATCGAGTAATATTGCTTTGTAACTAAAAAAGCAGAACGTGTAAAGGAGCAAAACCATAAAACCTTTTCAGAAAAATGGATTAATTTTTTTATTTGTATTACTGTTTCATTTACCGAACAATGATTTTATACATTAAAAAAAAATAACAACAACAGTAAGAAAAAAAATCTTGATGCACATTTTATTTGAATAATGATGTCGCATGCATATTAATCACAATTTCGAAATAATGTGCTCTTATGGTTTATCTTTTTCATTTGCCAAAACAGCTATATATTTTTATTTAAACAAAATGTATTTATCATAAGTTTGATGATGAAAATATCAGATGACAGTTTTAAATTTACTCGAGTGATTTTGTGTGTTTGAATCGCAAATACTTGTAAATAAAGTAAAAAAAAAAAAAAAAAAAAAAAAAGATAGTTAAAAAAGATTCTAAGTGCTGCATAAATATTTTCTCTGTTCATACTTCATTTATATATTTTTTTCTGAGTGTGTCAATATTCTAAGAATATATAAAAATTGTCAGTTATATCATATAAAATTAATGAAAAAAAAATAAAGGACGTCTTAATGTTACTATTTCCTCATTTATTTATTTCGAAAATAGTCTTAATTTCAATTTGTCTTTGTTGGAATTCATATAATTGCCTTTTTCGCAGAAACTTAAGAACATGATTTACAATTAACTGATAAAGTTTTCTCTCTCTCTCTCTATATATATATATATAAAAATGTTACTTGAATTGAGAATTATTCTTTTCCACTTTCGATTTTATTATTTGTTTTAAAGTAAGAAAAAAAGAAGTATACATGGATTTCATTTACATTAACCTTTTATAAAAAAATTCAAAATTAATTAAAATTTTATAACAAATTATTCAAAAAGTTTCTTTTTTTCCTACAAAGTGTTAAAAATATTTTTAATGTGTGGAAAATGTATGTGCAGAAAACGTAATATATATATTTTTTAATTTATAAATATTTTATTCTACAAACTATCAAACGCTATTCTATTTTCTTGCGTTGTTTTAGTTAATGTGTATTGAGCACTAAGTTACAAACATTACTGATTCTCTTGAGATTAAACAAAGTAAGAATGATTGAACAGCGAACATTCAAAGTCGTCTTTTCGCGTCTAACACAAATCAAGATATAGTTTATTTAAGTTAGAATATACAGCTAATTTAAGTTATATGCACATTCAGCAGAAAATTACAAAATTGATAAGCGCTATCTAATGTCCACGAAAGTTTGTTATTGTATTTTACTAGCTGACCCCTCCCCGTGATAATAAATCAAAAAAGAAACATCGCGTTTTTATTATTTTAAGGGTCGCTTCATAATTTTAAATTAGAAAGTTATTTTTGCCCGATCTCTTTGAAACCTTTGTTGGTGATAAATAAAACGGTTTTACAGCCCATGTAAAAATTTCGTGGTGAAAAAAATAGTGTTAGCTAGTTGCAAAAGAAATGTTTTCTTCTGGCTTTTTTATTTGTTTATTTGTTTTCGCGTCGGCTCTTTTAACATAGAAATAAATTTAAATTGTTTTCATCTTCTGAACTCTCTGACATTATAAAATCAATTAAATATTCAATCCTGCTTCCAATCTGTATTTAAAATTTTGCGACCCCAAAACTAAACAGGTGAGGGCTAATACATCAGGATTCTCCTTTCTGAGGGTAGAAGCCTTCAAAAAACGTTCTTGTTGAAATTTGACAGAATGCATTTTTCGTTTTAAATATATAGATTGCTAACATCTCTCCATTAAGCAACTTGTGTATCATTCCAATGTCGACTGTAAGAAAATAAAATTAAACAAAATTAGAGAGATGGGATTTTTATTTCTAGCATGAATTAATAAGATACATAACGCGAATTTACTGTAATGCATAATAGCAATTAATAGCAATAGATTTTATATTCTTACATTGTACTAGTTAATCCAAACATATAAATTAAAGTAACAAAGATTGTAACTGAAAACACCATAAAAAAAGAAACGTCTTCAAAATTTTGATTTTCAGTTACAAAATATATTACTATCAAAAAATGGAATTATTTTAAGAATACGAATTATTTCACCGCATAATTAGGCAGTTGAAATATTGTCTGTAAAAACAGGAATAAATATTCTATGTAGATGGAAATTCCCTAGCTTACACGTAAATTAATGAAGCAAAGATTTAATCTCAAAATGACCTAACAGTTAAATATTTGGCGAGGAATGTATACGATTTACTATTCATTATTGTAGAAATTTAAATTTTTTTGTGAATAAGAATGAACAAGTTAACTTATATCTGAAATTCTTACACTGGTGTTCAAATCTTAAGAAACAAACACAAAATGCTAATTTTTGAACATGTGAGTACTCAAAAGGAAATTCTAAGGAAAGAGCAAGTGTAGAAAAGAGGTACTACCCTAACAGCACGACCATTCGATGTGAAGTCCCCTTGACGTCACAATCGCTACGGTGAATCAAAATATGGGATATTTCACTGTCTCATTATTACTTTTAAATGATTGTTAACACTGAAAAGTCATTGTGACAGTCGCTTTGTGATGGGTCACCAGGTGACATTACAGTGAAATCACCTTGTGATTCTCAAGTCACTGTCAGTTGAAGACTGAACTTTGACGTCATTGTGAGCATTGCATTGTGATGAGTCGCCAAATAATGACACAATGAAGTCGCATGGAGACTTTCCGGTGATCGACACTTTATTGTGAAGTCATCATTGCGCTCCTTTGTGAAAAGTCATCAGATGATTTCATTTTCTGTCACTTGGGAACTCGTCACAGAACAGCTATCATGATGAGTTTACGATGGAGTGTCAAAATGACAGTCACATGAGAGTCACAAGATGACTTCATTGTAAAGTCACCTGGTGATTCGTCAAAAACCAGCAGTCATGTGACTGTTCAGTGGAGTGACCAAATGAGAGTAAAAATGAGACGACTGAAAGATACCATATTTCTGTACATTGTAGTGACTGTGACAATTGTGACCATTTGTGATGTCAAGAAGACTTCAGATCGACTGTCTGTGCTGTTAGGTTAGTACCTATTTTTTACACTTGTTGTTTATAGAATTTACTTTTGAGTACTCACGTGTTCAAAAATTAGCATTTTGTGTTTGTTGCTTAAGTTTTGCACACTAGTGTATTAAACCATTCCTATTTATATATATATCTACAGAATAATTATGAATTTGTTTTCAGAAAGTGCTTTTTAAAGAAAACAAATTGAACAACAACAAAAAAAGAAATGAACAAAATGTATCATTTAAAATTACTATTACAAAATGTTTAGTAATTTGAAATCCACTCTGATGCGTAAATGAAATCTGATACTAAAGCAATTACTTTTATTCATTTTTATTTAATATACAGTTTATTAAAATTCAGCTTAAGTATATGAAATAGCTTATTTTCGTGTAGTAAAAATAGATAATATACGGGCCATTAATCCCAATATTTTTATTTCAGTGACTTGTAGATTTATATATGAAATGTAAAGAAAAGGAAACAAAAACACTAGATGTACTTCTTCCTCGATCAATAACAGCAAAGTTTCTCTTGGACAACCCTCAATGGTCTGTATAGGAAAACAAATGTACAGAACCATCTGCTATTTCAGAGATTAAATCTGAAAGAAAAATATTTTATTGGATTAAAGAAGTTAATTGCTGAAAATTACACTTGCTGAATAAAAGTTTATAAGATCTTGTATTTACGAATTCAAATTAATATTTTTTGTAAAAAAAGAAAACATATTTTTTTTAAATGTACTACTGAAAGAGTTGAACGAAATAAAGAAAAATTAAAAAGTTACTTTTATGAAAAAAAAACGCTTTTCTTAGAAACATCAATAATTTTGAAAATAGAATTTGCATCCATTTGGTTATGTTTCAGTTTCGTTTATTTATTTTTCTCTTTTTTTTCTTTTAAGTTGAATAAATGGAATGTGAAATGTAATGGAGTAAACATTTTTTTTAAACATTAAACATTGTTCCTCCAAATTCTGTTCTGTCCAAATAATGTTGTTGCTATATCTAAACACAGAATCTTTTCCACGTTAATTAAGGCAAATATTACTTTACAAAAAATCTCATATATTTTTCCTTAAGCATACGATTTTTCAATACACGTTTTTCTTTTCCTTATTGAATACGCATCAATGACCGAAATGAGAACCTGTAAATCCATCACCTTAAGATGAAAAATGTGAAATGTAATGCAGTAAACTTTTTCATATCATTATACAGGATTCTTACGCCTCAATTGATTCGGGGTATTTAAAAGGTTTGAATACCAGAATTGCCATAAAATAATAGTCGCTGTATGTAAACACAGAATTTTGTCCCCGTTAAATAAGGCAAGCATTACTTTACGAAATTTCTGGAATTAATCCCCTGTATGGAACAAAGCATGTTAAAGGTTTTCGTTTCCGGCATTGATTATGCAGTAATAACTGAAATGAGAAGCTGATAAATCTGATATCTTGAGCTGAAAAATGTGAAATGTAACGCAGTAAACATTTTTTATACCATTAAACAGGGTATTATACCTCACGTGATTCAGACGATTTAAGAGAGTTGAGTACCAGAATTGTCATAACATAATGATCATTATATCTAAACACATAATTCCCACACTCTGTTAAATAAGGAAAATATTACTTTATCTGGTATTATATTTCCACTATGACTAACTCCCTGTTAAATATTTCCTTTTTGTTATTGAATACGCAGCAGTGACTGCAATGAGAATCTATTAAATCCATTATCTTGAACTGAATCCGTTTTTGCAGTCATAATGTTAACCATGGAAAATAAAACGAATTAAACTTGCAGAAACCCGTTTCTCTCTTGTTATACGTAGTAATATTATGTTTTTATATTGAAAAGAAACATATGTTCGTCATATCTATATGTTCCAAACTGTATGTGAAATTTTCTTTAAAATAAAAATTTTACTATTTTTTTATCTATCGTGCATTTACATTGTTACCGAAACCGATGTTTATGTTGCAATATTTTTAAAGTTATAAACCGGTGGTAATATTTTATTTAAGAGTTGTAAAATAATATTTTTCCAGATTATGTATTCTGCAGTAATAAAAAAAAAACTGTTGGGAATCGTTTTCTGATAATCTTTAAATATTTTTCATGACTATTTAAATTATTTTTTCATAGCCTCAATGTGTAATCCTACATTGCTATTTACCAAAATGCTACATATACTAATGAGAGTTAAATTTAAATTTGAATACATACTTTACATAGTTTTTTTCTTTAACATTTAGGGTTTTTTTTTTTTCAGAATTATAGAAAACAACCTATACATTTTTGTGAAACAACTCTGTTAAATATATTTTCAGAAACAACTTTCAAACAATGCTTAACATATATAAAAACATTCAGAAAATGATATCGATTTCAATGTTTTTTTCCCCCAACACCAAGATTTATTTAATATTTTTAACAGGGAAACATATAAATGTACAGAAAAATAAAATATCCAGCATAACTTCAAAAAAGGCCTTCATGTTTCATAAATTATTGATTTTGACATGTCTTTCAGGAAAAATTTCAATAGTTTTATGTTCTTTGAATGATATTTTACTGTTTCACCTTTTAAAAGAATAAGGGGGTGGTTCAATATAATGCATCTATTTTTTTTCCTTTCGCTTTTAGATTTTTTCTTTTACTATTTCACTTTTCTATAACTTTACACGATAAAAACTTTTACATATTTATTTCATTGACATTTCGGAGAATCATGTTTCGTGTCAGATGTTCTTTTAGAAATTGATTAGAAGGTACAGTATTAAGTCATATTTTAGAAAAAAAAATATGCTTTTGATTTTGATAAATTTATATTAATTCTTAGAAAACAAATTTGATATAATTATAATGTATCCACAAAAAGTCATTGATATATACATATTTCAAATATATACTTTATTTTTATATGTTTAACTTATATGGCATCCCTATAATATTCATATAACCTTTACAAATAACTTTTGTTTTTGTTTTTTTCCTATAAAATAAAATAACAAATTTTATTAAATAAAATGAGTTAATTAGTAACCTCAGAGAAAAAGGAAAGTTCTTTTAAATAATGTTTCTGGTTTAATATACACAAAAAAGGGTATGGAGAGTTCGTAGCTAAGGATATGTTTTTATTAAACAAAATTACTTAATTTAAACATTTCAAATTAAACACAATCTTTAACTTTGTAACGAGCGTTCATTATATAATTTTTAATCTTTTATCACCGTTATTTAAAAATTGAAATTTTGCTTGATTTAAACGTAGGATTTCAGTGATTACCATGATATAATTCAAAATTTATTAATCAATTTTACTGCTAAGAATAGTATTCAAAGTACACTATACATCATCAATTATATACAAACCTTTTATCGAAGGGGTTAAGAAGCCAATCTTTCGACACAAAATGACGATATTTTTCCATTTAACCCTTTCAAGGGAAGTGGTATATTTTTGGACCACTTAAGTTTAATCCCAAAATGCTACATTGGCACCAGAATTTTCGGCATGAAATAATTCACTCGTATTGTATTCCTGATATTCGGCAGGAAATAATTCACTCGTATTGCATTCCTGATATTTTGCCAATATTGTACAAGCATTGTTTTTAAATTGAAGAAATTTCCTTGAAAAAAAAACAATATTGCGTATATCTCTCTCGTTTTACTTTACATTTGCTAAATAGCCTTGGAAATATTTTCTTGTTATTGACGAAATGTCAACACCCCAATGTTAGGATATAATGGCAATACATGCCATATTGGGCCAAGATGTAGCAACAGGGCTTGATACTACTCAATGTAATATAGATTTTTATGAATATCTTTAGTATAACCTATACAAAAAAATATAATAAATCAAAACAAATCACCAAAAATAATATTAAAAGGCAAAAAAAATAATAAGCAACTAAACAATTAAAGGAAATATATCAAAAGAAATTTCAACAATAAAGTAAACGTATTTAATACATTATATGCGTATATAGTCAATTAAATCAACCTTAAATATATCAGTTAAAAATTTAAATGTATGTCAAGATGGGGCTTCGTTGAAATGTAAGATGTCTGTCTAATAAAGATTGGAAGATAAGATTAGTTTGAAAATAAGGCACTCGTTTATCGGGTGCAAAATTTGCGGTTTTATATCAAGTGAATATTTTTGAACAATTTCTTATTTCATGTGTGCACGTGACAAACTGGGACTCGTAAAACATAGGGGCTGTGGACCACTCTTTTATAAGGATTTATAGGGAGAAAATGTATTAAGAATGTTACATCAATTATATTACTTAAAGCATATGTAGTTAAACCTAACTCTACGCTATTTTACTGGCAGTAACAATCATCAGGATCTTTCAAAGATAATTATTTCTAAAATTAACTTATTTATATACTATTTAACACATGCTAAATAATTTTCATTTAAAATTAAATACTTCTGGAAACTTTTGATATATATATATATATATACAGCGGTGGCCAAAAGTGTGAACATTTTTTGAAAGTTTCATGTTTTTCAACTTTGTGTGCTTGTAGAATATATTAATTTTCACTTAAATACAAACGTTTATATATCAAATTGAAGGTAATTTAATGTAGAATTTAATAATAAAAACAGTATTACAATATCTGTATTATAAAGTTATGCAACTAATAGTAAGATCTATCTTAGATTTGCATTTTTTTAAAGTGATACTTCCAAAATCAATACTTAGTACGATAACCCTTAATTTTTAAGACAGCTTCACAACGTCTTTTCATCGAGTGAACGAGTGTTTGGAGTTCATCTTTCGTAATCACATGGTCCCAAGAATCAATTATAGCTTCAATAAGTTGTCTTTTATTGGATAGACGTTTTTTTCATACAAGAATTTTCAAAATTCGAAACAAATTTTCAATTGGATTGAGATCAGGGCTGTTTCCTGGCCATGGTAATATATCTATGCCTTTATTTTGAAACCATGCTTTGGATACTTTTGCTGTGTGGCATGGAGCTGAATCGTGATGAAAAATAAATAGTGCGTTATTGGGGAAGAGATCCCTGATGTGGAAGGTATCAATTTTGGTTCCAGGACAGTTTCGATGCATTTTTGGCATTCAGGATGCTACCAATCACTTGAATCCGGCCCACATCATCTGCAGACATACATGCCCAAATCATGACAATTGTTGCGTTTTTTGTAGTTGCTTCAATGCTATCAGGATGAACTGCTTCTCCTACTCTACGTCTCACGTATTTTCTACCATCACTACCAAAGAGCGATATTTTACTCTCATCGCTCCAGATTACTTGCTTCGTTGATTTTCTGACCATTTAATGTGTTATTTTGCCCACTTAACTCGTTTTTTGCGTTACTTTTGATTTAAATATGGTTTTTTCCTTGGAATTCTAGCTTGTAGTCCAAATACTGATAACCTTCTTCTTATTGTTCTTGAACTTAGTGCAATACCCGCTGCATTCATTTCAAATCTAATGGCATCTGATGAGATTTTTCTATCTTGAAGGCATAGCCGTTTAATTTTTCTATCGGCAGTAGCAATTGTGCATTTTGTTCGGCCTGATTTGGCCTTATTTTCAACTGATTTCGTTTTTTCATAACGTTAACAGAACTTTCGTACACCAGAACAAGTCACTGAACCACCAACTTGTCTTGCAATTTCAGCATAAGATAGGCCTTTTTCTCTCAATATGACAATTCGGCTTCTTTTTGTAGATATCCAATTAGTTGTTCTTGTTGATGACATTGTTTAAACTTAGTTTAATTAAAAAAAAAGGACTTTAAATATTCAAAAACAGCAATACTATATTTAATTGTACTAGTATGCATCATTCCGCAAAATATTTCCACAACAATAACTCTTTTACCATCCAAATAACCTAAACTATAGTTACAGACATTTGATTGGTCCTCAGAACAGTGTTTGTGATTGGCTAGTACGCTTTTATTACAAAACATGTCCTTATTCAAAACGATTTGTGTTTGTTTGTTCTACTAAAATGAGCATAACTTTTTTTGTAATACAGATATTGTAATACTGTTTTTATGATTAAATTCTACGTTAAATTACCTTCAATGTGATATATAAACGTTTGTATCTAAGTGAAAATTGATATATTCTAGAAGCGCACAAATTTGAAAAACATGAAACTTTCAAAAAATGTCCAAACTTTTGGCCACCACTGTATATATATATATATATATATATATATATATATATATATATATATATATAATGCCACTTTTCACAAATAATATTTTAAACATTTTATATATATATAAATACAATAACTTCTTTTGTTATGTGCTTTGAAAAATATTGTTAAATATTTCTAATAAAGTGCTGTGCTCTTACCTTTCAATATGCATAATTATTGTAGTTTACTTTTACTATGCCGCATGTGGTGTTCCACGGTAAAAAAAAAAAAAAGACATGAAGCACAGTGAGATACGTAAAATAATTATTTTTTCCATAAACGAAATATTAAGCTTTATGCTTTGAAAAAAACATGATAAATGAAGATAAATAACTATGGCATAATCGGGAATTTGTTCTTGTAGATTTATCTGTAAACTTTAGAAGGTAAAAGAAATAATGCTGCAATTAAAATACTACTATGCTCTATCTCACATTACTTCTATAGAATTTTTTACTTTAAAATAAAGTATTTTTCATAATAAGTATCTTAATTATTTCAAGAAAAGAGTTCGCAAAAATATTCATTGAAATAACTTTAAATAATATCAATGTGCAAACCAAAAAAAGAAAAAAAGAAATATCAAATTACTGTGATCCAAATCATCCTATGAAAATGTGACTGCTATCATTGTTTTATAATGTACTAATGAGCATATCATCAACTAATGAATGTTATAATTCATAAATTACTTAGGTTAAAATTTGGCTGAAAATTCAAATATGATGTCAAAATTAGGGGACAGTATTGAGTATTTCAAAGTTTGGTATAAATTCTATATGTAGACGAGACGAATATAATGTAGACGAAGCAGACTTTATTAAAGTATTAATTAATAGACGATATAATAAATCGATTGTTACTAGTCACATTTTTAGACCATAAATTGTCGCAATATTAATATATATAAATTTTTTAAGTACTGTCTATATTTCAAGTTTGGCATCATTTATACTTAAAATATTATTTTATGATTTTTTTATAGAATATATTAAGTGGTGTAATATATATTTCTTTTCTGCATGAAATCTTTTGACTGATCATATTATTTTAAAACATAACTCTTTTTTTTTTTTTTTTTTTTTTTTTTTTTTTTTGTAAATCGCCTTTATTGTTCAATGCTTTTATATTTCACCTTATTTCTAAACAATAATGAAAGCTAGTTTCACATGTTCGATATTTAACGTTAGTTATTACTATGATCTATTACTGAAAGTTAAAAAAAAAGTTATTCTTACTGAAGATTAAAGGAAATAACGGCTTTTCGATAAATGTCACATTTGTTTTTGTTTTTTTCACATTGATTAATGTATAATTTTTTTCTTCTAATTTTTTAGTTTTTATAAGAAAGTCATTGATTGTTGGATTTTTAAATCCACAGAGCATTGATTGATGTTAAATGGCTTAATTCCTTTTTAGGTGCGTTCGTAATTATATAAATACGTAGCACCTATAGTCGTCGTTTGGTCCGTCCGTCTGTCCGTCCGTCTGTCTGTCTGTCCGCATATAACAACGCAAAAACTACCCAACCAAATGGTTTGCAATTAAAAATATATTATCTTTGCAGAATTTTGTCGAGACATTTCAAATTTTATTAAAATCGAATCAAAACTTTAGGAGATATTAATAAAAATATTTATTAAGAAATTTGAATTTTTTTTTTTTAAATCGGTGCTTTTTTGTTATAGGAGCTTCCGAAGTTTAATCGTCAAGCGACCGAGATACTTATTTTATGACAGAAATTAATCTGCAGACGATATAATTCATTTCACAGAATTAAAAATCATCAAGATCTGAATATTTATATAACTAGCTGATACATATATATCTGAATATTTATATAACTAGTTAAAATATTTGTATGAACAGTGTCATAAAATATATACTTAACTAGCTGTTTAACCCGTTCTACGCACGGGATATCATGAATTTAATTCTAAAACGTGCGTACGAACGCACCTCGTTTGTAACGTTTGACGTACAATTTCCAACTTGTTCCTTTAAGAATAATTGTCTGAGTGCAACGAAGACTCATACACAGCGCAGTATTACTTTGCCCCATATATAGCTACGATGGATATTAAAACCTTTCGTCAAGCATAACTCAAAAAATATTTAACGGATTTCGTTCAAATTTTTACAGCAGGTACCTATAAAGGTGACAACGACGTCTATTTATTACCAAGAATAAATGTTAAACCGTTTGGAAATTATATTAAAAAATAGATAAAAAATCACAATTAAAGTACATACGTCACGAAATTTTGTGGTACGTCATTTTCACCGGCGGGAGATTTTCGTAGACAATCAGAATGGAAAAGTTCATGGAGTACATGGAGCAAAAAAAAATATGCACGCACTAATATTCAGCACAATAAAATATATTTCAATTGAGTAGAAATCGAAAATTAATCTGGATTTTTTTCTGTTTCAAAGAAAAACCCCGCAATAACTTAGTAGACTTGGTATTAGAGATTTGGCGCAAATCTCAGCAATAGCAGCTTTTTTTATTTCGCATGTGTAAAGCATTTTAAATGGGATTAATGAAAGGCATGTATTTTAAATTAAATGAGTGAAACGTTTATATTTAAATGAAATGAATTCAATATGAAAATGTTATAGGAACAATATTTGGCGATTTATCAACTGCGCCAGGATAAAATAAAAGTACCAATATATCAAACGGTATGTAGTATGTAAAATGAAACAATTATAATCACCCATCGTACAAGAAAAAAAAAACTAATATTCTGCATTCTGAGGGAAAAATCCATCTCCTGTGCCGTAAGATTTGGCGAGTTCTTTTTTGGTGATAAGTTTTTCGATGTGATAGTTGGGATCTGAAGGATTTGGCTTACTTTTTCTAAATCTTATTGTTTTGCAAATGTAGTATTATGTAAATATATTTTTTTGCAGATATTTTTCTATTTTGTATATTTTCTATTTGGCATATGGAAAAGAGATTTTTACCTTTTTATCTGTGCTTTCGGAAATATTAAAAAATAAAAAAAGATTTACATATATCAAGCGTTTAATTTTTATACGGACCACTTCTCCATTTTCAGATTTGGTACTTTTCGGTTAGCCGGGCGCCAGTGAAATTTATATATCTATGTATACATATATATTACAAAATTTAAATTTTTTTCCGCAATTATTCTATAAAATTTGTCCATTCAATAATATTCGGTATATAACCCAGCTTATTAAAATAATTCTCATTCTTAAAATAGCCTTTTACTATCCATATGTAAAGCCAATTATTCCTAATCCACTTAATAATATTTATTCGAATGTAGTTATTCTAAAAATGGCGATAGCTTTTTTAATTTATTCTTTAAATAGAACATCTTTATTTTAATCCATTATTAAAATTCATTAGTATTATTCCCGTGTGGTCAAATTGCTATAACTTCTTTATTTAAATCTAAAATATCGTATCTCTTAAAATATTCCGCTCAAAAAACCTTATTTCATAAAGTTATCCTATTATTAAATATCAAATGTCTATTAAAATATTTCCGAAAAACTTTAATTCTTTCTTTTTTTTTTCCCTTTTATAAAGATTCATTTTCTTTTCTTCTTATTATTTTTATTACGTATTAAATTCGAAGTTTAGCTACAGCCTCAAAAACAGATAAGCTGGTTTGTTGATATGACAGGCATCTGGTACGAGATTATGGAATATTCTGGATGGGCGTAGAAAGTTTTTGCATTTTACAACAAAATAAATCCACCGGAAATATTGATAAAGTTCCAAAACAGACCTTTTGATTCGATAGAAGTGGGTCACGTGACGTATTCTGTATTATTACGCAAGCTAGTTTAAAAACACGATCATCCTGATTCGGAGAGGATTTTTCGACGCTGGTGTTTGCTAAAAGAATCGGGACGGATTCTAGTAAATAATGGAACGTTGTATTTTTTTTTCGTTTAGCGTTGGCTAATGAGCATTTTCCCTGAAGAGATGTCTTAAACTGGAAATAAAAGGTTCTTCGACAAAAATATGGACTGACATTTCTTGTTGTTGATGATACCACCCGGCCGCCTGATGCGAACTAAAAGGGAAACCAATAACATAGCTAAACCTATTTATCACGAGCACGACTGCCTTCTTCCCGGATTTGAACTTGGAAACACGACATTAATATAATAAGTCGAACAGGATGCTGTGATCAACAGAAAGTTTGTGTAGTTAAACGTGAAATTTGCCGATTAGAAGAATATGTTACGAGGACGTCTACGCCATTACAGCACGTTTACGTCTGGTGTTTTGTTATTTTGTAGTTTTATAATAAATTAAAAATGGTCAAGCCTAAAAGAGAAAAGAAGAGGAAAAGTTGGCCTAAGTGAAGTTGTTGCTAGAGAATATACTATTCATCTTCATAAGCGTCTTCATGGTGTTGGTTTTAAAGGATTGCGAAAAAGCAGAACTTTTGTGTTATCAAGAAAATTGAAGATTTTTAGATGTGTGAGACTTTCCTGTGAAATATGCTCAAGAGTAACTGTAAGTTGGTATTTTTATTTATTGGTATCTTTATATGTTGATATTTATTAGTTTATGTTATATTTAAAATGTTTTATTTATTTAATAGTCTACCTTGAAATTTAAAGGTTTTATATACTATGTTATACTGATTAAAATTTTGTTTTTAAAATTTATTTCTGTTGCAAATATTTAAGTGTTGTTAAGGTTAATTAATTTATTTGATGATTTCGTGTGATACGTCATTGTAATATTATAGACAGCGGTATAATTTATATTTTCATGTTTTAAGAACAGATATTCTTAAAAAAAAAAAAAAAAAAAAAAAAAAAAAATTCTATTATTTTTAAAATGTTACTGAGATCGTAAATTACATATTTATTTACTATTTCGTTATTTGTATGGTATATAGTGTTATAAGTTTAAAATTTAATGTTTTTAAGAT
The DNA here is from genome assembly GCA_963931845.1 of Maratus michaelseni. Lineage (NCBI taxonomy): Eukaryota > Metazoa > Arthropoda > Arachnida > Araneae > Salticidae > Maratus > Maratus michaelseni. The sequence continues at coordinate 53,885,490 of OZ007592.1, read as the reverse complement.
CCGGATATTTAAAAGAAGATCGAGTTAACTCTTTTGTTAGATTAAATATTATGGCAGAACCAAAATTTATAGCATTTGATCCAGATTTAGGAGTTGAGATACAGGCGTGGTTAAAATACTTTGATGATGCTTGTGAAAAAGAAAAGAAGGATGATGATTGGAAGTTTAAAAATATTTCTCAAAATTTAAAGGGAGAAGCTCTTAAGATTTACATTAATGATTGCCTTAATTGCACTAAATACGAACAGATAGCTGATATCTTAACTGAGAATTTTATTAGGGTAAATATCCCGAAATTTTCTGAATTTTCTGCTTTGAAATTGGATAGTTTAAGTAACTTAGAAACTTATTTTAGAAAGAAAATTGAAATTGGTAGGAAATTGCATTTATGTGAAACTATATTACTACAAGGATTAACCGATGGTTTAAAACCAGAATATCAAAATTATCTAATTGTTAACCCTCCTTAGAGTACAACAGAATGGTATAGAATTGTTAAGCAATTTGTGGAAGTTTCCACCCCTGCTGTTACAAGTCCATCATTACCAAGTAAACCTAATGCAACTAATTTTGACATTCCTCGATATAGTGTGCAGCCTAATAGACCAAATTTTCAACAAATTAATACTCCTAGGCATTGGATTCAGTCAAATCGGCCCAATAATCAATTTAATTCTCCTCGAAACTGGGTTCCTCGACCAAACTATAATTTTCAAAGACCTAGAAATTTCCAAAACGGAGTACAAAACAATTATTTTCAGAACCAGTACCCATCTAGGCCATGTAGAATTTGTGTAAACAAGGGTATAATGAATGCTTTTCACTGGGAAAAAGAGTGTATTTTTAATAACAACTCAACACCCTCTGATACTCTTCCAATTGGTACTCCTAATATTTGACAATTAATTGTGTATGGATATACGAATAATTATAATTTACCATGTGTCGTCGATACCGGTTCAACTATCGCAATTTTACCATTAAAGTTTGTTAAAAAATTGAATGCTAAAATTGAAATTGTTCCTCCAGTTAATATTGGTCAGGCAAAGGGATTTTTACAAATTAATCAAAAGAGTAGTATTCTTCTTAAAGTGGGTAAAATCCAAAAATATGTTAACTTTTTAGTATGTGATACAGATTTGGATTACTGCATCTTGGGGTTAAAAGAATGTTCAAAATTTAATTTAAATATAAATTGTAAGAATTGTACAGTAAAACAGGGAAGGAAGATTATAAATAGGAGTATATCCATACATGATGAGAGATCACTTCATTTTAATACTGTAACTGTAAAAAAACTACAACAAGGTAAGGATAACTTGATAACTTCTGATTGTGACAATTTGAATTTATTTAATGATGGTAACTTGATAACAACTTATAATGAAGATACTATTTCATGTAAAGATGAGTTATTAACAAATGGTGATAGTAATGAGAGTTTAAATGGATATAATGATGACAAAGTATCACCATATACTAATGAAAATTTTGTGAATACTCAGGACTTTTTTGCAGCTAATTACAATGATTGTAACGTGCAGCCTGATTACAGAAGTTCAATGACTCCTCAAAATTTTCGCGATATTAATGATTATAATTCAGATTTAATTGGGGAAATAAATTTAATTGAAAATGGGGATTTAAGGGAAATAGTTCAAAATTATAGGGATATTTTTGCAAAACATAAATATGATGTGGGTAAGATAAATATTGAACCACAACGCGTTTTACTAAAATCTGACCTACCTATATCTTTGTCTCCCTACAGAACTTCCACCTTAGAGGAAAAAGAAATAAAAAATCAAATTCAATCTTTGTTAGCGGCTGGTCTCATAAAAGAAAGCAATAGTCCTTATTCTGCCCCCGTCACCTTGGCTATGGAAAGAGAGGAAGGCTATGTATAGATTATAGGAAATTAAATGCAATAGTTAAAAACGATGCAGAACCTTTACCTCTTATCGATGAAATTTTAGATAAATTGAGTAGTGCCCAGTATTTTTCCACTTTGGACTTAGCCTCTGGCTACTGGCACATACCAATACATCCATCCGATACAGAAAAATTAGCTTTTGCCACCAATTTTGGCCTCTTCGAATGGCTGGTGCTCCCCTTTGGTATAAAGACAGGGCCCCCGATATTTAATAGAACCATTAGAAGAATCCTCAATAAGTATAAAATTGATTTTGCTTGCCATTATTTCGACGATATCATAATTTTCTCCTCCTCTCTAGAAGAACATTTAAATCACTTAGCAAAAATCTTTGAAATCTGTAAACTAGAAAACCTTAAACTTAAACTTTCTAAATGTAAACTAAATCAAAATATAATTAATTTCTTAGGCTATGAGATCACCAATGGGACTTTAACTCCAGCTAATACCAATATTGAGACAATTAAAAAATTGAAACCTCCCTCTAATGTTAAAGAACTACAACGATTTTTAGGTTCCATTAATGTTTATCACAAATTCATAGATAAATATGCTGAAATTAGATACCCCCTCAATAAATTACTTAGGAAAAACACAATATGGGAATGGAACTCAGAATGTCAAAACTCTTTTGAGAAATTAAAAAATACTCTAATTGCAAAACCAATTCTAAAAATTTATGACCCAAAATTACCCCTCCACATGTTTGTAGATGCCTCTCAGGTAGCAGTAGGTGCAGTTCTAAAACAACCAGGGAAAGATAATTTTTTGCATCCTATTGCTTACCATTCTAGAATTTTGAAGAGTTATGAACAAAATTACTTTATAACTGAATTGGAATGCCTTGCTATCATAGATACTCTTGATAAGTTTTATCACTATTTTCATGGTACTAAATTCACAATCCATACCGACCATGCATCTCTGGTATGGTTAAAGAATGTTAAAAATCTAAGAGGTAGACTTTTTCGATGGTCTTTAAAACTTAGCATGTTCGATTATGAGATCAAGTATCAAAAAGGTTCTACAAATGTCGAAGCGGACATGTTGTCACGAAATCCTGTTGCTTATCTTAATCAACATGTAAGTTTATTATTGGACAAAAAAGAAATTATAGCGATGCAAGATAAAGATAATGTTTGTGACAGAAAATACAAAAAAGAGAATGGGATTATAATTATTCAGAGAAAAGGATTAAAAAAAATAGTAGTACCAATGTCACTCAGGAGAAAATTATTACATATTGCTCATGATAATTTTGGACACTTAGGAATACAAAAAATGCTTAACTTAATATCTCCAAACTATTATTGGCCCAACATGACAATAGATATTACACAATTTGTTAAACATTGTGATACATGCCAGAGAAATAAAAAACCAAAACAAAAAAGATTTGGCTTGTTACAAGCTATGCCAGCCACAGATCAACCTTTTGAATGTCTTTCTATTGATACTGTGGGTGGATTTAATTATTACAATTCAACAAAAAAATTCTTACACATAATAATAGATCATGCAACTAGGTTTGTTTGGGCTTTTCCATCCAAAAGTGTTACTACCGAAACATATACTAACTGTTTAAAACAAATTTTCAATATTCAAGCACCTAAAACAATACTTAGCGATAGACATAAATCTTTTAGGTCTCCAAGATTCAAAAAATTCCTCAGAAAATATCATGTTCAACAACGTTTTACATCATCACATCACCCCCAAACCAATGGGAAGGTAGAACGAGTGAACCAAACTATAGTTACTAGACTTAAATGTAAAGTTAATTCCATTTCTTCTAAAATACCTTGGACTAGATTATTAGACCAAGTCATCCAAGAATACAAAATCACACCACATTCCATAACCAAATTCCCACCTGCCTATTTATTTTATGGTCAATTACCTTATGAATCTCCTTTAAAACAAAATTATTACCCTCCTGTTAATAAAGCACTCAAAATTGCAAAAGCGCGAACTTGTGAATTCCACCTTAAAAGTAAAAGACTCTATGATAGAAAATTTGTTGAATCTCCACTAGAAATACAAGATTATGTAATTTGTGAAGAATTTAAATATCCTAACACTAGAAAATTAGAACCTACTTTCTCTGGACCATACAAAATAATAAATAAACTTTCTGATGTGACCTATGAAATAGACAAATTTAATTATGAGACTAAATTAAATTCAGTTATTGTACATGCGTCTAAATTACGACCCTATTTTTCACCAGATAACTTCAGACTATTTCATGAGCAACCCAAACAACAATCAAAATCACCACAGACATCACAATCACCATCACAAAATCAAACTAAAGTAAAAACAATAGAATAAATTCTAATTCTTTAAATATCTCTTATTACTCTAGTTTCAACATTATCAGGTATGTCTTTGGTGTACAACAGAGATATTACCCATTTTTGAAAGTTTAATATTTTAAAATTTAAAATAAATGTCACAGCTTTTATTTCAACATTGTGGTTATATTTTAGCCTGATCAACTAAAATATTTACTTGTTTTTGAGAGTTTTTGAGGTTGAGTAGACACCTTATGCAGGCATAAGATGTGTATTTTGATTTTAGGAATTGTCAAATTGATGTTGAAAAATGAAATTAAATGTTTTAATTCTATATCAAAATAAACTATTTTTACTTTATTTACTTTTTCTTAAACCAATTGTTTCAAAAATTTAATATTATGTTATTTACTTCAATAGATAATCAAATAGTAACCGTTTATAAGTATTTCTATAATTATATAAATGATTGGATAGTGATGATGTGATTTTACAGTGATTGTTTTGGTGTGACAATAGAAAATTAAGTATCTAAACTAATTGCCTTTGTATTCCATTTCTCAGCTAAAATTAACATCTTTTATTTGTTATTTATTGTCTTTATTTATTCTAAGTTTGCCAAAAAAAAAACTCTCTGCATTTAGGATATGAATACTTATAACTTAACAGTATAATTTTGTAAAAGGGTATCAGAGGAAAAAATTATTGTAAGGAACTAATGGTTGAGAGTTCAATTTCTAAATATTTAGATTTAAATTTATTTGGATTTTGAAATTATTATATATATATTTTTTTGTATACTTTCGACTGGCAAAAATACTTTCTTATATAATTAAAAAAATAAGAAATTTATTTATTTGCTATGTAATTATTTTATCCTCAACCAATATTTTTCCTAACAATAAATAAACAAACTGTGATATTTTCTTAAATTATACTGATGTTATTATATTATTATTTCTACTATTGAATTATATTATGAATTACTACATATGTTGAGAAGTATTAGTTATATTGAAAGTTATTATTGTTATGTTTATGAATTGAATTTTATTAAAGCATTTATTTATATTATTGAAGAGTTATATTATTTATTAGTGAAAAAATGTTTGACAAATATTAGTTAAAGATGGTGGGATCCCAACAGAAATATAACAAATCCCACAGGAATACAACAAAGATAACATATTCCAAGTACAATAAACGACCAAGAGATAATTTGACTTGTTTATTATGTGAGAAAATTAATGTGATACTTAAGAGAAGATGTTGTGACAAGTGCTAGCATTATAAGGTCATTATAAAGTATTGGTAAGAATGACTACAGTTTTAAAATTGTGATGGAGTAATGTCTTTATTTTCAGCCTTTAAATAAAAACTGTATTTTTAAGAAAGGGACTGCAGTAACCATTTTTTTTTTTTAAAAACAAAATGAGGACTTATCACGATCCAAGAAAGAGACTGAAATAAAACAGTTGGATCTAATGAACTCAAATTTGAATTAAGTCGAATTTTTTTAAAAAAAACTTTGTTTTAACAATTTGCTAGTGACTACTTATTCTAAAGCTTGTGAACTTGATAAAAGCAAAATTCTGTTACTATTATTATCCTGTTTTTCCTGTTTATTAATATTTATTATTTATTGTTATTGTATTTTTCTTGTGCACTTACAAATGGTAAGTGAGATTGTAACCATTTCTTGTATTATTTTACAGGGGAAATGCTCGTAGCTTTATTTTTATTTATCTATTAATTTTAATTGATTACTATTATTTTATTTTTGTTTTTGTTTTCCCCATCTCCTTGCTGGCAGTCTCTAAATTTATACTAGCCAAAATTCAAATTTCTAAAGTATTAAATTTATATTGTCTGAATTTATAGTTACTTAACCCATTAAGCGCCAAGTCTCCCATTTTGGGAACCTTTGTTAAGATTTTTTTTCTCCACAAGTAATTAAGACACATACATTTTATATTACTTTTATTGAATATTGAAGTACTTAGCATGGTTGTAATTTTTTTCAAAAAGTTTGTAATTTAAATTCTATTTTTTAAAATTTTTCAAATTTAAGGAAAATTGACTATATTTACTTCATAAGAAAAAAAATCACTAAAAATAATTAATTCGACGGCGAAAGTTTCGAAACATTGAATATGAAAAAAAAAAATAGTTATTTTTTTAAATCATAACAAACATAGATCAAGAAAAATAATTTAAAAGGGTTTTACAGTTGTTTATTTAGAAAGGTCCCAAAATGGGAGACTTGGCCCTTTCTGACTAGCAAAATAAAGTCCTCACCCCTTTTCCATGAATACATCTGTTGACCTCTCTGCTGTTTATTCTTTACTGTTGAAGGTCAGGCTCTTTTGTTATTGAACATAGTAACCCCTCTTTTGTTGCTGAAGTCCAGGTGTTTTTATCAAAACAGTTGATTCTATTCATAACGTTCTGGAGAATGTTCTAGATAAACGTGTGATAAATTCTTGGTCAGCAGTCTAAGCTAGGCGCTCAGTAAGCAAGGTTCATTTTCAATAGAGAAATTTCTGTACTTTTATTTAAAGTGTAAAAATGGCGTCTAAGTTTTTAACTGTGCAGGAAGCCTTAGACTATATGGAAACATTAGATTCGGACGAATTCTCAGCAGATGAGTGTACAATCACTTGTTTGCCACCAAATCCTGATCAGATAACTGATGAGGAAAATTTTAATGAAAATTATTTAGATGAAGTAGAACCAGTGGATGTATGCGGAGAAGTCGAACTTAATTTAAAACGTCGTGAAACACTAGATATTTCAAAGAAGAAAGTAACATATAAAAAGAGGAAGAGGTGTCCAGAAGAAAATTATTTTTCAAGTGATGAAGATGACTGCAACAAAAGTCAAAACCAACAAACAGAGTCCAAAAAATTGACAAAACGGAAAAAAAAGGTTAAAATAAATAAAGCTATTAGGACAAAGAAGGAGAAAGAGCCAACAACGAAACCATATGTTTGGAAAAAAGTCGATAAATTAGATCCAATTAAGTCTGAAAAAACACCAATTTTAGAAGAGATCCATCCTGAGTTAGCAAGTAAAACTCCTTATGAATTATTCAAAATGTATTTTGATTCTGATATCATGAATCTTATTTTAGAAGAAACTTTAAGGTATGCTACGCAAAACAATAATTATACCTTTTCATTATCTGAAAAGTTATTGGAAGTATTTCTCGGAATTCTGTTGTTTAGCGGATATCATTCCTTGCCTCAAGAAGATTTATATTGGAGCAATTCAGAAGATTGTAATCTGCCTTTCATACAAAATACCATGAGTAGACAGAGATTTAGAGATATAAAGAAGTATCTCCATTTATGTGATAATAATTATATTGATGGCTCTGACAAGTTGGCCAAAGTTAGATGTTTTATAGAGTTGTTTGGAAAAAAACTGCAGCAATTCGGAACATTTTCTGAATCTTTAAGTATTGATGAGGAAATGATCCCTTATACAGGCAGACATTCTACCAAAATGTATATGCGTGGAAAACCAATAAAATTTGGTTACAAATTATGGATTCTTGCTTCTTCTCAAGGTTATCCATTCAATTTGCAAGTTTATGTGGGAAAAGAAACAGCAGCCGAAGACAAAACTCCCCTTGGAACAAGAGTTGTCTTGGATCTAATAGAATGTGTAGAAAACTGTAGAAGACACAAAGTGTATGTTGACAATTTTTTCAACTCTCTGCCATTGCTTGAAGAAATGCGAAGAAGGGAATTCCGTCTAACTGGAACGGTGAGAGAGAACCGACTGCAGAACTGTCCTTTACAAGATAGTAAAGTTTTGGTAAAAAAAGAAAGAGGGACATTTGACTACATTATAACAAAGGATTTAAGTGTAGTAAAATGGAAAGACAATAAAGTTGTATGCTTAGCATCGAATTTTGAATGTATGGAGCCTATGGGGCAAGCAAAGCGTTGGTGCCGAAAATCTAAAAAGAAGATTGATTTGCCTCAACCAGGAATAGTTGGATCTTACAATAAAAATATGGGCGGCGTAGATCTTCTTGATCGATTTTTGAGTAGTTACCGACCCAGAATAAAGGGTAAGAAATGGTGGTGGCCATTTTTCACCAACACACTGAACATGGCTGTGGTAGCGGCTTGGAGAATCCATCGATCGATGAATGGACAAATGTCTCAGTTAACATTTTTACGAGACATTGTGATGGGTTTGATGAAATCAGACAGACTGCAATCGTTGCCAATACCTCAACTTGGACCACACACACCAGTGAACTGTAACATACGCTTTGATGGTGTAAATCATTTTATCACACAGGCAGGAAAGCAATCAAAATGTAAACTTTGTAAAAAGAATACTCGTCTGTGGTGCGAGAAATGTAAGGTAATGCTCCACAAAAATTGCCTAATACCGTTTCATACAAAAATGTAAAAGAAAAAAAATATTAAAAAGGTAAGAACATTTACGAGTTCTTCATTTTATGGCTTGAATATATTTAATATGCAATTAAGGTATTGATAATTAACTTTATTTACCATATACAAATAAATTTGGGGATTTATAACTCGATTTCGAAATATTTTAAAACTAAACATTCAACTCTAAACATTGTGGTGGAGGTTTCTATTTTATCCCCATTAGGCGCCAAGTCTCCCATTTTGGGACTATATCATATCTTCTAACCAAATAAAGATTTCTTAAAAATTTAAACTGCATATGATTAGAGACGTATATTAAACCTAAAAAAATATAAAAATTATAATTTTTGGAATGCGGTTCATATAGCGGCGTTTAATGGGTTAACTATTAACTTCATCCAAAATCTTTAGGGAGGGGGGATAATATTACAAAATTTAAATTTTTTCCGCAATTATTCTATAAAATTTGTCCATTCAATAATATTCGGTATATAACCCAGCTTATTAAAATAATTCTCATTCTTAAAATAGCCTTTTACTATCCATATGTAAAGCCAATTATTCCTAATCCACTTAATAATATTTATTCGAATGTAGTTATTCTAAAAATGGCGATAGCTTTTTTAATTTATTCTTTAAATAGAACATCTTTATTTTAATCCGTTATTAAAATTCATTAGTATTATTCCCGTGTGGTCAAATTGCTATAACTTCTTTATTTAAATGCTAAAATATCGTATCTCTTAAAATATTCCGCTCAAAAAACCTTATTTCATAAAGTTATCCTATTATTAAATATCAAATGTCTATTAAAATATTTCCGAAAAACTTTAATTCTTTCTTTTTTTTTTCCCTTTTATAAAGATTCATTTTCTTTTCTTCTTATTATTTTTATTACGTATTAAATTCGAAGTTTAGCTACAGCCTCAAAAACAGATAAGCTGGTTTGTTGATATGACAGGCATCTGGTACGAGATTATGGAATATTCTGGATGGGCGTAGAAAGTTTTTGCATTTTACAACAAAATAAATCCACCGGAAATATTGATAAAGTTCCAAAAGAGACCTTTTGATTCGATAGAAGTGGGTCACGTGACGTATTCTGTATTATTACGCAAGCTAGTTTAAAAACACGATCATCCTGATTCGGAGAGGATTTTTCGACGCTGGTGTTTGCTAAAAGAATCGGGACGGATTCTAGTAAATAATGGAACGTTGTATTTTTTTTTCGTTTAGCGTTGGCTAATGACATTTTCCCTGAAGAGATGTCTTAAACTGGAAATAAAAGGTTCTTCGACAAAAATATGGACTGACATTTCTTGTTGTTGATGATACCACCCGGCCGCCTGATGCGAACTAAAAGGGAAACCAATAACATAGCTAAACCTATTTATCACGAGCACGACTGCCTTCTTCCCGGATTTGAACTTGGAAACACGACATATATATACATATATCTATACATACACACATTTATATATGCATGTATGTATATATACATATATATATACACATACATATATGTGTGTATGCATACATAGATATGTATATATAGATATATACATTTCACTGGCGCCCGGCTAACCAAAAAGTACCTTAGATGTAGATTTTAAATGCTATTTATTATTTACTAGCCGTTTATTAATTGTTTACAATTTACCCCCCTGACAATAACAATTATTTATCACAAAAATGCCTCTTAGGTTTATTAAATAAGTTTGTTTATGTGTTTTCATTACTTATTAAAATATCGAATATGGCGATAAAATTTCATTTTCGCATCGTGCTTAAATTTTTAAGATGGCGCAAAAACATGGTTTAATAAACGTATGTTTGTAAATATTTGAAAAACATGTTTTACCGCTCTCTTGAAAAATTTTGTAAGATGCTAAAACTACCTTTTGGCACCATTTAAAATTTTTTTCGCCAACCGACATAGTATACGAAACTTTTTCCCATTCAGATACACATGCAAGGCTGGTCTCAAACAAGAGTAAAGCTAGCAACAATATTGTTCTAACTCTATAAGAGTTACAATAATGATATTAAATACTCCGAATGGCTTTGGGCCCAATTACGAAAGTTTCTCCTAAAAAAACTGTAAAAGAGGTCTTTTACATTTGTTTCAAATGAAGCTCGGTCTACAAGGTATTAGTTAATAATACAAACAACACAAATGGCATGGAGGCAAAAGTTTTAATTTAAATTTATATATTTGAAACACTTCCCCCCCAACCCCCCCCCCCAAAAAAAAAAGAAAAGAAAAGAAAGTTACAGTAATGAATTTAAAATGGCGTTAAGCCACGCTTTCTAACATAAGCAATTGGCTGCAAACGCGATAACGAAACTTTCACTTAACTTAATAACATGTAGCTAATATAGCCCTCAGGGTACTTTGCAGTTATACAGACCTTGTGGTTTTTTTTAAAAAGCTTGAGACAATTCATGTTTAAGAAGTTGAGATTTACTGTCAAATGATATAAACAACTATGAACACAAAACTGATGAATTATTATTCAGGTTTATGTAATAACTGATAAACGGTATATTAAATGAACTGTTTAAATATTGGGAAGAGGTGGCGAGAGGTAGAAAGACGAGTAAACAAACGGGTAGACAGACGGGTAGTGAGATGGGTAGAGAGAGGAGTAGCGACATAGGTAGGCTGACGGGTAGCGAAACGAATAGACAGACGCTAGATAGAAAGGTAAAAAGAGGGTTGACAGAGGGGTAGCGAGATGGGTCACGAGACGGGTAGCGAAACCGGTAGACAGGAATGTAGCGAGAAAGGTTGTGAGACGCGTAGCGTGGTAGATAAAGAGACGAGTAGAGAGATGAGTACAGAGACGAGTTGACTGACGGGTAATGAGATTGATAGCGATACGGGTGAAGAGTCGGGTACTAAAACAGACGGATAGTGAGAAGGGTATACAGACGAGTAGAGAGACAGTAGATGGGTACGGAGATGGGTAAGAAGATGGGTAGAGAGGCGTATAGCCAGACGGGTAAAGAGACAGATAGACAAATGGGTAGCGAATTCGATAGAGACACGGCTAGACATATAAGTAGTTAGACGGATAGACAGACGGTTAGAGAAATAGATTGGCGGGTAGCGAGACCGGTAGAGAAATATAGAGACGGGTAAGAAGATGGGTAGAGAGGCGTATAGCCAGACGGGTAGAGAGACAGATAGACAAATGGGTAGCGAAGTCGATAGAGACACGGCTAGACATACAAGTAGTTAGACGGATAGACAGACGGTTAGAGAAATAGATTGGCGGGTAGCGAGACCGGTAGAGAAATATAGAGACAGGTAGAGAGAAGTGTAGAGAGATAGACAATCAGTTAGAGAAACGGGCAGGAAAACGGATAGGGAGACAGGCAGATTGTGGAGAGACAGACAGACAGGCAAAAGAAAAGTCTGCGGATTGGCGCAGTAAAGGCGCATTAAAGGCGCAGGGGGCAGAGCCTCCTAGAGAATAATCAAGAAGTATCTGTTAAGCTTAACTTTGTAATATATATAATTTTTCAATTTTGCCGATATGGAGATTTAATGTAAAAGTTATTTTACAGAAGTCATCGAAAGATTTTTTGTATACTTTAATAGTAATTTAGACTATAGTTTTGCAATCTGGTTTGTAGCAAAACATGCTATCAATGTGGTTTGAAGTGTAAGAGTTTCTATAAACAGTCATACAAATAATAGATATATAATCAAGGAAGAAAAATTTTAAATTCATACACAAAAAAGGTGCAACAATGATATTAAATTTGCGTTAAGCCACGCTTGATAAAATAATCTATTGGCTGCAAATCCAATTCCGTAACTTTAAAAAGCTTGGCGTTTTAAAAGATCCGGCGTTTTTTTTTTCAAGTTTTGCGCAATACGCGCTTAAGAAAATGAGATTCTTTGCCACATGTTAAAAAAAATTATGACAACACATCTGATGAACGGTACTTCTTTTCTATTTTTTTTTAACAGTGTATATGAATTTATATATGATATTTTGTAATTCTATCATTTAATTTGCTCTTTTTCTTTATATTGTAATTGTTAACCCTATGTTCTCAGCAATATCACTCAGACTAATCCCTTTGAGGGAAGTCCTAGTTGTCTGAGTGCAACGAAGACTCATACACAGCGCAGTATTACTTTGCCCCATATATAGCTACGATGGATATTAAAACCTTTCGTCAAGCATAACTCAAAAAATATTTAACGGATTTCGTTCAAATTTTTACAGCAGGTACCTATAAAGGTGACAACATCGTCTATTTATTACCATGCATAAGTGTCAAACCGTTTGGAAGTTATATTAAAAAATAGATAAAAAAGCACAATTAAAGTACATACGTCACTAAATTTTGTGCGTACGTCATTTTCACCGGCGCCGGCGGGAGATTTTCGTAGACAATCGGAATTGAAAAGTTCATGGAATACATGGAGCAAAAAAATATGCAAGCACTAATATTCAGCACAATAAAATATATTTCAATTTAATAAAAATGGAAAGTTAATCTGGAATTTTTTCTGTTTGAAAAGTATTAGAGATTAGTAAGAGTAGTATTAGTATTATAGAGATTTGGCGTAAATCACACCATTAGCAGCTTTTTTATTTCGCGTGTGTATGTTAGGAACAATTCTTTGATGTTTAAATAAAAGGTTTCGATTTGTGGCATTATTTCTTATTTTCTTTTCCTTTTTAGTATTTTAAATGGAATTAGTGTATTTTAAATTAAATGAGTGAAAGACGTGTATTTTTAATGTATGTATTTCAAATGAAATCAGTGAAAGTTTTATATTTAAATGAAATGAATGCAATATGAAGATGTTATGAGAAAAATATTTGGCGATTTATCAACTGCGCCAAGTTAACATAAAAGTACCAATACATATGTGGGTACTTCTCTATTATCTCGTCGACCACTCTTCATAACAAAAAACTATCGCCAAATAAACGGGAGAACGTTGTCATTGAAATATCAAAATACATAAATAAATAAAATATAAGAATTTAAGGACACAATTGTTATTTTAATGAATGAAATAACTAATAAATCAGTAAAACATAATGAAAAATACACGCAAATGTCGCGTTAAAAACCACTTGATGACGTAACAAACACGTATAATGCTTCTGATATCAAGTAAATGGGAGTGCATTTTTGGCGTTTAAGCTAACAGTTTGGCGATAGTTTTTTGTTATGAAAAGTGGTCGACGGGATAATAGAGCAGTACCTCTATGTGAAATGAAACAAGGCACAGATGTCATATACGCACCACGTTGGCGCGATTTTTCCCTCCACCAGCTTGGGGAAAACTTTGTTTTTGAATATTAGTTACAAATAGTGTGACAAATAGTACACGTGATTTTTTATTTCAATATAAAAATAAAATAACGTAATAAATGAAACAGCTTCTATTATTTTAAAAAAGGAAATAAAAATAAATAAATAATAGTTTGATATAAATAAAGGCGCGGATGTCATATACGAACCACATTGGCGCGATTGCAACAAAATGGCAATTTTATGCCTCACATGGTAACCCGTTTATTTTGTTTCAATTGTTGTTTATTAACTTTTATTTTTTATTTTAATTCTATAAATTGTTTTTATTATATATATCAATATTTATTTATATCAAACTATCATTTATTTATTTTTATTTCCGATTTTTGAATAATAGGAGCTATTTTATTTATGACGTTATTTTATTTTTATATTGAAATAAAAAATTACATGCTATTATTGTATGGTATTTGTAACTAATATTCAAAAACAAAGTTTTCTCCAAATTGGCGGGGGAAAAATCGCGCCAATCTGGTGCGTATATGACATCTGTGCCTAAATTAATATTGATATACATATAAAAATAATCTATAGAATTAAAATAAAAAATAAAAGTAAACAAACACAACAAACAGTTTTCGCCAAAGGGGCGAGGGAAAAATCGCGCCAACGTGGTGAGTATATGGCATCTGTGCCGGGATTTTTACCCTTTTATCTGTGCTTTCGGAAATATAAAAAAATTAAAAAATTCTTATATCAGGTGTATAATGTTTTGCATTTTTATACGGACCACTTCTCCATTTTAAGATTTTAAATGCTATTTATATCAGATATTTCTTTCTTGAGATTCCCACAAGTTTTTTTCGGTAACTTTTTTAGTTCGCTTATTAATTGTTTACAATTTGCCCCCCTGGCAATAACAATTATTTATCACAAAAAATGGGTACTTCTCCATTATCCCGTCGACCACTTTTCATAACAAAAAACTATCGCCAAACTGTAACGCTAAATAAACGGGAGAACGTTGCCATTGAAATATCAAAATAAATAAAATATAAGAATTTAAGGACACAATTGTTACTTTAATGAATGAAATAACTAATAAATCAGTAAAACATAATGAAAAATACACGCAAATGTCGAATTAAAAACCACTTGATGGCATAGCAAATACGTATAATGCTTCTGGCATAAAGTAAATGGGACTGTATTTTTGGCGTTTAATCTTAGTTTGGCGATAGTTTTTTGTTATGAAAAGTGGTCGACGGGATAATAGAGAAGTACCCAAAAATGGCTTAGTTTTGTTAAATTTGTTTGTTATGTATTTTCATTTCTTATTAAAATATCGAAAATGGCAATAAAATTTTATTTTAGCACCGTACTTAATTTTTTAAAATGGCTCAAAAACATGGTTTAATAAACGTATATTTGTGAATATTTTAAAAAACATGTTTTTCCGCTCTCTAGAAAAATTTGTAAGATTCTACAACTGCCTTTGGCACCAACCAGTACATGATACGGAACTTTTCCCTATTCAGATACACAGAAGAGGTTGGTCACAAACAAGAGTAATGCTAGCAACAATATTGTTTTAACTCTATAAGAGTTAGAAACAATAATGATATTAAATTCCCCGATTAGCTTAGGGCCCGATTATGGAACTTTCTCCTAGAAAAAAAAAAACTGTAGAAGTCTTTTACATTTGTTTCGAATGAAGTTCGATCAACAAAGTATTAATTGATAATACAAACAACACTAATATTAACATGGGGGCAAAAGTTTGAATTTAAGTGCATATATTTGGAACCCTCCCCTCCCCCCAACCACCCACCAAAAAAAGGAAAAGAAAGTTACAGAAATGAATTTAAAATGGCGTGAAGCCACCCTTTCTGACATAAGAAATTGGCTGCGAACCCGATTACGAAACTTTCACTTAACTTAATAACATGTATCTAATAGCCCTGAGGACAATTCCCCTTCCCAGTTATACGGACCTTGGGGCTTTTTTAAAAAGCTTGACGCAGTTCGGGTTGAAGAAGTTGAGATTTACTGTCAAATGACATAAACTACTATGAAAATAAAACTGGTGAATTATTATGCTGGTTTATGTATGTATTTAAAAAAATTGCATCTGATTACACTCTTTAGATAAATTACTCCTGTTTGCATTTAATAACAGATAAACGGCTTCCGTTTAATAATTGTTTAAATATTGGGAAGTGTTGGCGAGAGATAGATAGACGTGTAGACAGACGGGTAGAGAGACGGATAGCGACAGAGATAAGCTAACGGGTAGCGAAACGAATAGACAGACGGGTAGCGAGGCAGGTGCAAAAAAGGGTTGACAGAGGGGTAGGGAGATGGGTAGGGAGACGGGTAGCGTGGTGGATAGTGAGACGAGTACAGAGACGACTTGACAGACGGGTAGAGAGAGGGGTATATAGACAGACAGACGTGTTGATAGACGAGTAGTGTAACGGGAAGCGAGACAGGTAGAGACACGATTAAAGAGTCGGGTAGAAAGACAGACGGATACTGAGACGGGTATACAGAAGAGTAGAGAGACAGTAGACAGATGAGTTCGGAGAGAGACACAGCTAAGACATACGAGTAGTTAGACTGGTAGACACGTTTGTAGCAAAGCATGTTATCAATGTGGCAATCCTGCATTTTTACTTCACAGTTGGGGTAGAACCAGTTGATTTGACTTTTAATAAATAAATATTTATTAATAAAAATATGATGAACCAAGCATCTATTTATAATTATATTATGGTCCCAGGATAAATAGGAAATGTGTACGAAAAATTATATTAAATTCTGTTGGGAATTCTTGCTTCAAGTAAAAGAATGATAATTAACTATGCGACTTTTCCCTATTTTTCGTTTAACTTTTACTGTCTAAATAATTTATAATATGATTTATGCATATGCTATTCATAACACTGTCTGTGACATATTGGTATAAGAAAAAGTGCATAGAATTCTATTTTAACACAAATCACGTATTCTTTTTTTTTTTTGCGTTCTTCAATTTTTTACAAGTTTTGTTGTAGCGTTTTAGGAAACTGTGCAAACGACATGATGTCAAAAATATATAATTTGAAGATAGGCAGCAAAATTATGCATAAATAAGGAACAAAATTTCTGTTATTTTTGTATTCAAAATTTATTCAATATTTACTGTTTGCTTTGCTCTTGAAATTTTTCAATTTCGAAAATTTTGTAAAAGATTCGAGTCTTTGAATTTCTTTTCAATTTTCTTATAAATTTGAATTGTTAATACATAGTTTAATAATATATTTTGGGATTTCTTCAACATAAAGAAATTAAATAAAAACGAGAAGTAATGATTTTTATCTATCTAGAGATACATTAAATATGTAACTGTACAATAAATTATGCATTATGAATAAGAGAAAGCCAGTTCCAGGAAACATTGTTGAAAATTCAAAAAAATATTTATTTATTTATTCTTTAGATTCTATAAATTATATTTTTACGTAGATTTATCACACATGTAGTACAATAATTAATTAATCATTACCATTATTCATTGGTAATATAATTTGATCAGAAAAGGGGTTATTGTATCTTTTGTAACTTTGTGCGTATGTTATAAGATACATATAAGTATATAAATGGATATAAAAACGTAGCTTATGAATAAATTATCATCATGAATGAAAGTATAGTGATAATGTATAGATTGAGATAATGCATAGATTATTCAATGGAAATGTACTTTTATTACCCCCCCCCACACACATAAATAGCATATATATACAGGGTGATTCATAATAGATGGGCAGAACTTTAAGGGGTTATAGTACACTTAAAGACAAATAATATTAAATAGGAGACTAAGGGTCCCAGACGTATTCCCAAGGAGATAGGGGGCATTAAAGTTTAGGGTCCGAAATTTCAAATGATTATAAAACATGGAAAAATTGGTCGATTCGTTTGCGGTTTTTGCAAAAAATTTTCTTTATGCCAGTATTTTCTTGAAATAAAATTTTAAAGTTCAATTTCAAAAAATGCCGATAGGGGGCGCTTTAGACTTTGGAGTAACAAACAACTATTTTTTAACGTTATTTTTTGTATTTCTTTAAATGATTTCGAAAGCTTAGACTTAAACTTAAATTTTGATCTAAAAATCTGAGTCCTAACGAGTAGTTAAGTAGCGTAAACTGAAATTTGAAATTTGAAACCCTTCTCCCCCCAGAACAAAAATCAGTTATTCCCGATCTTTGTGTCGTAGATTAGGCTCTAACTACTGCCGCGTTTTGCTAAAATTATTCTTTATGTCAGTATTTTCTTGAAAATAAATTTTAAAGAAAATTTTCAAAAAATTCCGATAGAGGGCGCTTTAGACTTTGGAGTAACGAACAACTATTTTATACCGTTATTTTTTGTGTCTCATTAAATGCTTTCTAAAGCTTAGACTTAAACTTAAATTTTCAGCTCAAAATCTGAATCGCTGAGCGTGGTTCAGTAGCGAGGGGAGGGGGTTCAAATTTCAACTTCTGAACATAGTTCAGTTTGCACTACTTAACCATGCCCAACGATTCTGTGCTGTGATACGAGGCAAAAATACAACTTTCGTCAAGGACTGCATAGTCGGAATTCACTCATAAAGGCACTGGCACAGTTGGAAACGTCGCTCATGCAAACGTTAAAGCTCCATTCCTGACGCTAGTCACCGGGTGAAGAAGGAAACAGAAAGTATGCAAATGTCAAATGGGGAAGAAGAAGAACACGTATGCAAAATTTCGACACGATTCAGGCATAAAAACCACTGAACGGTGAGTCAAGTGTAAGTCGCTGTAGTAATGAATCGGAAGATGGTGCCCTTCACGAATAAGGAAAAGGCTGAGATGCATTTAATTTACGGAGCGGCAGATGGAAATGGTGCAGAGGCACAACGAATGTACGGAGAGCGATTTCCTAACAGGCGGTTGCCTAACCGCAAAACTTTCGAGCGCTTGCACAGACAGTTGTGTGAGACGGGATCATTTCTCGCTTCCCGGTCGAATGCAGGTCGTGCAAAAAAGGACGAATCAGTAGTTGTTGCAGAAGCCATTCTGGATGTAGTAGCGGCGCAGCCAAGTACAAGTACACGAACAGTGGCTAGCCAGGTGGATACCTCACAGTCCACGACTTGGAGGGTACTGAAGGATGAACATTTGCTCCCGTTTCATGTGCAACGAGTCCAGAAACTGTCTCCAGGGGATTATCCAAATCGTATTGAATTCGCCCGCTGGTTTCTGCAGCAGAACGCGCTAAATCCACATTTTGGACGAACTGTGCTTTTCACCGATGAATGTACCTTCACACGTGAAGGTACATTTAACACACACAATGCACATGTATGGGCGGATGTCAATCCACATGCTACGTATCCACATGCTCATCAGAGACGCTTTTCCATCAATGTTTGGGCAGGAATCCTCGGAGACCACCTAATCGGACCGTACCTTCTTCCTGAACGCCTCAACGGTAAAACATACCTCACATTTCTGCAACATGTGCTACCAGACCTGTTAAACGTTGTTCCTCCACGCATCCGGCGGGTCATGTGGTTCCAGCACGATGGAGCGCCAGCCCATTACGTACGAGACGTCCGCAACTATCTGGACATCACATTTCCGAACAGATGGATTGGTCGAGGTGGTCCTGTTGCTTGGCCTGCTCGCTCGCCAGATCTTTCACCCCTCGATTTCTTTTTTTGGGGACGATTGAAGGCTCTTATGTATGAGACACCCATTGAATCCCCCGAGGAACTGGTCGCCAGACTTTCCGCCGCTGTAGGGGAAGTGCTCGAAAAGCCTGATGTTTTCGCGAATGTTCGCCGTTCCATTCGTCGCCGTTGTTCTGCGTGCATAACCTCTGGTGGTCACAATTTTGAACATTTATTGTGATTACATGTTAATAAATATGCTTTGGTAACATAATCCTAATTTGTGTCTTTTTACCTCGTATCACAGCACACAATGTGTGGACATGGTAAACTGAACTGTGCTCAGGAGTAGAAATTTCAAACCCCTCTCCCCAGAAACTTAACCACGTCTAACGATTCAGATTTTGGGCTGAAAATTTAAGTCTAAGCTTTAGAAAGCATTTAATGAGACACAAAAAATAACGGTATAAAATAGTTGTTCGTTACTCCAAAGTCTAAAGCGCCCTCTATCGGAATTTTTTGAAAATTTTCTTTAAAATTTATTTTCAAGAAAATACTGACATAAAGAATAATTTTAGCAAAACGCGGCAGTAGTTAGAGCCTAATCTACGACACAAAGATCGGGAATAACTGATTTTTGTTCTGGGGGGAGAAGGGTTTCAAATTTCAAATTTCAGTTTACGCTACTTAACTACTCGTTAGGACTCAGATTTTTAGATCAAAATTTAAGTTTAAGTCTAAGCTTTCGAAATCATTTAAAGAAATACAAAAAATAACGTTAAAAAATAGTTGTTTGTTACTCCAAAGTTTAAAGCGCCCCCTATCGGCATTTTTTGAAATTGAACTTTAAAATTTTATTTCAAGAAAATACTGGCATAAAGAAATTTTTTTGCAAAAACCGCAAACGAATCGACCAATTTTTCCATGTTTTATAATCATTTGAAATTTCGGACCCTAAACTTTAATGCCCCCTATCTCCTTGGGAATACGTCTGGGACCCTTAGTCTCCTATTTAATATTATTTGTCTTTAAGTGTACTATAACCCCTTAAAGTTCTGCCCATCTTTTATGAATCACCCTGTATATATATATAGAGAGAGAGAGACAGAGAGAGAGAGAGAGAGAGATACGGATAGTTAGATAGATAGATAGATAGATATAGATATATATAGACATATAAATTTTAAACAACCTAGTTCGTAAAAAAAATATACATATAAAAATCTGCCAATAAAGTATTTTTTCTCAAATCCTTGTGTCGTTACAATTACAATGTTGTTAACAAGGTTATAATTTTTTTTATTAAAGTGTATTTTCACAAAAAGTTTTATTTTTTGCACTCATGTATATATTGCGTTTAAACAATAAAATTTTCACTAACCGCTGGGAAATCAGATTCGAAAAATGATTGAAATAAAAAATCTTGTTTTAAAATATCTGTCTTTAAGTTAAAATGTCCTCCAAAAATATTTACAAGAATGGTATTTGTTAAAATTCGAAGAACATTCAATTATCAGATTTAATTCTTTTGCAATGTTAGCTGACTCAAAAGTCTTTCTATGTAATGTTTGAAATATTCAATTATTTTTCTACCAAGCAATTTTCTACATGCCGAAAATTACTTCTCGCCTCCTTTTTTATTGCTAATTTAAGGAGTACGTGTTTCTATCAGATGTTTAACGGACTGAAACAAAGTTGTTTAAAATGATACTGTTTCCAAATAGAGACTCTCTATTAAGTGAGCCAGGAAATCAACTTGAAGGGAACATTAAAATTTAATCGAATTTTATTTTAAAGCATTGATAGTTTAGTGTTACAATTAATGTCCGACGTTTCTATAAAATTTTTACTAAGAAAAAAAATAAGAAGAGGGAAACTCCCGGCCCACATTTCTGAAAGTTGCCTTTTATTAAATATTTATATATACATGTGTTTATAATAAAAAAAATAATACGTTGACAACAGGAGAATTATTGGGAATTTTAATTCGCAAATATTTTGATTGATTTTCTTATATATATATATGTCACTATATAAATATATTATACATTGATAAATATATGTTACACGGATTATTTAGTACATTATAATTAGTTATATTTCATTAAAAACGCTTAAAGTAGGAATAAAACATAGCAGACGATTACTTTTAGACTCAGTTTGAAATCAAAACTTTTAATAGAATGTGACGTCATACCTAGATTTTTTTAATTTATTTTTTCCTTTTTACTAAATTGTTTTTATGAAATTGAGACGTTTGTATTAAAGTAGATTTGTTAACTACAAATAAATTTAAATTAAGGTACTACATCATTTTAATGCGTTTAAAATTTTCGTTTTCTATTTATACAGAAAAATGCGCATTTTTTTCTTAAAATCACTTCAATTTCGGAAATAAAGAAATATAGAGAGTGATTCTGAATTTTCATTGGCTTATAAAAAGAAATAGAACGTGTTATAATTTGTTTTAAAAATTGCTGTGCCGTTTTTTAGAGTGTGGCAACAGGAAATAATTATTGCATTAAAAATTGAAAAAAAAAATAGATTTCTGTAATGATAAATTGTGGGAAATGTTTAAAAAAAAGTTGTAAAGAATGGTCGGAGAAATTTTTAAAGTGGACCGTAATTTTACTCGTGTTCAAGTTTCGTTCAAATCTGATAAAAACTGTAGAATTGTATAAAGAACATACATACATACATACATACCAAGAACGGCTTTTATATATATAGATAGATATATACATGTGTTTATAATAAAAAAAAAATAATGCGTTGACAACAGGGGAATTATTGGGAATTTAAATTCGCAAATATTTTGATTGATTTTCTTATATATATGTGTCACTATATAAATATATTATACATTGATAAATATATGTTACACAGATTATTTAGTACATTATAATTAGTCTTTAGATTTTTTCTTTCCAAAATAAATTGCGGTTATTTTAAAAATATGCCAAAAAATTATTTTCCTAATAATCATGTAGGTTTATTCTATGTACGCTAAAAATATACTATTTATATTAATATATATATTTTTTTCATTTTTTTAAATTTGATTTTACAGATGTGATTTCGATTTGATTACGTACACTATATATAAATGTGTGTGAGTGTGTGTAATCAAAATTAAATCACAACTGTGAAAACAATTGAAACAATAATGAAAAAAAATATATTAAACGCAGGAAGATGAAAAAAAATATGTTTTGGAATAATCAGAATAGCTTCATAAGCACAATTAATATTAAAGATAAATTATTTAGTAGAATATGATCGACATACGGCCTAAAAAGCAATATTATGCTCTTTGAAACGCATAAAACTCCTACGATGATTGAAAAATATTATGGAAATTAAGTAATTAATTAACGTTCAGTAAATTTAGGCAAAAAGATAATCTATACTAATAAAATAAAGTTTCCTTCTGTGTGTGTGCGATGGCTAGAAAAATCTAGCGCTCCTAGAAGTTTGTAAATTTAGGTGAAGATATTGCAAAAACTCTCCTGGAGCACCTGAGAATGAGAAATTTAATAATTTGAAAATTAGAGTACATATTAATTAAAAACTCATCAAACATAGCAAAAATGCGATCAGAAATTAGAGAAAAGGGGTCCTTTTTTTATCGGAACAAAGAAAAAAGTATGTTTCTGCTTAGATTTGCACCTCGAGCCGACCCACCTAAAAATTAACTGCAGTTTTTCTACAGAAGTGAAGTATTTTTGAAGTTTTTCTACAGTCAACTGTAGATTTTCTGTAGTGTAATCTTGACTGTAAAAATACTTCAGTTATTTTGCAGTTAATGTGAAGTAATTTTGCAGTACTTTATTTCAAAAATACTCTGAGCTATTATCTACAAAAATACTGTAGTTTATGTGAAATCATTTAACAGCCATTAATTAAAAAAATAATGAGACTTTACATTTGTAGTAAATAAAACTGTAGTAAATTTGAAGTATTTTTACAGTTATTAATTCAGAAGTATATTTTCTCATGTATCTACAGTAAAACTGTAGTTACTATGAGGTAATTTTTCAGAACTTACTTTCTAGAAAGATTGTGTTATATTTTCTGTAGTTTATCTGCAGTTTTAAAAGTGCTGTTAAAGCTTTTCAGTTTTTGTTATTGATGCATGACTCACTATTTACTTTATTAATAATAATTAATAACATTTTCAATACTTTTATTTTAAGGTGCTAATTTGAGCGCCTGTGAAAGTCCTGCCCTCCCCCTTCTTTAAGTGAAACAAAACAAATATTCAAATTTATTAAACTTTAAAATTCAAAACAAATATGCATATAAAATCAATCAATGTTGTTTATCGTTAAAATGTTAGACCTAATGAGCTACCGACTTACAGATTTCGGGGGCCCTGGGTAGAAACATAATAGCGGTCCCCTATAACATTTTAAGTGCAAATATAATGCATTAAAACCATATCGTCTATTATACTAATTTACTATTCATACAGTATTATTTCATTATCTTACACATTAATTATAAAATGAAACCTCTCTGCACCATAGCTCTGAAACCGCTCTGAACCATAGACATATTATAATTCATATTATAAAATTCGATTAAAACTTCTAACTATATAAAAATAATTAAATATATATATACTTAATAGTTTTTAAACTTAATCGTACAAAGAAAATAAAACTAGTACGCATATTAATTCAACATATTTTTTAAATTACGCATTAATATAAAAAGTAACAACTATTTTTCTTATTTTATTTAAAATTTATTAATTATTACGATAAAATTAAATTTATTTCATAAGCTATGAAAATATAAACACGTACCTTCACAAAATATTATTATATAAGGTCTGTTCTACTTTTCCAAACAGTTATCTTAAGTGTAACAGACCTGGTTTGGTAGGGGTCGCTAAGGTAAATTGTGTCACAAGTAGGCTAAATAAACTTGGACGTGCGTTTAATATTTAATCTACATCAATCATTCTAAAAACATCTATTGCTGAGTCGTAGTCAATCCGGCACCCCTTGTCCGGTAGCCAAATTTATATTTGTTTTGTTTTGTTTTCAAAAAAGCATATATATTTAATTACAAGAATGATTTTAATTAGGAAATTTTGTTCTGTTTTATACAAGCTCCAGTCATTACATACGAGTAAAAAAAAAGTGTTTATGATGAATGAAAAAGAGTATATAAAAATGTAAAAGTTTTGGTTTGGAAAGATACTATGTCCCATAAATATTTATATTAAAAATAAACAACTCTAACTAACATATGCAGTCATCCTGCTCAGAAATATTTCTGTTGTATTATGTCATAATATAAACAACTTATATAATACAACCAAGTTTATTCCTTCAAAACTGAAAGATTGAATGTATAAAACATAGATAGATCTGCCTATACCGCAAAAGATTTTGGTCAAACTATTTTCATTTGTTGTGCAAAATGTAGGATTGAGATATATGATTAATCTTTAATTTATGAATATCTGATTCTTGCTGGTCTGCAGATCCTCATAAAATTCACTTTTTAAGTTTATTACAGAAGTTATTTATTAAAAATACTTCAAGGAGACTTTCATATTGATATATAAATTATTTTAAGAAACATATTTGTTTCAGAATCATTTTTTTTAATAAAAATAATCAGTGTAAAGACAAACTTTCCTATTTTGTAACTTGTATTTCAAATCCGTTATCAGACATTATTTAATATGGTTTTTGTGACGATGACTACCACATAATTTCCATTGTTATGTCATTAGAAAAATTTCACGTGATATATTATAGACAAGAATAACAAATATAATAAATATGAACAAATGAAGGTGTTCCAGCCCGAGTGAAAGTTTTCGGACATTGTAATGGCGAGATAAGGGCAAGACATATTTCTAGTAGGATATATCCACAATACTTAGACTTTGTCGAATACTACTTTTATGAAAAAAATTAAACAAATTTTTAAAAGGCTGATTAACTAATCCTAACGATAGTAAAATATTTTAAATCTTGAGTTTGAAAAGCTGATTGACTGTTATTTTAAAGATCTTAGTTTATGAATAAAGAAAGTTAACTGTCTAGTGGAGAAACAGAGCAATGACATTTTAGCTAAAGTCTTCAATAAGGGGTAGATCTATATATTTTTAAAAGTATACTACGAAGTAATATAAATTTATAAATAAATAAATAAAATTTAATCCATAAAGCTTATCTCAAGATTAAATGAGACTGTATGTGTATCGATATAATAAAAACAAGATTTAATTTTGTCGTATACTATTATGAACTTGTAATATATTATTAAATTACTTGAACTTTTCTAATGACATAACAATGGAAATTATGCAGGTAATTATCGCAAAAAAATGTAATAGTGTCTGATAAGAAATAAAATAGTAATATATGTAATAAAATATTAAATTACAGACATTAAAAAAATGTATAGTATAACTTTTTTTGTATTGCACACTGGTGCCGAGAAACTTTATTTTCAGAAATAAAAAAGTAAAGGTAAAAATTCTCAAAGTAGAAGAAAAGAAAAACGCATAGGATATGTATTTTTTTTAATTTTATGTCTTAAAGTAACGTATAAAATTTCATTTTAAAAGATAATGCTTTATGTAAAACACATTATTTTTTTTAAATAAATTAACCCCAGGTAATTTATCAATCAATTAATCTTGAGAAATATAAAACAAATCTTACCTTTAGTATTTTATGCAGAATCATTTTTACAAACTACTCAGTGTAAAGAGGAACAAAAAACTAAAATATTAAAATAAGCAAAATCCTCAAAAGAAAAATAACTTCAGAGGATTGCAGGTAAAAGTATTTTCATTATTAATCTTAATATAACGGTTTTTTTTCAAAAGAATGATTAATTTATGGAACTTTATTACAGAATTTAAAAGGAAAATATAAGAAGTTATGATTAACCATTAGTAATCCCTATTTTGAGGAGTATAAACATTATTTTACATAATCTACTTCATGCGAAATTATTTTTACAAACTAATCAATGTAAAGAGAAACTTTTCTTTTAGCAATAACAAACTAAAAGATGAAAATAATCAATATTCTCAAAAGAAACACAACTTTATAGGAATGGAAGTTTCTTTTTTTTTTAATCTTAGTGTAAAATGAAAAATTTATTTTGAAAAGAAAAAGATCTATGTATAAAACCTTTCTCTGGAAAATGAAAGAAAGAGAAGTTTAACATTAACCACCAGTAATTTTTATGACTATGTAAATTATTTCTTTCCAAGTGAAAACGTTAATTAAACGCATTTCCATTCTTTGTAATCCTTTCCCGGATTTTTCTTTAAGTCAAGCTCTTGTACCTTCAACCAACTTCACAAAGATATACATGAAAGATTAGCATAGTTTCCACTGATTAAAGTTTATAAACGTCCGATAAAAATTGGATGTGAAATAAAATATTTAAAAAAGTGAAAGAAAATCACCGACATAAAGACAACATTAAGCATCGTTTTCCCTCAAAATGTTTTTGTCTTTTTAGATTTCTCCTTTAGATTTTTGCTGCAGAAGGCGTTTTAAAGACGTAATTTATGATCATAGCAACAGAAATGGGAATTGAGAGTTAGTTAAACGTCAAGTGATATTTATGGCGTATTTTAAATGTTAGATTAAATGGACAGAATTTTCTTTCGGCTAAAGATTAGAGAAATATATTTTGTAATAACATAATCCTGTCATTGATCCAAAAGAAGGGTGTAGCTAAAAGCTAAACGCAATTAACCGGACAAACTTAAAACACTCTACAGAGTAATTAATTTTGTAACTCTAAATTCGTTAAACACAGTAATTAACAATATTAGTTTCAAAAATTTTGTTGAATAACAAGCATATTTATAGTATTTTTAATGTAAAACGATCTTATTATTTTTTATACAAGCGCATAAGAAAAACTATCTCATACAGGGTGTCCAGCGAATAAGACCCTGATTTCAAAATTAAATATCTCAAAAACAAAGATCAATAGAAATATGCGGTAAACGGTTTCTTTATTAGCTAAGCTGTAAAAATGTTATACAGAAGTTCCGAAATTTAGTTACAAAATCCGTTAACAGATGGCGCTGTACGCCGAAAAACTCGTTCTCTGCGAGCAATCTAAAACAAAAAAAAGTCAAGCATTCTTTTCAATCAGAACACAGTCTTTTCAAAATGTTCACCGTTCGAAACAATGAAGTGGCGTAAGCGAATAATGAAATTTGACATCACATCCTGCAATGTCTCAACGGAAATGGAATCGCATGCCACACAAATTGACTATTCAAGCTCATCCAGCGTAGTGAGGGGGATGGATTCGGTAGACAGTGTCTTTCAGAAAGTAGTTACACAAAGTAGTCGGATCGGGCTTTAAACTAGTCTCTGATGCAATTCTTTTCACACTCTTCCTTGGATTACGCTGAACAATTCCAGAAAGTTTGGCGACATTTCCAGGAGTGACTACAGTTTGCCTGAGTCTAACATTTCTCACTCGATTATCATCCACGCTGCCGTTCGTTCGAATTTGGCAAAGAGCTTGCGAATGACTTTTGCATCGGGTCTTTTCGGAACATTAAATCCTTTTTGAAAGCTACGCCTTGTTGCCGTAGGAGTGCGTTGTAATCTGTAATACTCCAGTACGAGAAAAACACGTTATTCAATGAAATACATGATTTTAACCTCTACGCTATCCTTCTTCACGATTCAACGGTCCAACTGATCGCTCTGGACTTCGAAGCACAATTTATAGGCATTGCGATTACAGCGCCATCTGTTGACGGTTTTTTAAACTAAATTTCCGAAACTTCTGTATAACATTTTTACAGCTTAGCTAATAAAGAAACCGATTACCGCATAATTCTATTGATCTTTGTTTTTGAGATATTTAATTTTGAAATCAGGGTCTTATTCACTGGACACCCTGTATCTGATTAAAGTTTATAAACTTCCGATAAAAATTGGATGTGTTCAATAATTTAACTTTTTATCAGTTCGATGTCAACATATGAAGGAAAATTATTTTAACGTACATACTTTAATGTATAGCATTAATACAGTTAGATAGCATGAAACAATATATAAATAACTAAATAAAAAATGGCTCAAAATGCAAATAAATTTTGATTACGTTCAACAGCTTTGATTTGACACAGCATAGATTGATATATATATACGAATTTATAAACACTTTTCAGATATCTGTATAATTAATTCTCTTCAAATCCTCGAAAGGTGTCCAAACAAATTTTTTTCTGATTTTCGAAAGCTCATTTTCTATGAAATAAAATTCCGTGCTTGTTAACTTTCTTCAATTTCTTATTTTCATTTTAGAATTGAACAATATTGTTAAATATATACTATGTGGCCGTAACAGAAATGGGCAGAAAACAATTTACATCAGGTAATAATTTTTGGAAATTGTTTTCAATTATAAATAACAGTGGATTGCACCAGTACTACCTGGGTCAAAGACTGTACTGCCTAGTGTATAGGTGCATATGTGAAATACATTTTTATTTCAAAAGTCTAATATATTGTTTTAAAAGTAATATACATTTCTGAACAATTTCTATGGACGTATGAAACTATCAGCGATAACAGAAACAAAATCGAAGACATCAACATGTGCATATTAGAATAAAGGTGTAGTGTAGTAGGAAGTATTGTCCGCACGGAAAATTTAGACTCCCATACGTGTTGAGCATTTGGCAGATCTGATAAGCGACTTAAATGATTTAACGTGCGTTGTATATTGCTTTTAAAGCGGAATAATCGCATGAAGACTTTGATTTAGGATATATCTTGCCGAAATCGATTCACGTGATCGTATTATTTTGAAGCTCGAAGAAGGCCACATGCAAGTGAAAATCGTAAAAAACTCTGGCCAGGCGTTTGCAACAAACAGGACACATACACCACATGCCAAACATTAAACACGCAGAGGAAAATGTTAATTTCTGAAAGCCAATCTGAATTGGAAACGCTGAATTTCGCTGCGAAGTTTGATGAAAATATGCTATGTAACAGTCAATCACGGTTTCATGTCGAGAAATATGCAATAAATGTAGTCATATAAGAAGCCAGCATTGCCATGGGTTACAGGAATTGCATGTAAATAACGATAAAAATTGTTTAGAACATTTGTACGTTTTATTTTCAAGACAGATTTGTATGGCTTCCAGAAGACGAATGGAAGATTCTGATCGTTGCGTGCCGTCGGACGCATGGAAGCGGAACAATCAATCACAGATGTTTCTCTTTTCTTCAGCAATCATCATTCTGTAACTTCAAGTTTATGGAAACAATTCCTAACCAGTCAAACAGTTGTCCGAAAACCTGTAGCCTATCGTCCAAGTGTTACGATCCCACGTATGAACGATACATTGCTGTTGTAGCCAAGCGGAATCGAAGAACGACCTCCAGACGGTTGACATCTATGGTTGCAGTGGTAAGACGATATCTGCCACTAGTGTGTGTCGAAGGCTATATATGAATGGCCTGTACGCCAGTATACTCCGAGTTTGCGTTTTTCTATCTATACAATCCAGAGATTCACGATTAAAGTGGTGTGGGAAACATACCAATTGGACTGTGTCTGATTGGGGCAACTTTTATGTTCATGTATGTGTCGAAATTTCCCATGCAACCAAATGACAAGTGTATAAGGGTCTGCAGAGAAGTAGGCACACGCAATCGGCCAAAGAACATCAGCGAACATGACGAATTCCGAGGTGGCAGCGTCATGGTGTGGGCAGGGTGTGTAACACTACATTTAATTTTATACAATAAAAGGAAAAAAAATCCTTTTAATTTTAGTTAGGCATTTTAAATGTATTAAACAAATTTTCACATCACTTACGTTTGGTCGCATTACATTCTATAATTTATACTATGCCATAAATTCATGATTCTAAAAAATGTACATGATACACATTTGTTATTGTGATTTTCAAAGACAGCCCAAAACAATGTTAAAAATGGCTAAAATTATCAAAAGCATGTTTCTTTAAACTCCTGTGTTTCTATTATACTGTGCTATTTAATTCAATGATTACTTCATTTCACAGTCAGTAATACTTTTTGAAAAAACTATTTCTGAAAAAAATAAAAAGTAAAAAGGAAGAAAACCACTTAAAATTTATTGTTTATTAAATATATATTAATAAATCTGTTTGAAATATTCCTTTAATTTTTTTTTTCAAATCCAATATTATCTAAAACTATAAAAATAAAAAAATAAATATAAGTTATGTTTGATTATTATAATATTATCAGAGAACAAAATTCTTTTATATAACGAAATTCAATATAATCTTTTGTTTTCTAACTACTGTCATTGAACTTTTTTTTTCAATTCTCACATTTATGTAAGAAAGAGCGTTTAAAAATACAGTGTCATCGTTACAGATACATTGGGAGAGTAAAATCTTTACGACAAGTATTTTATGTCTTTAAGATTTCGGTGTAAATGATACAGAAGTTTAAATTCTCATTGTGTTTGTAGTTTGATCTTTTGTAGTTATTGAAACTTGATATCAAGAAAAAAAACTGTTTTAAAAAATAGTAGAGAAAATAAATTTTTGTAGACAATTTTTATTAACACTTTCTACTGGATAAAAAAAATGGTGTCACTGACATTTCTTAAAAGTTCTATAATATAAAAGTTCTATAATTTATAGTTTTTGTTATGTTGCAAGTTTTTCTATAGCGGAAAAAATTCTAAATGTTTTTTCTATGTTTACCTTTTGTGAATAAAATGTCTGATAATATAAAGACTTAAATTATTTATGTTCATAGTTGGACAAAACAAGTTTCATTACAGTAGATTAATTTTAACACAATTATTCACATTGGTAAAGAAATCATACGAGTTGTAATTTTCCAACTGGACGAAAAACGTCCAGACATGGATTCGAACCTGGGATCTCTTGGCTGAAGCTGCCATGCTCTGCCAACTGAGCTATCCCGGTCGAATCTGGAGAGCATAATTCATCCAGTTAACCTTATTGATCATTTTTAGCCCAGTTGGAAAATTACAACTCTTATAAAATTCCATTATATTGGTATTATTAGACACGAACTGTGTATGTTGCCAGTCCTCTGCTTGGTGTGATATTTTTGACGTGAAAGTTAAAAAGCCGTGAATGTGATTAATGTAAAAAACAAAACTGTCTTTATTATTTTTTATTTGACTTTTCTTTAGACGTGCATTGAAGATTAAATCATTCTGGATGCAGATGATCTCGTAAATCTTTTAACTCAAATTTAAGGACAGTTTCACAGCCTTGCGATGATATCGAATTAGGAAATCAAAGATGGATGTTCTTTTAAAATCATCCTATGTAAATCCAAAATAATAATAATAATAATAATAATAAAATAAACCTCTATTTGATGCCTTTCTGTACATTGATTAATATAGCATAGTTTATTTAGACATTGTTCTCGGTTTTTTTTTCAACATCCCTTTAAAAGACAGACTTGGTCATACATTCCAAACAAAACAATTCAACGAACATTAATAAAAAAAATCATGAACAGTTTGCGATCCACCTGCCAAAAATGGTTTAGATGTTCATAATATTATGCACATTCATTTTGCTCTCGAAACAAGAATATATTTTTGATATTCTCACATATTTGTGTTTTTTAATGTTAACATTTCGCTTCCGAGATTTTTTTAGTTTTTCATCGTTGCAAAAGGAAAATAAATGTATGAATAAATTAAAGTATTGCGCATAGGCTTGCTAGGAAGTATAATTCAGAAGAAATTTATAGAAAAGCATATGTGTATCATATTCAACAATTCTAGACTGAATCAAAGGTTTAAAACAATAAAAAAAATAACCTCTAATAAATTAATTTAATAAAAAAAATCTGATAAGAACAAGTACAAATAAAAAAATAAAGAAATACAAATGTTACAATTTTTTCTTTGCATAATATTGCGTTAGTGTCTTTACGTAATATGCAATTTTAAAAAAAGGTAATTGTATATTTAATTTTTTTTTCGAAAACATTGAAAAAACCATAAATTAAGAGTAATAAAATTTTTTAAAAGTGTAATAGTTTTTTAACATATTACACTCCGTTCACTTTAATTTCTGAAATTTTTAATGTTTCATTCATCTTTCATTACTTTTTGTAATTATTAATAATTTCCTCATCGTTTGAGAACTTGTATATAATAACTAGTTATAAAGTATAGCGTCCGCTTAGATGCACTCCTATATTAACAAAGGTTTCTTAATAGGTGATTTCGAATAAATTTTATAATACAATATTTTCTTAAAGCATCCTGATGGAGCCGGCTGAAGAAGATAATTAATGGTATATGTTTTTACAACGAACATTATGAATGAACCTTAAGTAATAAATACTGACACTAACATATTGTGCATTATACTGTGTATTATACTGTGTACAGACTTCCAGCATGAAATATAATCTTAAACAACACAACATACACGGTCTTTTATATTTGAAAATGTATTCAAGAAAAAGTCAAAAGTTACAAAGAGTACTTATCCAAAGTTAAAAATTTTCAGAACCAGAATAAAAGGTATTTGAACAAATGTTGTTTCAGTTACAAAAGTAAGTACGCATTTTCGGTTAATACCGGAGGATATGAATCTATATTTTTAATTATATTGTTAAAGAGCGTTGTGAATACCGTTACGTAGAGTGTTATTAATTCATTTTCGAGGTTTCTTTTCGTTCTTTCGTTCTTGTCGTCATATCATCTTAGTCGAATAGTATGATAAACGTCCTTTGTATGTTTTTTCTTTTATATATATTATAAAAAGTAAAATGTGTAAGGAACAAAATTAATAGAACATTTTTGAGTATTATTGTACTTACAGAATAAAATATCAATGTAAATCAAATAATTTAACAAACAAAAGTCGGTGCTGGATTTATTTTAATAATGATGTCGCATGCATATTAATCAGGATTTCGAACGATTTTGTTTATGTTTTATACTTTTCATTTGCCAAAACAGCTATAAATTATCATTTGAAGAACACGCACTTATCACAGATTTCATAATATTTACTTTATATGATAGTTTTTGCTTTACTCGGCGGATTTTCGTTACTGAATTGCATAAATTTGAAAATAGAGTTTTTGAAACAGAAAGTAGATAAAAAGGAGTTTAAGTACTACATAGATATTGTCTTCGCTTATACTTCATTTATGCATTTATTTTTTATTATTGTGTGTTTCAATCTTCGATGAATATTTAAAAATTGTCTATTATAATACATTCACTTAATGAATCCATAAAGAAAACTAAATTTTAATTAAAGTTCTTATTACCTCATTCATTTTTGTAGTAATTCGTTTTGATTGCAGTGTGTCTTGTTTGCAATTAGAACAATTATTTTTTTCTCAAAAACTTAAGAAAATAATATGCAATTATATCACAAAGTATTCTCTGTAAAAATATGTATAAGGTGAATTCCAACATTAAAGCATAAAACATTCAGTTTTTAAAGGTGCATTTCATTATTTGTTATATAAAAGTAATTCTTAAGGTTAGAATTTCATCATACTTTAAAATGTCATAATACATTATCATAAAGAATTTTCTACATCATGTATAAAAAATGTTTTCTTCAAGTATCTGTGTAATATCTTTATCACATAATTAAACATATAAATTAATGATATAATTAAACAACTTAAAAAATATGTTCTTACGATAATTAGTGATAAAATGAAAAAATGTTTTTTTCGAGTGAAAAAAAATATATACACATACATTTTAAAACCTGACCAAAGTAAAAGATTCACAGAAAGCAAGGCACATAGTAATCTACAGTTTGCTTACTGAAAACAAATCGTCTATGACTAGCTTTATAATGGTTGTTACATGCAAACACTGGTGTATTTAAACTGGGGATAGGATATAAAATTCCACTACTTCTATTAAAACTGACATACAAGGAAATAATTTCATATTAAATCCAAGACTCTGTATATCGCATCGTTAATGAGATAGGAAAGCAAATTATTTGGTTCGCAGCTTGGTGGCGCTGTATGCAGTCTGATCGCTTACCATGTAGCCACATTACTATACTGCTTATGACTATAGCTTTCGCCATTATGTATTTAAAGGTATTAGAAATGACATTAGTGGGCAGAATGTATATATAAATTCCGTGCAGGCTCAGATAACTGGTGAACTGAGTTAGCTACAGCCATGCACGTGGTGTCGAGGCATAGAAAAATGTATATGTACTGCATATGATGAAACACATAGCAGCACACTCTAACAGCAAACTGTGCAGTACAGGGTAACAAGGTCAATTACAAAGTTCTAGAGCGTCCCCGATTTAGTATGAAATGTTGTCTTACATGTAAAAATAACTTTATTAGAAGCTTTAAATGTAATTTTTATGGCTAATCACATGTTGAAATACGCCACTAATTGCATGCAGAAATATGGCATTCTAAGACGGATGCACACTTACTAATAAAACTAACACATGTAAACAGGGTATACGTTATTGTAACGAGAAAATCTAGCTATATGTGTCTATCACCGTTAGCAGTGCATTATGAGTATTTTATATGTCCGAATAGTGGACACATTGAAATAAATAATTCGATTTTCTTCCAAAACAAGATGTACCTTATTTACATCTCTCAGTTTTATTAATAAATGTGCATCCGTCATTTATTATAACACTTTTGCATGGAAATAATGGTGGGTTTAAGCTGCTGACGGGATATAAATATAATTAACAGGACGTCTAATAAAATGATTTCAGTAAGTCATTATTTAATAATATTTGGACGCTCTAAAACTTTGTATATAACGATTTTTTAAATCTTGCTCTGTTTTCGACATAGGTTCCGTAAATCGACAGTTCCCTGCTGCGGGACGCTGCCAGGTACCTCACTGCTCAGCGCACACAAGTTTTACTATACCAATTCATGGTACGATAAAAGTCCTTCACGACTTGGGTTCGGTGGTCGCCTACGCGCAGGGCGCCACTCTGGGGCCTGGCGGCGCGGCTTTCTTTTATACCAATTCATGGCTGCAGATTACTCGATTCACCCGTTTATTTAGAAGAAACGGAATAAAAGATTCATCCTGTATAAATGTAAAAGGCGAAAGATTAGCTTGTATTGTGAAGGAAAATGTAAAAAAAAAAAACAGTTATATATAAAATTTGAAGAATAAGGATTTCGTTCCGGATAGATCATCTGCACTGAGAAAAAATGCACTTTCAAATAGGAGTAAATCAATGTTTTCTTTTTGTTATGAAACTGTTTGTTTCAAATAATACGACCAAATGCTTTCAATTCTGAAATACCAGAAATATTCAGAATATTGAAACATGTACATACTCAAACCTGAGCACATAAAGGTCAGTTCCTACTCATTTTTGAAACATGGACATACTCAAAAATGATTAGAATCAGTTCAAACGCATTTTTGAAGCATGGAAATACTCAAAAATGAACACATAAAAGTCAGTTCATACTCATTTTTGAAACATGGACATACACAATTATGAGCACATGAAGTTTTATTCTTGAAGTGTGTGCATGTTTTCAGAAATGAGTATATACATGTTTCAAACTTGATTCAATTTTGATTCGGATCCATTTTGAGTATGCGGCATACTCAGATTAGAGTATTTTTTGCTCAGTTTTGAAAATGTCGTTTTTAGAGTGTGTACACACATAATGAAGAGAGTAAATTTTATCCAACTATGTAAATCATATTTATTGGTTGGAGTATCATAACTGAGGTTCATTCCAACGGAGTGAAAGATGTCCAGTCCAGGGCTTGAATCTGGGAACGCTAGCTTGCTGTGCCAATGTTCTTCCTACTATAACTGTACGATATCATTGGTGGCATAATTCAAGGTGTCAATTCAAATGTTTGGTCATTTTTTCACTTTGTTGGAATGAACCTCATATATGATACTCCAAATATTGATGATCCTTGCATACAGTTTACCAGTACAGACAGAGTATTAGAAGACCAATCGCTATTTTGGCGGCCCCCGAGAACCGTAGGGTAGACCGGGGCACATTTAAGCGGATTTTTTTTTCAGTGAATTTTCTAAGTTTTATGTTTTAACTTAGGAAATTTTAGACATTTTGGTTTTATAAAGCAGTTAATAAAGTCAAAATTTGTGTATTCAGTTGTTGCCCAATTTGTGTTTTTAACCGTATAAAAAACATCATTTATGTCCGAGTCATTTTCGTAAACTTGCCCCGGGAACGGGGCACGTTTACGCATATTCTAAGTGATACCAAAGAGTAAGTGAAATACATATTTAATCAAATTGAGATGTTTTATTTATAACATAAAACACTGTTTAAAAACAAAAAAAAAATTAAAGAGAATTAATTAAAGAACATTTTATAGGCTAAACTGAAAACATAGGGCTTATTGCTAGTTAAAAACAGAAACTATTTAGTCATCTTCATCATCACTGTTATAGTTTTACAAACAAAAAATAAAGTATTTCCTTTTGCACACTAGTCATGGGACCACCTTTTGCCACCTTTTTTGGATTGGTATTCACAGTAAGAACGTGCGTAAAGGTGCCCCGATGTCAATACGTAAACGTGCTCCGTCACCATGTTTGGATTTATTTTTAAAGTGTAACGAAAATTAATAACATTTCTGTTCATGCAAATACAGTTCTCAGAAAAGGATAAAATTCTGCTAATGTTCATATATTTGTTTATCCTTAACTAAATATTATTATTTCACAATAAGTTTCAATAATTTCAACACCAAATTTACTCACCTTGAAAGAAAACAGGTTATCCTTTCCGCATGCTAGACCGCAGCTCGACTAACGCTCAAAAACTTGTAAGAATACCCGCTAGGGGCAGCATCAATCTGTTATGACGGGTGGGGCGCCAATTATAACTCGTTTCGGAAAAAGTGCACTGCGTAAACGTGACCCATGCGTAAATGTGCCACGGTCTACCCTACATTGATTTAAAAGATTCGTGACTTCTAGATAACACGGAGTGTACTAAACGTCCGCGTTCTTAGTGCTTGATGTCGACTTTTGACCTATAACTTGTAATTTTGTCCAGCAAGGGAGGAAGGTGTCAACAGGGTGGAAAATTGAACTCATTTCGTTTAATAGCTTTCCCTGGATTTTTTGGCTTTGGACAGCACGTAAGCACTCGATATTCCGAGAGCACACATGCTTGCAAACAATGCTAAAATTTTAAATTTAAATCTTTAAATTGGACTGAATATAATATCTAACAAGCTTGAAACAATTTTAGTCAATTTAAAATTAATTCTAAACTGTATAATACGATCTGCCAATTTCATTATATATCCATAAAAGTATATATGACAAAACTGTAGTTATAAAAATGTATTTATTTATGCCAAACTAACCTTAACTATTTCAGAATGAAGAGTAGAAACAGCTTTTCTTTAAAGAGTATTGATCATCAATGCGTGTTTTTCAAAATTTCATTATGTCGCCAACTGACGATAAATCGGACAAAATACGAAATTTTCACTATTTTTTTACTGACGTTCGAGGTTCGCAGGAACTTTTTTTGTGGAGACCTTCTTTGTAAAAGTAATATTTGTTGGACCAAGAAAACAACTTTCGATGGGCTGATTCAGAATTACGTATTAACATTTAGAAAATAATTTGAATAGAAAATTAATTTAAATTTCATATTTAAAATGGGATTTCAACATTTTAATACGTTTCATATATATAATATGCACTTGCATTTTATTATGATTAATTTTTAGAATATATTTTCCTTTGAAACATGTGATTCCATTTTAAATACATATTTATATATATAAATTATTTTAATTTAAGTCATCCAAGCTCTATTATATACTTTTGCTTTTTTTTAGAAGTTATATATTAAACACTACGGTACAAACATTATTGATTCTCTTGACAGTAGGCGAAGTAAGTTTGATGGGACAGCGGACATTCAAAGTCGCGTCTAACACAAATAACAAAATAGTTTATTTAAGTTGGATTATACAGTTAATTCAAGTGATATACACATCCATTACAGCAGAAAATTACAAAATCGTAAAAGCTTTATCTAATGTGTCCGAAAGCTTAAATGTGTATTTTATTACTAGCATCCGTCCATTAAGCAACTTGTAAATCTTTTCAGAAAGCCTAGTTAAAGGGATTTAGAGCGACGGGATTTCTGTTATTTGCATGAATAACATGAATTAAATTGATACAAAATTATTATTTACTTTAATGCTTATAAAGACAAGCACTAAATAGCTCTAGTTTTTATACACCTACATTGATAATAGTTGGAATAGTAAAGCAAAATATATAAATTAAAGTAACAAAGATTGTAACTCAACACACATTCAAAAAGAACCATTTTCCAAGCATATTTTTCAGTAGAGAAAATTTAATTATTTTGGCAATACGAATTATTCCGTAACATAATTAAGCAATTGAATTTGTGCGTGTAAATACAGAAATGTTTATTGTATGTGGATGAAAATTTAACTAGCTTACAGGTAACCTAATATATCAAAAATTGAATCTGAAAATGACTTAAAAGGATAAATGTTTCAGGAGATATTAACACGATTCAATATTACAGAATTAAATATTTTTTGAATATTAATTACTTCTAAATTTCACAACATTACTGAGAAGATGAATATACCTTTTATATAGGTTATGAACAGAATTAGTTGATTACGAAATTAGAATATATTGTAAATGTTGATACTTTAGATAAATGTTATCACTAATTTAATGGGGTAATTTTTATTATTCACACTGACAATGTATCTCTAGTATGGTAGAGGAATCTTAATATCTTGAGAGGTAGGTTGTTCAGGTGGGCACTAAACCTCAATATGTTTGAATATGAAATAAAATATGAGAGAGGATATTTAATATTTGCATTAGCAAGGGTTATGGTTCCATTCTGAAATCCATATCCTAAGAAATTTAAGACCCCTTATAATTAAAAATGAAACCAGCATTATTTTTATAACACAAATGAAAGGATTTTTTTAAAATAATGTTGCACAAAAAAAGAAAAAAAAACTGCATTATATCACATTTAGCAATGACTATAACAATAAATAGTACTTAAAATATAAAGTGTGCTCATATGTATGATCATATGTGCGTTCATATCTGCACATGTTTATTTTATATTTATGATTAACAGATAAATGGTAATTGGGATGTTATGAAGAAAAATACACCATCCATCGATCGAAGCAGTGGTATTTAATGTGT
Source organism: Maratus michaelseni (assembly GCA_963931845.1). Lineage (NCBI taxonomy): Eukaryota > Metazoa > Arthropoda > Arachnida > Araneae > Salticidae > Maratus > Maratus michaelseni. The sequence continues at coordinate 53,845,616 of OZ007592.1, read as the reverse complement.
AGCCTGAAAGTCATTCTCTATTATATTAGATTACGTTGTATTTTATATGTTTTCAATATATTTTTCTTTGCCCATCTTTTTCCCCAAATAGATAATATCAAAAATACAATTGTTAGTATATATTTTTTTCCTCGCCCGAAACATTTGCTATCTATCATCAGTTTTTACTCTAAGTTTGATGGATTAAAGGAGACTACATTATGGCTTGAATAATGTTGTTTGTAGATATTTCTATCCTTATTTTTCTTTAGAATTTAAACCCTTTTAGGTATTCGTAGAAAAATTAGATTGCAGTGTGAAATCCAAGCACGAATCCACTAGAGTACATAATAATGAAGAACAAGCAAATTTGTCTTTACTTAAAATTACATTACATTTTGAATTCTATGTATCGTAGATAAAATTAAAATTTACGAACATGAATTTATAAATAAATTTCATAGACATAAATATGCTATTGAGAATAAAAATGCTATCGAATATAAAAATGATAAGAATATGTTTTGGTCCATTTAATGTATTTAAATAAAGTATTTTTTGATCGATATTCTAAAACGATATAATTGAATTTTGGAATTAATATTAGTTTTTAAAATTTTTAATCCCTTCTAACTCTATGAAGACTTTTAAAAAATGTCCATAAATTATGCATTTTTCCGGGCGGGTCTCATCCAAGAAATTTAAGTAAAAAGTAAAGTGGGTACAATATTTATCATACACACGAATATTTACGAAAAAATAAACCACATACAATTATAAAGAATTTTATACAAATAAAAATTGTACTTTTAATTTATCATTGAAAAAATTAAAACTAAAATTATAGCAATCGTTCTTGTTAATTTTATTTTTTTCTCACGTATTGTAAGTAAATACGTCTAAATGATATTATTGAAAAAAATCATGTTCCAAGGAAATTATCTGAACCTAAACACCGGGCGTTCACTCCGCCCTAGCACATGATTATAAGAAATTTACAGACTTTCACTCTATCATTAAAACTAGAACGGCGGAAATATCTTACCTACTGGAAGGACGGGAAAGGGTCATTTTGACCCGTCGATGAAATTACTAAAATAACAACGATAAAACAATTTTAAATGCCATACATAGGAAAAATATGTAATTTACGCGTATTTCATCATTTATACTTAATTTATATTTAATATTACTTGGTAATTTGTTGCATTTTTAAAGTACTAAATGTAACGCCTACAGGACAATTGGATAATACTACAACTACTCAAATAACTCATTAATTTGATATAACTATATATATATATTTACAGGGTTAATCCAAATGATGGACCCATTTTCAAAAAATATATATATTTATTAAAGTACAAATCCAAAATGAACAATCTTTATACCAATGAAAAGAGGAAGTTTCAGAGGTTTTTTTTAAACTTTATAAATATTCAATGTGTCCACCGTTTGATTCACGGCAAACATCTACGCGATAGCAAAACTCGTCACACACACGAAAAAGCAAATGTGACTACTTCTTCTGGGGTTATGTTAAGGAAGCTGTGTACGGCCCGCCGCTACCAACAACTCTGAACCATCTGCGGAACCGTATCACTGCTGCCGTGCACTCAGTAACAGCAGATACGCTTTCTCGTGTGTGGGACGAGTTTGGCTATCGCGAAGATGTTTGCCGTGCAGCAAACCGTGGACACTTTGAACATTTATAACGTCTTCAAAAAAACTTTGAAACTTCATCTTTTCATTGCTATAAAGATTGTTCATTTTGGATTTGTACTTTAATAAATACAATTTTTTGAAAATGGGTGCATCATTTAGAATAACCTTGTATATTTCATATATATATATATATTCAATATTGTCCAATATTTCAAAAACTAACAAATATAGAATGCTGATTTTTTTTTTTAAATGCTTGTTATCTATTCAAGAAAAGTCACAAATATTCAAAATATTTCTTCCAACCAAACAAAAGCAATCAACGGACAAACATGCTGAGGAGTCAAAATGACTCCTACCGCCATTCTAATGTTAAAATAACACAGTTTTGTTATTATTAAAAATGGTTTATTTCTATCTATATGTGTACAGTTAATCTAAATATACATATATTCGTTTAAACTCTATTTTCATAATATTATACAGGACAGTCTATTTACTCGTAGATAAATTTTTGTTTATTATATTGAAAGATAAAATATATCTCCAAAGTAGTAAAATTTAATCTTTTTTGTTGAGCCTTATTTTCTGACATGTTTCGGGAACCACTTTTGGAACCTCTTTTGAATGAAAGAGAAAAGAAAGTTCTGCCGAAATTAATAAAAATAAATTTTAAATAAAACAGTTTGGGGACTGCAAAAGAAAAACATAAAACGGTAGCATAATACTATTTGTGTATTCCAAATTGTCGCAGCAATTCTGAAAATATTTAAACAATGCGTTTATAGAGAGGCTCTTAAGAGCACAATGTATGGAAATGAAAATGCACGTAGTGGGAAAAAAAAACTATTTCTCATTCAAAGTGTTTGTTCTCTAAAACAATTTTTTTTTCTCTGACGAACTAAAAAGCATATTTTAATAAAAAGACTATAAAATTTATATTTCTAGTTTGAAGATCATATTATACATTCAGAAAAGATATAATATGTGTAAGAATACGGCGTTTTTCCTATAAGTACTGAATGAAATTCAAAATAGACTTGTTTAACATATGCAAATTTTCAATAGCTCCAGATACTCTAAAAGAAATATAGTTTGATTTATTTAGATTCATCTTGAAGCTAAAATAATTATTTTAAATTTTTTTATTGCGTTTGAAAAGAAACCATCTTATTTAAATATTTGGTCTATTTAAATATTGGTTCCGAATGAAAAATAAAATAAAAAGTATTGCTAATTTTTCAAAGGAATATTTTTTTTTGTTTACAAAAGAAGTAACGCATACCTATAAGTAATTCTATACTTTTTAAGTATTTTCCTTACATTTAGCTAATATTCTTGATATATGTTTAGCAAATTTAAACGGAAAAATGCTAAGTTAAACTTTGTTTAACTAAAATACTTGATGGATACTGGATGGATTTTTATCAACCAGATAAATGGTTCAGCTACAATTTGTTTTAAACATATTAAATCATTTATTTTAATATTAATTGTTTCTATATGAGGAACATCCTATTAAAAGAAAATTAATTGATCATATAATATATCATAGAGATTTTATATTACAATTAGATGCTTTAAACATAATTACATTTGGAAAAAAAAAATATCAACTATATAAAACATGTGCAGAAACTTCATTTCTAATACTCTAATACATACAATTTCTTATAAAGAAATATTTTAGCATTAGAATAAAATTTGAAAAGGAAGATTTATTAGAAATTTATTAGAATAAAATGGTTATATATATATAGATTCTTTCTTCCAGAACTAATGATAAAAGCCTTTCTGCACATACATCTTATGTTATAAGGCTCTAACTTTAAAAATAGGTAGGGCCGAGCATTTTTTTTTAGTAAATAAAAGTAAACATGCCTTCAGTATAAAACATTATTTAAAATTTAAAAAAACGTAAAGTTTGTTGTAACCATAAAAAAATAAAAAAATCTTTTGACTTTTGGACCAAGAAGTAAAGAAGTTTTATCAAAACTGTGATATTTGTCCATTATTTTTTTTAAAAAATTCAAAAGCTTTGCTTAATTTCAAACATTAAAGAAATACTATTACGAGAATTCTGTTGTTGTTGTTTCTAATCCTAAATGATCTAACCAATAGGCTAGACCAAGTCCATGAGCCTCAAAATTTGGAAGAAGTCCAAAACGATGAAAGGACACTCCAAAAGGTCACTTCTAGTCAAGTCCAAACAGGATAGGACATGGTCAGGGGTGGATGTCGCAGTCTTGCACTTTCCACAAATGGGAAAAATCTTGGTACCGTTGTCAAATTTCAGACATCTCAAGTATCCACTCAAATATCTTGAAATATCAGACTGCTGGTCACGGCTACCCCCAAGAGCAATAGCTCCTCCAGGCTTTTTGCCACAGTACCAGTTATGAACTAGAAGGGAACGCCAAAAAGTGTCTAGAAAATATTTGGCTCTTAAACAGATCTCCAGAAAAGTCATGGGGGAAGTGTGCGGTGTCAAAAAGTTAGCCAATGTTAGTCTCTTTAGCCAATGTATCTGCCATTTCGTTTCCGACAATTCCAACATGCGAAGGAATCCATTGAAAGAATATGTCATGGTAGCTTTAAAATCCTCTCAGTAGAGATATAATAGATAATGGAGTTCTGTCGCCAACGTGAGGCCAATTTTGTAAGTGTTGTATGGAATTGCGACTGTCAGTTAGAATCCAAATATCTTTATAAGTGGTACAGGAAGTGGCTGCTTTGAGGCCCTCTTCAGTAGCAATTAGCTCCGATCGAAAAGTATACGACGCGAATTCTAAAGGTATTAAAGTCATTGTTTACATGAGTTTCGAAAAACAAACACAAAATTATCGTACTATAAATAATTTGCAGTATTTTTCTTAATGTTAATAGTGTAAAAGTTTCCTGAATTAAAATCATAATTTGAATCAACGAAAATTCTCTTCATCGAGAATGGTATTTTATATTTTATTAATGAAATCCTCATGTAGATACAGTATATACAAGGTTTTATTCAGTATATGGGGTGGTCATAAAACATTTCCTGGTGTACAGTACCTGGCAACTGCAGTTAACAAGGGATCAGAATGAAACTTTGTATGTTGATTTTTTATATATATTATGTGATTGAAAATGTGGTGAAGTACAACAATTGAGTGACCCGATTTTAATTTTTTAAAGTGGTAAAAAAAATTATTTATATTCATCTAAAAACCTTAATAGCGTTTAAACTGTATCTTTACTGCCAAAATGCTAACTTAGTACAAACCTAAAGAATGGCAGCGAGTGCTCGACTTTTGTTGCTAGAAAATCTTGGTATAATTGATATCTATTACTATAAATGACACTACAAAGGATATGAATTTCTTTTTCACTTTGCTAAACAGCGTACAACAAACAGAGTGAAAAATGCGTCCAGACTGGAGATTTAACCCAAATACGCCCAATTTGTCGCCTTAGAAAAGCGCCTTATTCATGAAACATTTGAATGATGAAGATGAAAGATGTTGAAGATGAAAATGTCTATTCCGTTTAATGTTTTAAGGGTGCCCCTGCAATAATCAAGCCTAACCTGGTGCCACTAACGACTAAATGATTCTCCCATTCCCGCATTTGAACCGGATGTTTATTGTTTATTTTAATCGGTGTTAAAACAGTAATTACTGCTGAAATTCATATTTCATTCCTTGAACACTCCGGTTGACACGGCCTGCTTATGATCATGCTGCGCGTTGTATCAATTTTCATTAAACAGATAATTCGCGTTTATATAAATTAGCCTGTTTTTATAACATTTCAATTGCTGAATTTGAAATTATTCTAGAGCTACACACGTTACCAAATACTAAAACAATGTACACTTTAAAAGTTTTGCAGCAGGTTCATTAAGCAGGAACATTAAATATATGGTCAGAATTATTTCATTAAATATACGGTCAGAATCTCGTGATTAAATATATGACATATGATAATAGCTTTTTGTATAAATGTGTTCGAATACTGTACTAATTAAACATAATGGAACTGTGAATGTATTTTACTATTATGGATGTGAAAAAACATTTTATATCGTTTAAATGTAATATTTTATGATATTGTAAAAAATTGAAATAATTAATACTTTAGATTAAATGCGAAATTCGACATAATTTTAGATCCATACGCAATACGTCAAATTCTTAGACTATATACTTTTAAAAAGTCTAGCAGTCTAGTCTGTATATAGATTCTTTAATATATTCCCATGTTTAAACGTGCGAGATGCTAGACTAATTTTAGCAGAAATAAATAAATAAAAAACTCTCCAAATTTAAATCAGACTTTCTTCTCCACAAATTTGCAACACATTTTTGTAACTCTAATGACCATGATAAGAAAAAAAAGACTCAGAAAATGTTTCATTCAAAGTTGCGAATCATAAAAATAGTTAAAAGATCATTTCAAACGCTTATTTCTCGCATGAGAATATTTTGAGAATAATGGCTCAGTAAATGCCCAAACTTATTTTAGTGTTAATGTATGTAAAGTATCTAGGTAATTATGACAGATATTTTAAAATGGATATAAATGCAAAAACCTTGAGTTAGATTTTGTGCTAGACTTAAAGAATTCAAAGTATTTTGCAACCAGTAAATCCTTTTAAAGATTGTGTGGGTAACTATATAAATCTGAACAATTTTTTTTTCTGTGAATTGCACGAAAATTGTATAGAAATTGTATAGAAAACCATTTTCTGTTTTAGGATTTGAAAACAATAGACACAAAGAAATGTCATTCCGTTTGTTTACACAACAAATCCATTCAAAATTATTTCATTACATTGCTCTTAGATGATTAAAACAAAAAATAAACTATATTAAATATAAGTTAAATGTATTGTAAACACATATTTTGATATAAAATTAAATAAAATTCAAATAATTATGTACTTGAAATCATTGACTTTTTCAGAACATATGTTTCTAAATATCGACCAGAAGTTTTGAACTACGACCTTTCACACACACACACACAAAATAAAATAAAAAATCTTTGCGCCATTTACCAAACGCTAATTTTCCTCATAGTTATTGTTAACTTGTACTTCTAAGTGTGACCTTTAACAATAAATATTAGGAAAAGAAGTGTCTGTTAAGGTGATTTCTCTCTACGAAGGGACTTAAAATACCCGTCCTCGAAAAGTTAATAAAGCTTCAATCTCTTAAACTTCAATAAGTCCTCTCACATGAGTGATTCACGTAATGTCTATAAATAATGTCAATTTATTACTGTTACTTTAAAATAAATTCTTATACAAAGTTTTCTCAACATTTATAAATATAAATATATCTAAAATTATTTGTACACATTTCTGTACATACATTTCTTTGTACACAATATTATGAGTTAAGAGATGTTTTAATATAAGCACTAATCTTATTCATTAGAAACTCTGCATTTTTGGAATAATTTTCTTGAATGTCAGTAATGTTATTTTAAGTAAGAAAAAAGTAATGGATATATATATTAGGTTAAAAAGTTAAAAAAGATACTGCGAAAAATTAACTTTTACGGAATTTTTTTTTCTAGAATTGTTGTAGTAATTTCTTCTAAAAATTGCCGAGTAATTTTTACTTTACATTCAATTAATTTTAATCCGTTATACAATGGTCTGATATACAATTCCTTTTCATAACAATGACGTTTCTCTTATAACTATTTTTGATTATAATTCTTTCAGTTTATTTAATAAAAACGTTAATAAATTTCTACTAAAATAAAAGAATTGTCATTCTCATAACGACGATTGAACAGAAAATAATCTGTCAAATAATTAATTATTTTTTACCTTATCATGTATGTTTCAGATGCATTTTATTATTCTAATCGTCATACTTCAGCTATAAAAAGTTAATAATTAAATATTTTAGTTTAGTGCTATTTTGTCTCTTAAAATATTGGAAACAGAAATTAAATTGTCACCTTCTTACAGAATGTGCTTAATTTTTTTTATTAAATCATTTCCATTGTCGAAATAAATTACTTCCACGATGTGTAATTTAAAATTCACATTTCCAGTTTTCACAAAAATAAATCCTTTATTATTAAAGCAGAAATAAAATAGGAAAAATTACTCAATTCTGAATACATCAAGAAAAACATGGCAATAAAAAAATGCGTCTAAACAGAAATTAAAATACGTGTGTTTGTATTCTTGAGTTTTTGTTACATGTTATTGTTTACAAAGCTTCTCAATCCCTATCACATTCTAAAATTGTTTTTAAATTACTTCTTTATACTTTTTGAAAGAAAGATTATTTTATGCTCTTCGTAAAGATTTAATTTACGGGCAGATTGTTTTTCTAGATGTATAAATTGTATGTCAAATTTCAATTAAGTAAAAAATGTATTTCTAATCTGTATCGAGACGTATAATAAATTTACCATGTATCATGAAATCATTTAAAAAATAAATAAAGTTATACAGATAGAGATAACACAGATGTTAATATGTATTTATCGGCCGTAATGCCAAATATTTTTTAGCAACATACGTTTTAAACTATATATGCTTTAACTTTACAAGAAAAAAAAATTTAGATAAAATTTTGCAAACATAAATTTATTTTGGAAAAAGTTCGGAACCATTATAATTCTCAATGATTTTCTTACTATGTAAGCAGTTATTTTGAATACACAGATACTAAGAAAATATTTCTGTATTTAGCAAAATATGACGTATGATATTTTAATCATAAATCTATTTCTTTTATTTAGTAAAAGAAACAATATCTAAAATTCTAGGTTCTCTACAATGAAAAGGTAAGATCTAAAATATTCTAATCTATTACGTTTTTCCATTCTTTAAATATTCAACAATTGAATATCTTTATTTACGAACTAGTAAGACTGTGTACTTAAACACTTCACAAGACATTTACCTAAACGTTAAAACAAAAATGCGAATATTTTTCAGGTACAATTCCTTCGATTCAAATGTTATACGCTCAACTTTATACTATAGTACTGATTATTTGTGTTGTACAAAAAATGGAAACACGAAATTATATAACAATGTTTTTGTTAAAAATATTAAACACATACATGTAGTGTAATCTATCGCGCATTGTTAAATCCATGCAACTTTATAGTTTATTAGTCTTACTGATGCAATTGTAATGCAAAAAATTCGCATGATTCAATATTGTAAAACAAATCCTATTGAATAAAATTATTGTATTATTTTTTTCTACATTGAATTTTTCTATTTCTTTTAATTAAAGGACGGAATCGTATATATTGCCATTATTTGTGGCTTACTTTTACTAAACATAAATCAGTATTTTGTATAAATACCAACGAAGTGGTTATTAATAAATAATATAGGATAATGAAGCAAGGCGTTTTAAATCCCCACTCGAATCATTTTGTAATCCTCACATTTATTTTTAATTACTTAATATCCTGTTAAAACTTTCAATTGCAAAAATACTCACAAATACTATTTATTTTGTCAACTCAGCATAATGTTAGAATGTCAGAACTTATAATACATATTTGTTGTCGATATATTTGTTTCACATTACTGCGCTAATATTAAGGTAATACAAATGTTAGGTTGAGCGTATTTGAAAGTGGGACTATTTCCGTCTCTTAAATTTTTCGGAAAAGAGGAAAAAAGAAATTTCGTACTTTTTTAATTAAACACTTGCTCAAACACTCACTTCCTTAATAATACTTTCTTAATTTGACAGTTCCACAATTAAATTTAACATTTCTAAACCATAACTTTTTTATGTAAAAATAAATTGCCGTTTAACGTAGAAAAAAAATAAATATTGCTTTTTGGGTAAATTAAAATATAATAGAAGGTTTAGTAAAAACAATAATTCCACGTTTTGACCTTTCTTCCCATGCACCGTTTTGTAATTTCACGTGTTTTCAGAGCATATATATATTTTTTTAAAGAGATATTTTAAAGAGATAGTAAATAAATATCAGTCATTGGATGATATGCAACGTATATTATGGTTAGAAAAAATTAAATATGGTTTGATACATTTCGACAGATTGTGATCGTGACACTATATTGCTCTATCGCCGGATATTTCACTGTTTGTTTTGCGAGTTAGAAAATATATACCTCTCATCGCATGAAATAAAATGTAACTAATTTTTGGTAGATAGAAATATATTTTGTTGCTATGGAATTTTTTTGACATTCACACCGCTTTATTATATTACCAGTCAAACTTTTACAGACAGAGAGACGGTGCCCACCCTAGGGACCAGCTTATGGCTAATGGCCAGGACGAACCCCTAATCCTAGGGAGGGAAAAATATTACTATCCGGCGCCACCACAGCCCGAGACGAGCCCGTCCTCCTCAGCAAGTCATCAGACCCTGCTTATTTTTAAATCAAAATTTTTGAAAGTTACAATAATGTTACATTTGCAGCCCAATTTTGCTGAACGTGTAGAAGTTATTTACATTTTTCAGTTATAACAATTACATGTTAGCTACAATAATTATATTTACAAAGTATAAACATTACCAAATTTTGCCACAAGCTTGGACGAAAGTTAAAATTGTTACAAAAATTAATATTTTACATAAACTTTAATTATAGTTATTTATATAGCATTTTGAGATGAACATTATAATTATAATTATTTACAATTGTACAGTTTGAATGCATTAATACGTATACAATAACATTTAGAGGCATAATATATTTTTAAAAATGATTACAATATATAATTACAATATAAAATACAAACAATTTTATTTACATACATTAACATTTTGAAGTACACTATATATTTACAATTTGGTACTGGTACAATACATGAAACAAACATTCCTATTACTATGCTTAAATATGAGTTATAAAATTTTCTTTTATTTATTTATTTTTTTTTGGGGGGGGGGGGAAAGAGAGAGATAACTGACCATGAGAGGAATTTGTATTTAATAAATGAACATTTTTGATTTAAGATATTATAATTTTCGTAAAGTTGAAACAGTTTTTTTTCAGATAGTATATCTAGAATACTGTCAAGAGTTGTTTTAGTTTCATTATATGTAAATTTATACTTCATAAATTTACATTTGCCAAATAAATAATGTATTGTGTCACCTCTCTGACCACACTGACACAAGTCATCATCTCTTTTGCCAATACTATTTACGTATGTAGGTAAACTTCCACATCCACTGAGGAAGTAGAGTGAGACTTTACATATAAGTGAGCATTGAACATTTGGAACAATACTATGAGTAAACCCTGAGGAGAGTCAAACTTATACAGTTCCATTTTTGTTCAATGTATTAGTATTGTATTATTGAAACGTTTAGACATACAGAGTAAATCCTGACATGATTAAAGAATTTGCCGATGCAATCTTTTTTATAGAATTGCATTATATGTAAAGTAATGCAAATGTAATGCAAAATTTATTATGATTCAATTTATTATGTCGGCTTTTTCCACTTAAAATGATAGGCAATCTGAAAAAAAAATAATCGGATGTAGTATGGTATTTTTATAATATTACACTTAAAATTTGCAAATTAAAATGTGATTTATATCTCAGTCACATTCACACTCGTTTTGAGAGGTTTTCAAGTCACAAAAGAGACAAATATATCTGAAAAAAAGTTTGATTACGTTATAACATAATTAATAAAACAACTATCTCTAATTTTAATAAATAAATAAATAAATACAATTTCCTGGATGAAAATTTCCTTTCATCCTGAAAGCATGTAAATATATTTTTTAATTCACTTGAATCAAAAAACACCTAAAAAAATACGATAAAATATAAAAATTTAGAAATTATTTTTATAATTAAAAATACTTATAGTTCCTTAACTTGATGGAAATACAATTTTACACCACCTGTTTTTTTAGCCACACCTAAGAAAATCATATTTACTAGGCGAGTTAATTAAGAAAAATCTCAAGTATGCAATGTAAGAGAACGATGCATATGTTTAAAAAATAGTTTTTGAAATTAAAAAATGATTTTAATGATTTTTTTATCACCTTGCGAACATATTTTTTAAAGTTGAGACTTACGAAGAAATTTTATGACTGAAGTGCTATAATTTTTTCACGATATTTTTTCTTGAGCTTTAGTGAATTTAATTAAGATCATGATATTTAATTATGAGTAAACAAAGTTGGTAGGTCAAAAGTTACGCTAAGAAACTCAATTTTCTTTTGCTTTCAAAATGAATGAAAACTTTTAAAGGAAAAATAAATCTCTTGAAAATCTGACAGCGAAACAAATAAGAAAATGTTTAGCTTGGAATGGTGCTTAGTATGTTCTCTTCTTCCGCCATAGAGTCTAAAAGGTTGTTCCATCGTAGATAACTTTTCCACGTTCTTTAATTTAATTTTTTGGGGTCTAATTTTAATGACATAAATTCAATTGTAATTATTACCGGAAGTCAAAACGATGTTGTGTTTATAGTTTTATACGTCTGATTTGGTTTAATTGATTTAAAATAAAGATATAATAAATGTTTGAAATAAAGAATTTTGTTTTTTATAATCGAAAACATTTAAATATTCACCCTTTCTTTTAAATTATTTTAAACCTTCTCCCTTTCGCGTCATTTGCTAAGCCGTCCAGCTCTCAACGTTTGCTTCTCACCGATTGGTTCGTTACCGTATTACGTCGATATTGGTCGCCCTCCGCGCGTCTGACAAAAAAACAGATGCCATGATTTAGGAACTCAGAATTTTGTTTTGTTTTCAAGTGCTAAAGCTATGTTACCTGGTGTCTACGAATATGTAGTATTCTAAATTTGCTGTATAAGATCATAGAGTATGATGCAGCGATTTATGTTCAAGCATGTGTGTTTTACGAACATTTTCATAATGTGTGACTTGTTTTACGTTTTCATGTTGTCACGTTCAAGTATCTTAAAACGAAAACTGGCTTATATTTGATGGAGAAATTTACGGATTGTGGAAGTCATTGCCTTGCTACACCTACGCCCTGATTGTCTGGATTGATAAAACGACAGCAAAACAGCTATCTTATGTTCCAAATTGGAATTTTCCGATATCAGCTTTTACCTACAATTCTCGCAAGTTGAATGGATATCTCGACTGGAAAATTATATAACATTTTACAAGCCGCCGCCAGTCTTCCATGAACTTGCTGCCTCCACACCAAACTTTCATATATATTACAAAATTTAATTATAAAATTTTTCCATTTATTAATGTTCCGTATATAATCACTAAGGTGGTGCGAAAAAACTAAAGTTGGTATTTCCAAGTTGCTATAGTGCGGAAAAGTTGCGATTTGTAAATATAAGAATAACAAAAACAAAATATTCAAATCGGACTTTATCTTCCGATCCCGCAAACCACCTAAAAATTCAAACAAATTGAAAAATTCCAATTTTTTCAGATTTAGAAAAATAAAGTTTTATGTATATATATATATATATATATATATATATATATATATATATATATATATATATATTACAAAATTTAATTTTTTCCACAATCTGCTAAATTATTCTATAAAATTTTTCCATTTATTAATGTTCCGTATATAACCACTAGGGTGGTGCGAAAACACTGAAGTTGGTATTTCCAAGTTGCTATAGTGCGGAAAAGTTGCGATTTGTAAATATAAGAATGACAAAAACAAAATATTCAAATCGGACTTTATCTTCCGATCCCGCAAATCACCTAAAAATTCAAACAAATTGAAAAATTCCGAGTTTTTCAGATTTAGAAAAATACAGTTTTATGTATATATATATTTTTTTATCACTATAGTGAAAAATATTTGCAGATTGTGCTATTAATTATTAATAATAATAATAAACTGCGTTTAGAGAATATCTTCCGATTGCGCAAGCTGAATAAAAATCGGCAAAATTTCAATTTTGAGTGATTTTGATGCATTCAGAAACTAATCAACTGAGGTCAGTTTGTGGTCTCAGATTGAGGTTGAAATGTAAATTGATACTATTGAGCTGATTACTGAACAAGGGTTTCACTAGAATACTTAGATTTGGTAGAGCTGTAGTGGTACAAATACCAATACAGGGTAGAAAGGTGGTACTATCAGACAGCTTGCAGAGCATCTAGCACGACCACTTCAGTAGATTGTTTGTTTATTCCATTTTGTTAAATTACCTTTCCGCCATCTTTTTCAAAATTTGGATGGTGAAACAACTGGCCCAAGATCATTTAGTGGACCAATTGGGACGAAACGCATTGGTTGTGAAAATCTTTCAGTAATAAAGTTTCAAGTAATTGATTGTGAAATTCAAAAAATGCGCAGAAAACTGTTGAGCAAGGACAAAATATATCTTTTTGACGTAAGTCAAGTAATTAAAAGTGGCAACTTTCTAAATGACTTATCAAAGCCTGACCCTGGCCCAAATTCACATGCCAGATGGCTCACTTGTGAAAATAGAGTCCTTCGACTTTACGTGAACATAAAAAACCCATCGGATGCCTTAAAAAACCAAAGTGACATTTATTTTAAAATCTTACATGCCCGTTTGGTTTGAAACAAAATGCAGTAAGTACATCATAGATTATTCATCTGTACAGAACAATAGAAACATCTCGATATTTGCTTGACGACCTGTAGGAAGTGGTGTTCCGTGAAATTGAACGAAACTTGTTCTTTGCCCACCCGGAAAACCTACTGATGGCAATGGTCTTTAATCAGAGGAAACACATAGAGAGCTAGGGCTAAGAAAAGTGTTAAAAGCCAGGACTGTTACAAAAGGTTAAGGCATCAGAAACTTTATCACTCCTACTTTAAACTTCGGTGCGACAGTCTATATTGAAATAATTGATTGGAATGTAGCAAAATTATCATCCCCAACTCTTTTACGGAGAGTTACCAATGAAGAAATGCATTCCTTCGTTTAATCAAGTGATATTCCAGACTGGGATGGTAAAACATTTCCCAGTCACACGCAAGCTGTCAAGCTGTGCGTCCAATTGTTAACGGATGCATCGTATAAGGTATGTGGGCCCCAATCAAGAGATGGATTCATCTGGGTCACACTGAAATCAAGGTCCATGATACCTATCTTTACCACAAAATCGCAGTACAAAGTTACGTCTAAAAGTCAGACTTAAACAGATGAAATAACAAATTATGTACTTAAGTAATGTAAGTAGCAATCATTCTTATTGGTTGGATGGGCGAAAGGGTGGGGGTGGGACTCGAAGTGCAGCCACCCCCCCGTGGTGAGTTCTGGTTTGTTTAAATATTTTCAAATATCTAAACAAGCAAAGAGCTGTACAATTTATATGCAACTGTTAACCATGGAACGCAAACTGACCTCATGTCATTATTTTCTTAATTCATCAAAATCTGTCAAAATTGAAAATTTTCCGAATTTTATTGAGCTTGCGCGATCAGAAGATATTCTCTAAACGCAATTTATTATTATTATTATTATTAAACAGAACAATTTGCAACTATTTTTTTACTATAGCGATGAAAAATGTATATACGTAAAAAAAATTTATATGCTGAATAAATCGGAAAATCTCAACTTTTTTGAATTTTTAGGCTGTTTGTGCGATCGGAAGATATTCTCTAAACGCGATCTTTTTAATTATTATTATTAAACAATACCACCTGCAAATATTTTCCATTATAGTGATAAAATATATATATACGTAAAACTTTATTTTTAATTCTGAAAAAATCGGATTTTTTTTTTATTGCGTATTAAATTCGAAGTTAGTTTTAACCACAGCCACAAAGCAGATAAATTGGTTTGTTTATACGTAATTTATCTGGTAACGAGAGTTTAGAAGCCTGTAGAACCTTTTGCCGCCAGGAAGTTGATTTTCGTCAAAATTAATGCACCAGAAATACGAATAAAATCCCTTTAAAACCCTTATGATTAGGTGAAACTTAATCACGTGACGTATGTTGTAGTCTTACGGAAAGCCAGTTAAAACCCATTGCATAGTCTGATTTCAGAGAATTTTGACGTGTGGCGTTGGCTAAAAGAATGAAGTAAAAATTTAACTGACGTCTAATTCGCCTCGTATTATTTTTTTCAGTTTAGTGATGTAGAGAGTTTAAATAAAGTTTTAGAAGGGTTTCCTGCCCAGTGGATCCAACACATCCACCTAAATAAACATCTTGAAATTTGAGAAAGACTCATCGAAATTATTGACTGTTGCAACGCAACGTACTGGTGCATAGATTTAATTTCAATTTAATGAGCATTCCTCCTGACTTGACGTTTTAAAAAATGTCAATAATGTTTTTAATTCTACTGAATGGTGACTGGACTCTGATTTGTTGTTGGTGATACCACACTGCCTCCTGATGCGATCTAGAAGGGAAACCTTGCACAGAGGTGAAAATGTTTTTCAACAAGCTTCCTACTGTCTCTCAGATCGAATTGGAACTTGAATTCACGACAAATAAATAAAGTGCGACAGGAGTAAATGTTTGATAAACAGACAGAAGTAATGTGGGATGAGCAGCCCTTGTTTTGATGATCAGTTGAGAGATCTAGAAAATGAACAATAAATTTTCTACCTTCAAAACAGCTTGAGTACCTGTTATAAGAATGTCTAGTGACAAATAGAAAGTTTCATACAGAGTTTTACTTCAAAAGTTTTCAACGATGTTTGCATCTCATTTTTGCTTTTATACCTGTAGCTACAGGAATCATGCATTGTCACATATATATTTTTTTTGTTCCTGCATCTACAGTTTTAGTTTATCGTTTTATTCAGAAGGTATAGACAGATACCATCTGAGTTAGACGCCTGTTCTCTACACCACTGGAGTAAGAACCAGGTTATTTTGGTTTATGGATATTTTTATGTTGTTTTATTGTTTATTATTTATGAGATATTTTTATTTCTGAAATTTATTTATTATGAAAATTATTTATTTATTGTTATAGTTATTTGAAAGCAGAGAAAATTAATTTAAATTTGAAGTTCTTAATAGTAAACTAAATTTAATCTACTCAGAATTGTAGGGGGTGAATACTATGTTGTGCTAATTAAATTACTGTTTAAAATTATTTCTGTTGCAAATCTCTGGCCATATACAAAAATTTTAAGTATTGTTAAGGTTAAATAATTAAGTAATTAATTTGGTTATTTAGTATGATATACGTCAGCATAATGTTATTCACAATGTTATAAAATTTTTGATTTTAATGTTTTTAAGATCGAGATATTTCAAAGAAGACAGAGTTAATTCTTCTGTTAGATGAAATATCATGATGGAACCAAAATGTATAGCGTTTGATTCAGATTTAGGAATCGAGGTACAAGCGTGGTTAAAATATTTCGATGATGCTTGTGAGAAGGAAAAGAAAGATGCAGATTGGAAGTTTAAGCATATTTCTCAGAACATAAAGGGAGAAGCCCTTAAGATTTACATTCACGAAAGACTTAATTGAAATATGAACAGATAGCTGATATTTTAACGGAGAAATTTATTAGTTTCAATATCCCGAAATTTTTTGACATTTCAGCTTTAAAATTGGATAGTTTAAGTAACTTAGAAGGTTATTTTGAAAAAAAAACTTCAAATTGGCAGGAAATTGCATTTATGTGGAACTATTTTACTACAAGGACAAATTGATGGTATAAAACCAGAATATCAAAATAATCTAATTGTTAATCCTCCTAAAAGTACAACAGAATGGTATAGAATTGTTAAGGAATTTGTGGAAGTTTCCACCCCTGCTGTTACAAGTCCATCATTACCAAGTAAGCCTAATCCAACCAATTTTGATAACCTCAATATAGTGTGCAGCCTAATAGACAAAATTTCCAACAATTTAATACTCCTAGACATTGAACTCAGCCAAATCGTTCCAATAATCAGTTTAATTCTGCTAGAAACAGGATCCCTCAAAAAAACTATAATGTTCAAAGACCTAGAAATTTCCAAGACAGAGTACAAAATAATTATTTTCAGAATCAGTACCCATCTAGGCCATGTGCAATTTCTGTAAACAGAGGAATAACAAATGCAGTTCACTGGGAAAAAGAGTATTTTTAATAACAGTTCAACATCCTCTGATACTCTTCCTATCAATAATCCTAATGTTTGACAATTAATTGCGTTTGTATATACAAATAATTATGATTTACTATGTGTTGTAGATACCAGTTCAACTATTGCAATTTACCATTAAAGTTTGTTACAAAACTGAATGCTAAAATTGAAATTATACCCCCCAGTTACTATTGTTCAGGCAAAAGGGTTTTTATAAATTAATCAAAAGTGTAGTATTATATTCTTAAAGTGGGTAAAATAAAAAAATAAGTTAACTTTTTAGTATGTAATGCAGATTTGGAGTACGCTATTTTGGGGTTAAAAGAATGCTCAAAATTTAATTTATCTATAAATTGTAAAAATTGTACAGTAAAACAGGGAAGGAAAATTATAAATAGGAGTATATCCATACATAATGAGAGATCACTTCATTTTAATACTGTGCTGAAAATAAACTGCTACACCTTAATGATAAACTGGTAACATGTGAGTGTGATTATTTGAATTTATTTAATGATAAATTGGTAACTTCTGAGTGTGATAATTTGAATTTATTTAGTAATGATAACTTGGTAACAACTTACAATGAGAATTCTATTTCATGTAAGGATGATTTATTAGCAAATGGTGATAGTCATGAGAATGTGAATGGACATAATGTTGAAAAAATATCACCATATACTAGTGAAAATTGTGTGACTACTCAGGACTTTTTAGGAGTTAACCATAATGAATATAATGTGCAGCCTGATTATAGAATTTCCATGACTCCTCAAAATTTTTGCGATGTTAATAATTATGATTCAGATTTAATTTAAGAAATAAATTTAACTAAAAATGGTGATTTAAGGGAAATAGTTCAAAATTATAGGGATATTTTTGCGAAACATAAATATGATGTGGGTAAGATAAATATTGAACCACAACGCGTCTTTCTAAAATCTGACTTACCTTTATCTTTGAGGCCCTACAGAACTTTCCCCTTAGAGGAAAAATAAATAAAAAATCATGTTCAATCTTTATTAGCGACTGGTCTCATAAAAGAAACTAATAGCCCTTATTCTGCCCCTGTCACTTTAGCTATGAAAAGAGAAGAAGGCAAAAAGACCCGACTATGTATACATTATAGAAAATTAAACGCAATAGTTAAAAATGATGCAGAAACCTCGCCCCGTATCGATGAAATTTTAGATACATTTAGTAGTGCCCAGTATTTTTCCACTTTGCACTAAGCCTCTGGCTACTGGAACATACCAATACATCCATCCGATACAGAAAAATTAGCTTTTTTCACCAATTTTAGCCTTTTCGAATGGCTGGTGCTTTCATTTGGTATAAAGTCAGTCCCCTCCCCCCCAATATTGCGCTATTATATTTTCTAATGTGTTAGACAAAACTGGGCTGTTAAGGACGAGTAGTTATTTTCCTAATTATTAAAATACTTTGCTGTATGATATCGGTACCAGTAATAACATTAAAACACAAAGAGTAATATGGTATTACATAAACAATAGTTTTCTGACTACTGTTAGACTACGCCACTTTTCTCTCAATACATTATTCCAGAAATCATATACTATTAAGCGAATAATATTTATATACAATGCAAATTAATTATATATATTCTATATGAGTCAATATACTATTATTTAGTAAAAAACTATACAAAATCATACTTGTACAATGATATGAATGAAAGTGCTCAGCATTGAAAATTTTCAAATTTATCCTTTTTTTCATACATTTTAAACTGTTAGATCCTGTCATAAAAATTCAATTATAAATGTCCCATTCTATTCTATTCTATTTTAAACTAAGCATTTTTTAGAATCCGTATACAGAATATTTCAAACTTTAATCTTAAGCTAATATCGGGATGTAACTATACAAAATATATTTGCATGTAATCGACAAGTTGGAGTTATTCAATTTCACGCTCAAGAGTTTAGATTATAATTTTTTTCTCAGTTTTTCTGTACATATACTTTTAACGTTATAGGTGATTGCCTTTATCCCTTTTCTTTAAATATATCTATAATCAAATAAGTTTTTTTTCTTATCATATAAAATTTTCGTTTTTATTTGCTCAGCTTATATTTGACAAAGTATACACAAAAATTTAAAAAAGATTTATATCTTTCCTCCAGATAATATTTAATTAATTTAGCTTTCATATTTTTCAAATATTAACGCATTACTAACTGCTATTTCTTATTACTATTTTATTCTCTTAGTTTAATATATATATAGGTCTTGGCTCCGACGACAAATCATCATGTTGCTATTTTATTTAGAATGCATCATTCAATTTTAGGTTGCACATTTTACTGAAAACGTATTTCTTTATAATAACATATTACAAAAACAATTATGATGATAAACTTAAACAAACATATAATGATAACTTTAAAAAAATATGATGATAAACTTTAAAAAAAATGTACTTCATTATAAATAACTTATAATGGGATTTAACACAATTTTAAGAATACTGCTGCAAAATTGCAGTATATCATTTACATATCAAATATATTTCATTTTACTTATATAAAAAACACATTAAAATGTTTATAATTCTCGGAATAAATATGAAAAAAGAATGCGATAGGTTAGCCTATACGCGGACAGACGGACCGCCCAGACGGCGACAATAGGTGCTACGTATTTACATAATTACGAAAGCACATAAGAAATCGTAAGGTATATTAACATTACAGTGACAGCATTGTATGTAACGGGCAGAAAAACTATAGATAACTGCTTTATTTTACTAACATGACGCGACGTCCCGAACTCTTTTTTTTTCATACGAACTCTTTTGTAATAGAAATAAGTACCTCATTGTTTTATGTGCTGAAAAATTATATATCAGCGCGGTCTGTTCGGGGTGACCGTGTGATGTTTTCAGGGTTACTCTTGTACGGAATCTTTTTCAGACAGCCTCACGTTTTTAGCACTTTGGCGCGAGTGCAACAGTTAGCGAGGTGCTGAATCCAACGTGCCGTACAGAATATGCAACCCTTCTTGCTTGTGACATAATACGTATATTAAACGGCAATCCTCTTCTTTTGCTGCAGTAAAAGTCAAAGAAAGTGTTTTTTTTTTCGAGATGGTATCAAGTATAGAATATAGTATGAGGAAATGGCATTTTATCTTAGTTAAATATCTTAAATTTCAGAATATATATAATTCAAGCATAAAAAGATTTATTTTCTCCAGTTTAGTAATATTATTTTACAAGCACACACACGTGAGATGTAGTGTATGAAAGGGAATTGCTTAAGGTAGTTGTTTCATTGAGTTGCCACGAAGCGTTTCCCATCTGCAAAATATTAAGTATACTAAGATATTTTTGTAGAACATACATATATTCATATACAGGTCTATGGAAAGAATTCGATACATTGCCGCATATGAATGGTTGTTTGAGAAAGTACATTTTCAGTCGCTATACGGTTTTTAAATTGTTTATCTACAATATCTAATTTCGCTTTATTAAACGGTGAAGTTCCGTTACCGTATTTTGTAAATGTTGGAAAGTGTTTCATAATTAATGCTTGACTCATTATTTTTCTCTTTTATTTAAATCTATTTTTATCACGCGAAGCTGGATTAAGAAAGATTATCCTGCTTGCACTTGAAACGATATAATTAATTCAGCATTTGTCTCCGGTCAATATTCTTTAACGAAATTCACCCTTCATCAATAAATACATAAATAAATAAATAAATAAAATGATGTAAATAAAGTACAAATTTTACAGATATGTAATCGAACTACCTGCTTAGACATTGAAATAAACAGAATCAAAAGACTGCTATAAGTAGCAATAATTTGAAGTTTCAAAGTTCATTGAATTGAATATTAGTAATTATATATAAATTGTCAATCATAATACTCCAACCCAACATTTGATTTCAAGTGTTACATATATTTTTGCGCATGATAACTAGACCTCTGTGCAAACTGGATTAAGACTCAATTTTGCTATCTAATTATGAGTCGGGATTCGAACACCACACCTCTTCCCCAGACAAGCACGTGGTATACAATAAACTTCGTTAAATATTAATTAACATAGTCGGAATAGATACGTTTGAAACATTATTTAATATTAAGTTTATGTTAGGTAATATTTATTCATGTTGAATTATAAATTGAATTGTTTATGAAACATAATTTTTATGAGATTTTGTACAAAAAAGCAATAGATTTTATTTCATACAGATTAACATAAGAAATAGAAATAAATAAAACGATTAAAAACTTTCATTGATTTCAAGTGAAGGAAATCCTAGAATTTTTTTTTATTTAATGGAAATATAAAAACTGTAATTCGTGAAATAAAATTAAAATCCGAAAAAAAATATCGCTTCTTAGACATAAATGACATTTATGCAATAATGTTTATAATGATACTTCTAAATTATACAACAAATTAAGGATCTTATACAATCGTATTAAGATCCTAATTCTGTATATTGCGTTATTATTAATGTACATTAATTCAGTCACACATTTAAATGTAACTTCACAGATATAAAATTCATCTAAATGCCCTACTAGAAGAATAAAATGGCAAAACGTGGAAAATAAATATTTCACCATACCTTATACCATAAAGAAAAAAAAAAATATTTTAAATCCTACAATATCACGGAGAGAAATGGTGAAAACTTTCAAATCGCGTATTATTTGTTTCGACTTAGTTAGTTGAAGCAGAAGGAATGGAAAAGGATTTGCACTGGATATATTTCTCAAAAAACATATCTCCTTTTTTTGTATTTTAGTTAGTTTTTTAGTATTTCATGACATCTATTTTGAGATCATCCCCTTTATATTTCATGGGTATTTTTCCTATATAAGTGCGGGGCATGTCTTGAAAAAAACAACTAGATTGGTCCATTGGTTTGGCTCTAGAATTAGACCGTATACACAAATTACCATCATATTATAAAATTAACAACTCTACGCTAATAACTACTATTTAACATTAAACTTTTAAGCAAACGTATTTTTAAAAAGATAATGTAAACATACTAGCATTAGAAAACTGTAAATCGTATGGGTTTGCCACAAAGTGCTTTTAAAGTTGATAATTCTGCTCAAAGATCTGTAAACAAACATCAGCAAAACATTTAACAATGGAAAACATGGACTACGACAGATAAATATAGAAAATAAAATGTATTAAATGTCAATAGAAAAAATTAAAAACAGAAAAAAAAACAGAATTTTTGACATAAATTAAAATTTTACTTTTTAACTTAATACACGGTGGGAGTCAAAATGAATTCCCTGATAACAAAAGACAATATCTTCGTTATAAACAAAGATATGGAGAAGCAACCTGAACTCAATACAGAAGGAAGTTCAAAGTTTTATTTGCTTGTGTCATAACTGTTGTTTGTGACTCTGCTTTCATATACGAACAAAACCCAAACGATTACACTTGAAGCCGGGCATTGCGAAAAAATGCTACATAATTGTTGATACTCAACACTAGTATTAAAATGGGACATGAGCCATCTCTCTACCATATCCGAATAACTGCCGCATGTAACAATCGGCTCAAAAGGGGTAAAAATAAAGAACCGTACAGCTTTCATTTCAGAATTGTGCCGAAAACATTGACGTAAGGCTTTTTCTTACGACCAAAGAGAATGTTGTACAAAAGATATAAAGTACGCCAACAAAAATTTGAGCTTCTTTTTGTATTGTGTTTAAATTGTATCCCTGTATTATTGTTTATAGATAAGATATTGACTGTTTTAATAAGAGCAATCATTTAGACTGTATTACTATACATGACCCTGCATTATAATGCATGATGTTTTACTGGGTAATTGTAAGTCTCAGTGCAAAAACTTTTATCATTATTTATTGTTCATTACTAGTTGCACATGAATATTTCCAGTTTGACATCTGTATAATTCAATACATAAATCAAACTTGAAACATAATGAGTTTTTTTTTTCTGAAATATATTATATTTGGAAACATTATTTACACGTTATACGAAAACAAAAATTATATGGTAAATAGACATTTTTAAAATCTAAAAACATGTCTGAAATATCCATTTCACCAACTCTTTATTCTTAAACAACAGACATCGAACTCTTTCAAGATTCTCTTATTATTATTATTATTATTATTATTATTATTATTATTATTATCTAAACTTAAATTAAACCCGTCGGCTTAAACTCCATAAAGAATCATAGATTTTTTGACAAATGCCATTGATGTTTTATATATCATTAACTTGAAGAGGAACCCCTAGTGTTTACTTCTGAAGCAAGCTTGGTACTCATTATGATCAATACACTTTTAGAATTATTAGTATCAGTATTGTTATTTTTCATATTGTGCTATGTACGTTAAACTTATAATTATTTTTATTATTCTTGTTCATCATTTTACTCTTACTCATTATTATTAAACCGTAAACTCACTTTAAAATTCATGAAACTCAAACTATGATTTAATCATGAAAGGCATTTAATATACTTTTTTGCACTTACTAAGAAATAAAAAACACATAAACTGACTATAGTCCGAGAAAAATTAAACAACTCCAAAAACAGATCGAAAGTAAATAACTCTATATACCTAATACCATAAATGAAAAAAATCGAGATATTACTATCCTGCTGCACCAATTGTTAAAAACCCCCACATCTTTTATCATTTGCTATGAATTTGCAAGCATAAATAGTAGTAATAGTAGAAAAAATCGATTACATTCGAGGACTTATCCTTAAAAAAATTTTGCATTTCCATTTTCTCGAAAACATTGTTTTGCGAACTATTGTTACGCGTAACAGTTCTGGTATGCGAGCGTTTCGATAATGGTACTCTAAATTGTTATACTCCGTAAAGTAGGATTAAATAGAACTTTGAGTATGTCCAAATACTTTTCTTAGCATATGAGCGTTCAGTGTAATTTAAACATTCTGTAGATTTTCCTTTAGACACCCGTTCAAATCTCTCTAGATTTAGATGCCCCCCCCTAACAATCTGTAACGCCGTCTATATTATTCATATAATATAAGACACGCTACCGTAACTGTGCAGCAAATAAATAATAACAGGTATTGCATATATTCTCCTACCTAACATGGGTACACTCCTTTTCCTAGCAGACAGTTTGCTTATGTATATGAATAAAATAAAATTGTTCTGTCTGTGTGTATGTGTTGGTGATTTGAATACATTCGATAGATTTAACAAGCCTTTTACTATCTACGGAAGGTAGTACAAACTGATTACTAATCTTGGATAATCCTAAGCCACAACACAAAAATTTCCACAACAATGGTTTCTTTCCATCATCATATACTTTTATGATACATGATTTTGCGTTTTACCTGCTACTGAAAACAATAACCCTTTACGTTACTGTTTAGATATTCAATTTTTAACCTCCTTCATTGAATAATGATAAAAATATTTTTAAAAATTCCGTGATTTTAAAATTAGGTTTTAACAAACGTTCTTTTATAATTAAACTAGCATTAAGCAAAAATTAAAATTATGAAATAATCTTTTATTGCAAATAAAAAGTTTAAATCTATAAAAATATTCAAAAAACAAATGTTTACATAACTAAATCATGCACATTGGAATGAATACAATAAAATAAATGAATATATATTAATGATTATATAATACTACAATGCATTCTTTTTTAATTTAAAACCTAGAATCCTTTAAAATATGACTTGTTTGTATATTGCATAGTAAATAAATATTTTCCTTTGAATGTCTCCTATATTCTGCCCAGTAGATTGTAATTATAGTAATGTAAATTTAAACAAAAATGATTGATACCAGCAATTGAGTATTAACTTAGAGATATTTTAACGATAATGCATTATTTGACAATGGTTTAAATGTTTGAATGGACGTCGTTTCGCTGATCATTATCACAGACGTAGGCAGCTATTCTTATGCATTTAATTAATACAATTTGTTATGTCTCGATAAATTAAAACCGATATTTTTCACATAAATGTATTTTCTACTAAGCTATTCTTGTAAAGCTATTGTTGTAAAACTTTTGTTGCAAAGTTACCTTTCTGAAAATGATTGAGTCCATAGTTATAATTATTGTATTTATCGTTGACTTATAATTTAACGCTTAGTTCTATACATAACACAGTTTTCCTTTCATTCATTTGTTGTTAGTGCACGCATGTGAAAATACTGATGAAAATATAGACGAACAGCGATTTAACAATTGGAAATTGTCCCTTCAAACTTACCGTTAAAGAAATGTTATCGTAAAATCGGAGAACTCATTAAATCAATTAAAACTACATAACAGTTGGTTATTAAATTTATATATATATATTTTAATTTTACCAAATAATTTAGCGCTTAACCATAGTTCTATACATAACACAGATTTCCTTTCATTTTTTTTTTTTTGCCTTTAATGTATGCATATGAAGATATTGATGAAAATACAGCCGAACAGCGATTTAAAAACTGGAAATTGACACTTCAAACTTACCGTTAAAGAAATGCTTCCGTAAAATGGGAGAACTGAGTAGATCAATTAAAACTACATAACAGTTGGTTATTAATTTTTATTTGTTTTTTACCAACTATTAGTATATAATTATATTTCCTATTTATAGATTATATACTTTAAAAAATTTAATATGATTGATAATTGTTTTCCATTTTAATATTATCTAGTTCAGAATATGGATTTTTCAATCGCTCCAAATGTTCTTGGGCTATAAATGTAAATTTATATGAAACCTCCTTTGTTTTTTTTTTTTTTTTTTTTTTTTTTTTTTTTTTTTTTTTTTTTAATACTGCATTTAATCTAGCATTTTATACAATTGAAATAACATTCAAGCTTTTGCTAGTTTTAATGTCAGAAACAGAATCTAAATCAGACACAGTTTGCTTACGTTAATAAAAGATTTTTTAAAGAATCTGCAGTTCATTTGTAATAATCTTGTTGTAAATTTAAAACATTACTCAAGGTATTTTGTAGTTTTATTAAAAGTTTATTTTCTAATTTTCAAAGTATAAAAATAATTTTATTAGAAGGAATAAAAACCAGTAGCCACTACAACTAAACACCTTTTAACAGGTTCGTAGCATAAAAATGCATTACAACACCATACTAATGTTCCAGTTTAAAACATTTGTTTTTAAGTAAATAATAATTAAGTACTTAAGTAATTAAGTAATTACTATATATAAAACTTTAGGAAAGAGGATACTTATGTTGATTAATATAAATAAAATTACGAATTGAAAAAACACATATGTATGTAATTGTTTAATATATTTTTTTAATTTCACTAAGGATAAGATTTTATCTTTATACATTTTTCCTAAATTTCTTTATTTCCTAGAATTTGGAAGAGAAAATAAGGAACATTTTGTGTTCAATTCAATCATCTAAAGCGAATCTTTTCGTATAACGATATTAAATTAAGATATTCAGGATGCCGCCCAATCGACAAGATGATTGATTCAAAGAAACTTTTATGAATTTAAACATCGTTTAGAATTCGTTATAAAAAAGAATACATGATACCCTATATAAACAACAAAATAACTTACTATGTAATACAACGTTAAAATATTCTAAATAAAAAATGCCTGCACTAATGTTCTTTAACTTTAATTTAATAATTGAATTTAATGTAATGTTTCAAGAAATTGGCTAACCAAGAATACGGTTAAAAAAGCAAAATTTATCAATATATATAAATATTCGGGAAGTAAAATAAAAATAAATAGAATAAACGTGTCCTTACATAAACAGCAAAATTATTTACTTTGTATTACAGAGTTGTTGGAAATATCTATGAAGTACACATGTGGATCATCCAAATATCCTTTAACTCAAATCTAGCAAAAAGATTTACGCAATTTACTTAAATAGAAGACAAGCAACTCAGAAATTTAAACTTACATATTTGTTAACTCTTCCTAAAAAAGACTTTCTCAAATACGTGTATCTCCCTTCTCGAAATATTCTGCAGTACAAGGTAAAGACAAAACGAATAACTCGACTTCTAAACTTCTTTTTTAAAAAGAATATTTCGTGAGTTTGTGTTTAACTCAAGTTTATTTCGTTGTAGTTCAAAGGATAAAGAATATTAAAGAATAAAACTGAAGGCGATTTTGAAACGTTGAAAGACTTATAATACATTTTTTTAAACGGTTGTTGAAAAGATATATTAATAAATTATAAAAAAAAAAATCATTTTCTTTGTTTAAAATTTTTGAAAATTTTACCGTTTTTTGTTAGTGATAAGATTCTTTAAATTACGTTAATTCTAACTTGTAATTTTATTTTTATTTAAATTACATTTAATTTTATATATTTATCGAACTATTAGTGTATCATCATACAGGTAAAATTATGTGCAATTGAGTTATGAGAATATGGCTTTACGGTTTTATTGATTTACACTTTTAAAATTTAAGATAAAAAATGTATTTAAAACGTTAGATTTATTACATAACAAATTAATGTAATTTAATGACTCGTAGTTAAGAAAGTTTTGACGTATTTAAAAAAAAATATATATTTAATTAACGTAGAGCACAGAACATGTAATAAATGATACACGTTGCAATATTAGCATTTGAGGACAGAAAAAAAACTAAGAAAAAGGAATCGAACCATTAATAATTTAACTTTTCGAAATGATTTTAAAGTTTATCAATGTGTAAACGATTACAATATATAGAAATATATCATTCATTGCAAACTATCTTCCCAAAATCTATTATAAATGTCATTTTGACATAGAATGATGAAATTCCAATATATATACTACATATATTTAAACTAGTTAGCATTATCTTACTAAGTCATTGCATATACTTACACCGTATTTGCTTATATATTGCAAAATAATTTGTTATAAGAAATTCGATACTTGCAACAGTCAAAGCCTGTGAGCGAAATTTCACAATAGAATTAAAAACTCTAAAACTAGTACAGAAATACGTAAGAAGTGTTGATCATACCAAATAATCAAATGTTAATCTATTTAAAATTCAAAACAGATCTTAAGCAGCATCCTAAATGTGAAAAAGAGAAAAAAATACAATTACTTCTAGTTGAAATTTTAAAGTTTGTGAAATTATTGTTTGATGAATTTTTTTGTTTTGATGAAATTATGGTCATTTATAAAAAAAAAAAACATTCGTTCTGTATTATATGATATTAAAAGTATTCGCTTTTCTTTTTTTTCTCAACATTTTAATTCCCTTTGTAATAATTTCATCTTTGTGTCATTTAAATGAATTATTATTATTTTTTTTTTTTAATTTTATTTCATATTTCTAATTAGAGTTCTCTTTCTACATTCTACTTCTAAGAATAGGAAGTAGTTACATTCATATGAAGCGATATTTCTTCGAAATTTATTCAATTCAGTGATTAAAGAAATCAGAAGTATATGAAATAAGTGATATCATGATGCTTTTACAGTATTTTGTTACAGTTGTGGCTTTGTAAATTAAAAACTGTTATTTAAATTACTTTTATTCTTGGCTTTAGCATAATTGTGTTGAAGAATAATGATAGGTATTGTTGGTTATGGATTTTAAATATTTATTTGTCTTGTAAAATTTTACTATCGCTATTTATTTTCTTCATTTTTAAGTCTGAATTTCAATAGATGAATTCAATTGTTTTTCAGTATTTTGTATTACGAGGATGATAAAGGAATATAAAAGAAACTCGATTCAAAATAATATTTATATGTTAAAATTCAATTTGTCATTTTTATTTATATTTTTTACAATTATTTACAGTTACATTTATTCATTTATATTTCAGCATTAATATGAAAAATATGTTCTACCGCATTTGGAATTTTACGAGAGCACTGTTGAGATTTTTCTAATATAAGGTAAACTGTGTTGTACCGGGGACAGATTAAAAACACCAAGAGTATATTTTGTGATGAAGATGACAGAAAGTGTAATAAGATATGCGAAATATAGACTGATCTTGACAAAAACTGCCACTTGGGACTCTTCTGCTTAGCACCAAGCTAAACATTAATTTTTCTTAACTTTATACTTATGTATCCTAAATCGTTACTCAGAATTGAGCCAGGCGATGAACAAAATGCGTGCATCATACACCTTATAACTTAAGCCAGTGCATAAAATTGTATTATTCAATCTAATGTCAAAGCTTTAATCCGAATGTTTTCTTAAATCAGTGGCTATTTTGAGCTAGTTGCATTTTATAAAAAGTTGGATAATGCACGTTAAACGTGACAAATGATTTGCGTTTGTATTTTAACTAGTTTTATAACTAGTTTTATAATGTAAAACAAAATCGTTAGTATTTTAGTGAAAGGAATTATATCGTCTATTATAAGCGAAATGAGCATGCCTTTTCTCTTATTTTATTACGTATGCCACATTTACAAATGCGATTTTTTTTTAGACACCAAACAGCGTTGCAAAATTTACCATGATGATCTTGCTTTGCGAATGATTACCTCAATGGTTTAATATTTTTATGACTCACGATGAAAGAATCTTTTGTGTTTATTTACTTTATGGATTTGAGATTGGGATGTCAACCTATTTCCAACTGAAGTTATCACATAATCTATATATTTTTGAATGTAACTTATATCTCAAACAAAACGTTTTTTTTTTTTTGAACGATCTTTCTACAAATGTAAATTTCATCTAATTTTATTCGAAAAAATAATTTTGAGTACAATTGGTTGCCTGGCATGTAAAAAAAAGCATTGATTACGCATGACAGGATTTAATAGAGTGAAGGAAACTTGTATTAATGTGTTTTTAAGTTTTGATTCGATTTTCAAAAAATTGGAAATGACTCGACAAAATTCTGCAGCTATTATATATATTAAATTTCAAGCCATTCCATTGGGAAGTTTTTGCGCTGTTGTATGGGGAAGGACAACACAGACGGATAGACCAAAGACGACGATAGGTGCTACGTATTTACATAATTACGAACGTACCTAAAAAGTAATGTAGGGAAACAGATTCAAACATGTAGACATTTATTCTCCGCATTGTTTGGTACAACGTTTGGTAGTTATTGTGACTCAATACGTAAAAGCATATAAACGTTGACTTTCTCTAATGTGTTTTCTGAGAAATACAATCATTCATATCCCTCCGTATCTCTTCTCGTATATATGCATACATAAACTTACGAATTAATGCATCATAATGCACTCGAGAAAATTCTTTGTGTTATTTTTTTTAATATAAAAAAATTTTGTAGCATTTTTTTTTTGTCTTAAGTTAAAAAAAAATAATAAACAAAGAAAAATCTACATTCACATTTTGTTGAAATTAGAATAACTAATGTAGCATATACCGTTTCTTATAAACTCGATACGTTAAATTAAACTAAATTTCTGCTATAAAGTGAATCTCAGCTTATAATATCGGATATAAGACTTATTCATTCAAAAATGTATTAATGTTTTTTTTTTTTTTTTTTTTTTTTTTTTTTTTTTTTTTTAAACACTTTAATAAGTACACATATTTTAATAAAGTAATAAAAATAAATTTTGATATATTGATTATATTGATTATATGTTTTTAAATTAGAAAAAAATGAAATATTTATAAAAAGATTATAAATGTTATTGGAATTTTTGTAACTATACTAACATAATAAACTAAGCATAACATATCTATTTTAGAAAAAAAATAATTTGAGAGAAACGCGTATTTTCTTTTATCATTCGCATTACAAAATGTAATTTATAAACTAATTAAGAACTTCATTTATTTATAAATTCTACTAAATGATTAAGATTAATATAAAAGTGTTAATTGAATTTTAAACATGCAGATGCCTACATTTTTAACCTTTTCAGTAAAGCCTCTCAATATTTTATATGATTACATTATTTTTCACCATTAAATACATTTTTTGTTATTCTAAAAAGCTTCATTTCATATCAAACAGTCATAAACAACATAATTCTAATTACATTTGTCATATGTCTTTTTTTTTACTCATAATTAAAAAAAATACTAATTAAAAAAACTAAATGCAGTATGAAGCTGAAAAAGATACTGAAGAATAATTTCAATCATTTAGTTTAATGAGTAATTTCAATCATAAATAATTCATAAATTAATTGTTTTAGTATACTTAATCAGATTTTTGTGAGTAATGTTTTGTTATGTATTGTATCAATTGTAATAAAATTTGTATTTGTATTGTAAATAATGTACGGTAGCTATTTATTTTCAGTTCTTGGTTATCTCTTATAAATGCAATAAAAAAATAATAATGATGAAGAAAGTAAAAATTATCATTTAGTTACAAATCTAGAAATAAATATTACACCATCATAAAATTATGAGATAAGAAATGACTCACACTGCTTTAATTTAAAATGTCGTAATAATGTAATGCCAGATGATTAATTCTGCTATTTTATATTGATAATTAGTCTATTGATAAAATATAATGTATATATATACATATATATATTTACAGAAATACTCATTTATAGAATATATATATTTCTATTTACATACTTACACATTAAAATATAATTTGAATGATTTTTCAATGTTGCTCCAAATAAAAAAGAAATCTCTGAAAAAAATCAGATAGAAAGTTAAAAAAATATATATATTATATTATTTCATATAAAATTTAAACAAATAGTTGATTTTAATATGTATAAAAGTAAAAATTGTTTTTTTTTATACATATACACTGTTTTATATGCTTTCAAAGTTTATTTTGAAAATCACACCTGATTTCATATCTGCAATTAAATTTTTTTTCTGAAAAATTTCATTACATTAGGTTAGTTTTGAGTGGGTACGGAACCCGTTTATGTCAATAAAACCTAACTGGTTGAGAGAAATTTGGTAAAAACACCTTGTTGATAAGACTGCCTTTTTCGACACCCTAATGCAGGTTTCTTAGTAGATGAATTCATGACTTTTATTATGGTACTATAAAAAATGCAATAATGTTAATTATGTGTGTTTTGTGCTGAAGTCTTAAGTAAGAAAAAGTTGCTTTATCATGAAAAAGACGGAATCTTGTTAATGAAAAAAATATCATTACATACTTTCATTCAAAGAATTTATAAAATTTCGCTTAACTTAGTTACCAATAGAATTTCTAATATAGTACTTTTATATTTTAATGTAATTGTTATTATAGTTTTAGCACGGAACAAAATAAATGTGTTTGGACACATAATCCAAAATATTTATGTATTAAGGATAGAAATATGGATATGGGTTTTATTAATTAAATAAATAAGTCAATATGTAAAAGAAGACTCTGGCACACTGTAGTCTTGTATTTTATTAAAAATGTTGATTTCAAATTTAAATATTTTACTTTATATTTTTCTGTGTTATTTTAAACAATAAATAATTTTTTGACTGGTTCAGGGGCTTTAGGATTATATATTTGCACGCACCTCTAGCTTCAAATAAAATTTTAACACGTTCGCTACCGACGACGCATACATGGCATCACTTGGTCACTTGTTTGACATTCAAATTTTAATCGAAAATTGCTAATTCTTACCGGAAATTTTGAAAATAGAATTTTTATTTTATGTAATCATGAAATGTCTGACAATAAGTAAATCAAATATTGGTATGAATTTGTAATTTCTGAATAAATTTAAATTCCGTTCAACTTTAACCCAGTAGTGAATGTCTTAAACACCAAAAGATGCATGGTATTTTACCTGTTTTAAACCATCTATTGTTAAACCTACTTCTTAATCTAGTAATATTGCTTTGTAACTAAAAAAGCAGAACGTGTAAAG
Source organism: Maratus michaelseni (assembly GCA_963931845.1). Taxonomy (NCBI): domain Eukaryota; kingdom Metazoa; phylum Arthropoda; class Arachnida; order Araneae; family Salticidae; genus Maratus; species Maratus michaelseni. The sequence goes on along the minus strand of OZ007592.1, from coordinate 53,812,128 downwards.
GAGCAAAACCATAAAACCTTTTCAGAAAAATGGATTAATTTTTTTATTTGTATTACTGTTTCATTTACAGAACAATGTTTCTATATATTAAAAAAATAACAACAACAGTAAGAAAAAAAAATCTTGAAGCACATTTTATTTGAATAATGATGTTGCATGCATATTAATCACAATTTCGAAATAATGTGCTCTTATGGTTTATCTTTTTCATTTGCCAAAACAGCTATATATTTTTATTTAAAGAACATGTATTTATCATAAGTTTGATGATGAAAATATCAGATGACAGTTTTAAATTTACTCGAGTGATTTTGTGTGTTTGAATCGCAAATACTTGTAAATAAAGTAAAATATATATATATATATATATATATATATATATATATAGTTAAAAAAGATTTTAAGTGCTGCATAAATATTTTCTCAGTTCATACTTCATTTATATTTTTTTCTGAGTGTGTCAATATTTTAAGAATATATCAAAATTGCCAGTTATATCATATAAAATTAATGAAATAAAAAATAAAGGACGTCTTAATGTTACTATTTCCTCATTTATTTATTTAGAAAATAGTCTTAATTTCAATTTGTCTTTGTTGGAATTCATATAGTTGCCTTTTTCGCAGAAACTTAAGAACATGATTTACAATTAACTGATAAAGTTTTCTCTATATCTATATAAAAAAATTGTTACTTGAATTGAGAATTATTCTTTTCCACTTTCGATTTTACTATTTGTTTTACAAAAGTACTTTTCTTAAAGTAAGAAAAAAAGAAGTGTACTTGGATTTCGTTTACATTAACCTTTTATAAAAAAATTCAACATTAATTAACATTTTATAACAAATTATTCAAAAAGTTACTTTTTTTTTCTACAAAGTGTTAAAAATATTTTTACTGTGTGGAAAATGAATGTGCAGAAAACTTAATATATATTTTTTAAATGTATAAATATTTTATTCTACTAACTATCCAAACGCTACTCTATTTTCTTGCGTTGTTTTAGTTCATGTGTATTGAGCAGGAGCACTAAGTTACAAACATTACTGATTCTCTTGAGATTAAAATAAGTAAGAATGATTGAACAGCGAACATTCAAAGTCGTCTTTTCGCGTCTAACACAAATCAAGAAATAGTTTATTTAAGTTAGAATATACAGCTAATTTAAGTTATATGCACATTCATTACAGAAGAAAATTGATAATCGCTATCTAATGTCCACGAAAGTTTGTTATTGTATTTTACTAGCTGACCCCGCTCCGTAATAATAAATTAAAAAAGGAACATCGAGTTTTTTTTATTTTATGTCTTTAGCCGGATTTTGTATGGAATTATATTTTTGAATGAAAAATTCGCGAAAAATATTGATATTTAGTGATAAAAACACTCTTTCTTTTTTTCTTTTCTTTTTTTTTTTTTTTTTTACGTTGGGTCGTTTCATAATTTTAAATTAGAAAGTTATTTTTGCCCGAACTCTTTGAAACCTTTGTTGGTGATAAATAAAACGGTTTTACAGCCCGTGTAAAAATTTCGTGGTGAAAAAAATAGTGTTAGCTTGTTGCAAAATAAATGTTTTCTTCTCGCTTTTTTGTTTGCTCGTTTGTTTTCGAGTCGGCTCTTTTAACATAGAAATAAAAATAAATTGTTCTCATCTTCTGAACTATATGACATTTCAATCCGTTATAAATTCAATTAAATATTCAATCCTGCTTCCAATCTGTATTTAAAATTTTGCGAAAAAAATATGCATATTGAGTAGTGGAAACATGAGTTGTTAAAAAAAAAGGTTTAGCTTTCAATCTCAGAGCAAAAATATATTAGAAGGTCTATGCTTTCAATGCAATGGTGACTCTATCCGTTTTCAATCAACCCTTTTCAATCCCCCAAGGCTAAACAGGTGAGGGCTAATCCATCAAGATTCCCCTTTCTGAGAGTAGAAGCCTTCAAAAAACGTTCTTGTTGAAATTTGACAGAATGCACTTTTCGTTTTAAATATATAGATTGCTATCATCTGTCCATTAAGCAACTTGTGTATCATCCCAATGTAGACCGTAAGAAAATAAAATTATACGAAATTGGAGCAATGGGATTTTTATTTCTAGCATGAATTAATAAGATACATAACGCGCGTTTACTGTAATGCATAATATCAATTAATAGCAGTAGATTTTATGTTCTTACATTGAACTAGTTAATCCAAACATATAAATTAAAGTAACAAAGATTGTAACTGAAAACACCAGAAAAAAGAAACGTCTTCCAAATTTTGATTTTCAGTTACAAAATATATTATTAAGAAAAAATGGAATTATTTTAAGAATACGAATTATTTCACCGCATAATTAGGCAGTTGAAATATTGTCTGTAAAAACAGGAATAAATATTCTATGTAGATGGAAATTCCCTAGCTTACACGTAAATTAATGAAGCAAAGATTGAATCTCAAAATGACCTAACAGTTAAATATTTGGCGAGGAATGTATACGATTTACTATTCATTATTGTAGAAAGTTAAATTTTTTTTGTGAATAAGAATGAACAAGTTAACTTATATCTGAAATTCTTACACTGGTGTTCAAATCTTAAGCAACAAACACAAAATGCGTTCAGCGTCAAGAGCAAGTGTAAAAAAGAGGTACTACCCTAACAGCACGACCATTCGATGTGAAGTCCCCTTGACGTCACAATCGCTACGGTGAATCAAAATATGGGATATTTCACTGTCTCATTATTACTTTCAAATGATTGTTAACACTGAAAAGTCACTGTGACAGTCGCTTTGTGATGTGTCACCAGGTGACATTACAATGAAATCACCTTGTGATTCTCAAGTCACTGTCATTTGAAGACTGAACTTTGACGTCATTGTGAGCATTGCATTGTGATAAGTCGCCAAATAATGTCACAATGAAGTCGCATGGGGACATTCCGGTGATCGACACTCTATTGTGAAGTCATCATTGCACTCCTTTGTGAAAAGTCATCAGATGATTTCATTTTCTGTTACTTGGGAACTCGTCACAGAACAGCTATCATGATGAGTTTACGATGGATTGTCAAAATGACAGTCACATGAGAGTCACAAGATGACTTCATTGTAAAGTCCCCTGGTGTTTCGTCAAAAACCAGCAGTCATGTGACTGTTCAGTGGAATGACCAAATGAAAGTAAAAATGAGACGAATGAAAGATATCATATTTCTGTTCATTGTAGTGACTGTGACCATTTGTGATGTCAAGAAGACTTCAGATCGACTGTCTGTGCTGTTAGGTTAGTACCTATTTTTTACACTTGTTATTTATAGAATTTACTTTTGAGTACTCACGTGTTCAAAAATTAGCATTTTGTGTTTGTTGCTTAAGTTTTGCACACTAGTGTATTAAACCATTCCTATTTATATATATATCTACAGAAGAATTATGAATTTGTTTTCAGAAAGTGCTTTTTAAAGAAAACAAATTGAACAACAACAATGAACAAAATGTATCATTTAAAATTTCTATTACAAAATGTTTAGTAATTTGAAATCCACTCTGATGCGTAAATGAAATCTGATACTAAAGCAATTACTTTTATTCATTTTTATTTAATATACAGTTTATTAAAATTCAGCTTACGTATATGAAATAGCTTATTTTCGTGTGGTAAAAATAGATAATATAGGTGCCATTAATCCCAATATTTTTATTTCAGTGACTTGTAGATTTATATATGAGATGTAAAGAAAAGGGAACAAAAACACTAGATGTACATCTTCCTCGATCAATAAGAGCAAAGTTTCTCTTGGACAACCCTCAAAGGTCCGTATAGGAAAACAAATGTACAGAACCATCTGCTATTTCAGAGATTAAATCTGAAAGAAAAATATTTTATTGGATTAAAGAAGTTAATTGCTGAAAATTACACTTGCTGAATAAAAGTTTATAAGATCTTGTATTTACGAATTCAAATTAATATTTTTTGTAAAAAAAGAAAACATATTTTTTTTAAATGTACTACTGAAAGAGTTGAACGAAATAAAGAAAAATTAAAAAGTTACTTTTATGAAAAAAAGCGATATTCCTTAGAAACATCGATAATTTTGAAAATAGAATTTGCATCCATTTGGTTATGTTTTAGTTTCGTTTATTTATTTCTCTCTTTTTTTTTTTTTTAAGTTGAATAAATGGAATGGGAAATGTAGTGGAGTAAACATTTTTTTTAAACATTAAACATTGTTCCTCCAAATTCTGTTCTGTCCAAAAAATGTTGTTGCTATATCTAAACACAGAATTTTTTCCACATTAATTAAGGCAAATATTACTTTACAAAAAATCTCATATTTTTCCTTAAGCATACGATTTTTTAATACACGTTTTTCTTTTCCTTATTGAATACGCATCAATGACCGAAATGAGAACCTGTAAATCCATCACCTTAAGCTGAAAAATGTGAAATGTAATGCAGTGAACTTTTTCATATCATTATACAGGATTCTTACGCCTCAATTGATTCGGGGTATTTAAGAGGTTTGAATACCAGAATTGCCATAAAAGAATAGTCGCCGTATGTAAACACAGAATTTTGTCCCCGTTAAATAACGCAAACATTACTTTACGAAATTTCTGGAATTAATCCCCTGTATGGAACAAAGCCTGTTAAAGGTTTTCGTTTCCGGCATTGATTATGCAGTAATAACTGAAATGAGAAGCTGATAAATCTGACATCTTGAGCTGAAAAATGTGAAATGTAACGCAGTAAACATTTTTTATACCATTAAACAGGGTATTATACCTCACGTGATTCAGGCGATTTAAGAGGGTTGAATACCAGAATTGTCATAACATAATGATCATTATATCTAAACACATAATTCCCACACTCTGTTCAATAAGGAAAATATTACTTTATCTGGTATTATATCTCCACTATGACTAACTCCCTGTTAAATGTTTCCTTTTCGTTATTGAATACGCAGCAGTGACTGCAATGAGAATCTATTAAATCCATTATCTTGAACTGAATCCGTTTTTGCAGTCATAATGTTAACCATGGAAAATAAAACGAATTAAACTTGCAGAAACCCGTTTCTCTCGTGTATACGTAGTAATATTATGTTTGTGTATTGAAAAGAAACATATGTTCGTCATATCTATATGTTCCAAACTGTATGTGAAATTTTCTTTAAAATAAAAATTTTACTATTTTTTTATCTATCGTGCATTTACATTGTTACCGAAACCGATGTTTATGTTGCAATATTTTTAAAGTTATAAACCGGTGGTAATATTTTATTTAAGAATTGTAAAATAATATTTTTTCAGATTATGTATTCTGCAGTAATTAAAAAAAAACAGTTGGGAATCTTTTTTTGATAACCTTTAAATATTTTTCATGAATATTTAAATTATTTTCTTCATAGCCTCAATGTATAATCCTACATTGCTATTTACCAAAATGCTACATATACTAATGAGTGTTAAATTTAAATTTGAATACATACTTTACATAGTTTTTTTCTTTAATATTTAGGGTTTTTTTTTCAGAATTATATAAAACAACCTATACATTTTTGTGAAACAACTCTGTTAAATATATTTTCAGAAACAACTTTCAAACAATGCTTAACATATATAAAAACATTCAGAAAATGATATCGATTTCAATGTTTTTTTTTCCCCCAACACCAAGATTTATTTAATATTTTTAACAGGGAAACATATAAATGTACAGAAAAATAAAATATCCAGCATAACTTCAAAAAAGGCTTTCATGTTTCATAAATTATTGATTTGGACATGTCTTTCAGGAAAAATTTCAATAGTTTTATGTTCTTTGAATGACATTTTACTGTTTCACCTTTTAAAAGAATAAGGGGGTGGTTCAATATAATGCATCTATTTTTTTCCCTTTCGCTTTTAGATTTTTTTTTTACTATTTCACTTTTCTATAACTTTACACGATAAAAACTTTTACATATTTATTTCATTGACATTTCGTAGAATCATGTTTCGTGTCAGATGTTCTTTTAGAAATTGATTAGAAGGTGCAGTATTAAGTCATCTTTTAGAAAAAAAATTTGCTTTTGTTTTTGATAAATTTATATTAATTCTTAGAAAACAAATTTGATATAATTATAATGTATCCACAAAAAGTCATTGATATATATATATTTCAAATATATACTTTATTTTTATATGTTTACCTTATATGGCATCCCTATAATATTCATATAACCTTTACAAATAACTTTTGTTTTTGTTTTTTTCCTATAAAATAAAATAACAAATTTTATTAAATAAAATGAGTTAATTAATAACCTCAGAGAAAAAGAAAAGTTCCTTTAAATAATGTTTCTGGTTCAATATACACAAAAAAAGGGTAGGGAGAGTTCGTATCTAAGGATATGTTTTTATAAAACAAAATTACTTAATTTAAACATTTCAAATTAAACACAATCTTAAACTTTGTAACGAGCGTTCATTACATAATTTTTAATCTTTTATCACCGTTATTTAAAAATTGAAATTTTTGCTTGATTTAAACGTAGGATTTTAGTGATTACCATGATATAATTCAAAATTTATTAATCAATTTTACTGCTAAGAATAGTATTCAAAGTACACTATACACCATCAATTATATACAAAGCTTTTATCGAAGGGGTTAAGAAGCCAATCTTTCGACACAAAATGACGATATTTTTCCATTTAACCCTTTCAAGGGAAGTGGTATATTTTTGGACCACTTTAATCCCAAAATGCTACATTGGCACCAGAATTTTCGGCATTAAATAATTCACTCGTATTGCATTCCTGATATTCGGCAGGAAATAATTCACTCGTATTGCATTCCTGATATTCGGCAGGAAATAATTCACTCGTATTGCATTCCTGATATTTTGCCGATATTGTACAAGCATTGTTTTTAAATTGAAGAAATTTCATTGAAAAAAAAAACAATATTGCGTATATCTCTTTCGTTTTACTTTACATTTGCTAAATAGCCTTGGAAATATTTTCTTGTTATTGACGAAATGTCAACACCTCAATGTTAGGATATAATGGCAATACATGCCATATTGGGCCAAGATATAGCAACAGGGCTTGATACTACTCAATGTAATATAGATTTTTATGAATATTTTTACTATAACCTATACAAACAAATATAATAAATCAAAACAAATCATCAAAAATAATATTAAAAGGCAAAAAAAAATAATAAGCAACTAAACAATTAAAGGAAATATATCAAAAGAAATTCCAACAATAAAGTAAACGTATTTAATACATTATATGCGTATATAGTCAATTAAATCAAACTTAAATATATCAGTTAAAAATTTAAATGTATGGCAAGATGGGGCTTCGTTGAAATGTAAGATGTCTGTCTAATAAAGATTGGAAAATAAGATTAGTTTGAAAATAAGACACTCGTTTATCGGGTGCAAAATTTGCGGTTTTATATCAAGTGAATATTTTTGAACAATTTCTTATTTCATGTGTGCACGTGACAAACTGGAACTCGTAAAACAAAGGGGCTGTGGACCACTCTTTTATAAGGATTTATAGAGAGAAAATGTATTAAGAATGTTACATCAACTATATAACTTAAAGCATATATAGTTAAACCTAACTCTACGCTATTTTACTGGCAGTAACAATCATCAGGATCTTTCAAAGATAATTTTTTCTAAAATTAACTTATTTATATACTATTTGACACATGCTAAATAATTTTCATTTAAAATTAAATACTTCTGGAAACTTTTAATATATATATATATATATATACAGTGGTGGCCAAAAGTGTGAACATTTTTTGAAAGTTTCATGTTTTTCAACTTTGTGTGCTTGTAGAATATATTAATTTTCACTTAAATACAAACGTTTATATATCAAACTGAAAGTAATTTAATGTAAAATTTACTAATAAAAACAGTATTACAATATCTGTATTACAAAAAAGTTATGCAACAAATAGTAAGATCTATCTTATATTTGCATTTTTTTAAAGTGATTCTTAATATTCATTTTTAAAGTGATACTAAATATTCATTAAAATACCTTTAAATAATATCAATGTGCAAACCAAAAAAAGAAAAAAAAGATATATCAAACTAACTGTGATCCAAATCATCCTATGAAAATGTGACTGGTATCATTGTTTTATAATGTACTAATGAGCATATCATCAACTAATGAATGTTATAATTCATAAATTACTTAGGTTAAAATTTGGCTGAAAATTCAAATATGATGTCAAAATTAGGGGACAGTATTGAATATTTCAAAGTTTGGTATAAATTCTATATGTAGACGAGACGAATATAATGTAGACGAAGCAGAATTTATTAAAGTATTACTTAATAGACGATATAATATATCGATTGTTACTAGTCACATTTTTAGACCATAAATTATCGCAAAATTATTATTTTTTTTTTCAGTACTGTCTATATTTCAAGTTTGGCATCATTTATACTTAAAATATTATTTTATTATTTTTTTTAAAGAAGATATTAAGTGGTGTAATATATATATATTTTCTGCATGAAATCTTTTGACTGATCATATTATTTTAAAACATATATATATATATATATATATATATATATATATATATATATATTTTGTAAATCGCCTTTATTGTTCAATGCTTTTATATTTCATCTTATTTCTAAACAATAATGACAGCTAGTTTCACATGTTCGATATTTAACGTTAGTTATTACTATGATATATTACTGAAAGTTAAAAAAAGTTATTCTTACTGAAGATTAAAGGAAATAACGGCTTTTCGATAAATGACACATTTTTTTTTCACATAGATTAATGTATAATTTTTTCTTCTAATTTTTTAGTTTTTATAAGAAAGTCATTGATTGTTTGATTTTTAAATTCACAGAATATTGATTGATGTTAAACGGCAAAATTATTTTTTTCTTTAAATATAATACTTAAAATATTATTTTATAAAATCAAAGATTGTCGATTTAAAGTATTGTGAAATACAGAATGAATCAAACAAATTACAGTAAATATTTCTTTGCAGAGATGATTGGTCCGTCCTATAAAAATTAACTTATCACATAATTAATTCTTAAATTTTTCTCTTATTCCTTTTTAATTTCAGTATTTTTTGTAATTCAGATTTTTTTTTTCATACATATTCAATTTTGTAATACTATACAATTTACAGTTATTATTTACTTATATGAAATACATTTTTGTTAGTTACTTTCAATGTGTTAATATTTTTTTATTCACTAAATCTGTTAACTCCTGTATAGTTTCTAATTGTATTAATTTATTGAGCATATTGAGCAAAAACATTTTTTGTAATATTCAACATCAGTATATTACCATGATCTGTGTTATAATCGTAAATTTATTTTCTAATATACACTGAAATCTTATTAATCTTTCAGGATTTATTATTTTTCAGATTTTTTCAACAAGCAGAATTTCAGAAGACCAATTCCTTATGAACGCATTTTTTTTTATTAAATCAATTACTGTGTATAAATAAAATATTTTTGCTGTTGCTTTGAGAAATATTAAAAATGTCTATCCCGTTTTCCTGTAATTGTTACGTCATACATGTATCATAAATATCCACTATGAAGTTTTTACAGGCAAAATTATATATTTTCTATATATGTCATTTTCTCATGTATAGTGTAAGCTGGGATTAAATTCAAACTGCCTATTTTCTGACACTTTTTAGAATTCCAATTTGTTCGCAAATTTTGTCACATATGCAGGAGTATTAAGACAATATGTAACCGAACTTGTTTTTTCGTTTTTCTGTAAATGTAATAAATATGTAATAATATACTACAGTATTCCTTTAATTTTCCAAATGAATATACCGAAACTTTTATTGGAATTAACAGAAGGTTTGTAATAAGAAAAATTTGAAGTTACAACTAAATTCAAAATAAAGTTATTAGTTGTCAATCACATCAAACCTGAAGAAATAATAACAATCATAAGGCATGTTTATATAGCTTCCTGTCAAAAACAACTTAAATCCCTTTATCATAATTATCTAACAATAAGTAAAATACTTTACATTTTAAATACTTTTATTTACTAAATGCTCTTATATATTTATTTGTTTTGCATGAAAAAGGGTTTGAAACTCAGCGAAAGGTTAATATCTGCTACTACCCACCAAGATGGATATTATAGGTCAAACGTGACAAATCAGGTACTGCAACTAGTTTTATAAATATTCAGATCTTGGTGCAATAGCTGTTGTACACTTATGCAAAAATGCATGAATACAAAATCTATATTATGGGCAGATTTTCATATTATCCTTATATATTATTTCTCCTGTCAACATCCCGTTTCTAGGAAAATATGAAACGCAGAACAACGAATGAGCCTCCTGTCAAAAACAACTTAAATCCCTTTATCATAATTATCTAACAATAAGTAAAATACTTTACATTTTAAATACTTTTATTTACTAAATGCTCTTATATATTTATTTGTTTTGCATGAATGGGGTTTGAAACTCAGCGAAAGGTTAATATCTTCTACTACCCACCAAGATGGACATTATAGGTCAAACGTGACAAATCAGGTACTGCAACTAGTTTTATAAATATTCAGATCTTGGTACAATAGCTGTTGTACACTTATGCAAAAATGCATGAATACAAAATCTACATTATAGGCAGAATTTCATATTATAGATATTAATTTTATCTATACTATTAAAAACCGTTCGCGTATCTATGTAACATCAAAAACTCGAAAACCGCAGGGCGCAGGGTTAGGAAATTTTGCACACGGGTAGCTGGTAGGGGGCCCATGAACGATCGGGGCAAGCAATTCGAAAATTTTAAATAGATTTTTGATAGATTAAATATTAATTAAAATCTATCCACAAAGAGATCTCATCAAAAATACGCTTTTTCACAGAGTAATCTTCGGTTGGTTGGTTGTGTAAAATCTCTGCAGAAATCATTAAATAAATCAAGGTAGGGATGATTGCAATTCCCAGTCGAGTGTTTAAAATCGATGGATCAGAGATTATATGAGATGTAGATAATCAACTTAATTATTGACAGTTGCCAAATACTAAAAACTTAATTTTAAAAGATTTTATCGATTTAATGAATGATAATTAGCTGGGTTTAAGGTTTTTTTACATGACATATATTAGTTTGATAGACATTATTAATACAGAAAACTTTATTTAACAAATTATTTGTTAAATTTGCGGGGATGGGGAGGGGTGGGGTAAACGACTTTTTATTAAATATCACATATATTTTACTTGACCGCGCGCCACCTGGCGGTGTTTTTTTCATTAATTGACCCTCCGTATTAATAAATCCAAATCTACTGCTCTGATTTCAACAGAACTAATTGCATTTAGGAAATTACATAACATTACATGACATAACATTTTTTTCTTTACCCTTAACGTTTAAACGCTGTTTTATATAGATGATACCGCTATTTTAGAATAACAGTTTTAGTAAAAATTAAATTTATGTTCCTAATAAAAGAACAGAGCCCGTATTCAGTTGATGCATACCAACAGTCAAAGTTAGTGATTTGTTGTTGAGCACTTGACCGCGGCGCGCCTCCTCGCGGCGCCTCCCTGAAGGTTTTTTTTTCTCTAACTGTGGTTTTTTTTCCAAAACTCAGAGAATTATGTTCCGAACTTCTCAAAATCAGTTCCATTTTGCTAAGTTATCATAAAATTCAGCATTGCTTCAGGGTGTGCTTCTAGAAAACAGTTACCAGAATTTCCGAATAATGGTCTAAGCCAAATATCAAATTAAGTTCCTAGCTTAACCAAATGAATCAATCTTTAAAGATGTATATAGTCGCTCTTTTAATTTATCATTTGCTGAAAGGCACTTGAACATCCGCTCCCCCCCCAGTCCCTCCCCCAAGGCTTTTTGTCTAATTGCACCATGTTTCCATATCTCAGCAACAAATTTTCCGATTTCAGCGCAACTGATTCCAAACATGATATTTAACTTAATAATCAACATCTATATAATTAAAATAAATTTGTGAGTAGCGGGTACCACTATTTCCGAATAACAGTCTAAGACCAATTTCTAATTAAGTTCCTACTTTAACCAAACGAACCAATTTTTAAAGAGGCATACTGGTCCTCCTAATTAGTAATTTACTGAAATGAACTTGAACATCCGCTCCTCCCCGGCACCTCCTTCAAGGTTTTTTCTCTAACTATACCCCGTTTCCATAACTCAGCAACTATCTTTCCAATTTCACGCAAATAATTACAAACATTATAATTAACTTAATAGTCACCCTTTATAACATTAAAGTAAATTTATGAGTAGTAGTTACCACTATTTACGAATTATCGTTTAAGCCAAATTTGTAATTAAGTTCATAGCTTAACCAAACGAACACATTTTTAAAGATGCATAGTGATCCTCCTAATTTGTCATTTTCTGAAGGACACTTGAATATCCCCTCCTTCCGGCGCCCACCTCAAGGTTATTTTCTCTAACTGGGCCTAATTTCATGTACTCGGCTAATAATGTTCCCATCTTCTCCAAACCGCTTTTGTAGCCCGTCTACTATTACGATGCCTTAAGCAACGGGAACCTGTGTCAGATATTCGTTCGTAAAGAGGTTTGTTTAGAACAGAATGCTCCCCTGGTGGTGGAAGGTGGAAATAAAAGATTTTCCGGAGCGTACGAGCATGCCCGGTAGACGGTGCCAAAGCCATCTGAGATCCGGTACAGAGTTTCGTTTTTTAAGAGATTTAAGTTTATTACACGTGTCCGGGCAACGCTGGGCGGGTCAGCTAGAATAATATACCCTATTACAATCCGTGCGCGTATATATCTATGTTAGCTCAAAAACTCGGAAACTGCAGGGCGCGAGGTTACGAAATTTGGCAAACGTGTTGCTGGTAGGGAGCCCATGAACGATTGGGGAAAAAATCGAAAATTTTAAATAGTTTTTAATGTTTTTGACTAAGTTTTGTCTTTTTTATATCAACCCGTAATCGTGTGAGTTCTAAACAGTTCTAAATGTTTACTACAATGTGATATTTACATATTACGGACGCCACGCTGCAATAGTAAGAAGCTGTAGCGGGTATTACGATAATTATTTTACCTCGCATGCAAATAATTAGAGATTATTTAATTGCGCTTCAGTATTTCATTTTTTTTTAATAAAGAAAAACATTTTATTACAAACATCAACAAAATTTTTATTCTATTTATACCCTTATTCCAAATATATCGTTTTATCGTCTGCTGACATAGCAACATAAATTAAGTTTCATTAAAAAAATGCACAGTAGTAATTTTTTTTTTTTCTAAATCGTATAGTTATTGAACAATTCTACACTTTAACAGGGGAATTAAACTCATTTTATTCACTTTTTAGAATCAAATTCATGAGCTCCCGTGCGTAGAACGGGTTAAACAGCTAGTTTTATGAAATTAAATTTCAATACACTTTTTCAAACAGTTAATTACAAATATATTACATTAAAATCATATTATGCGCAAATATCCCATACAAGACAATGTAAAACTAGTCGTTGGGGGCCACCGTAATACTTACCCATCATGGATATGCATAATGTAAAATATTAAAACAAAAATGTGTAAACTACTTATAAAATGCATAGCAATTCAAATAAAATCGTGGCTTGATGACGTCACAAACTTTAAAGGCTCGATTACTGAATTGCTTGAAAGAGGTTTTTCCTTATAACTCCAAAAATAGTAATCCTATTAACTAGCGGTTTATTGCATCTGATTAAGCGTCGAATTTCCAATTAAAATATATCTTTGAAGTGAAATTTGGATGAAATACAGGGTCACGAAAAATCGAAGAGTGTGGAAAATAGGATTACAAATATCTCAGCAACTAATTATCCGATCGACTTCATGCTTTATGCAAAATTTATGTTTTTTTAATGTCTTTTATATTCATTTCTTAAAATAAACAATTTCGAAAATTTTTATATAACTTTTATCAGAACGAATATTTTGAGAATCCGAAAAAAATAGATCCGGTTAATCGAGGTTATTGAAATGAAATAGACTTCTTCCCATTATTACATACTAAGTACATACCACATTGCAAGTGTCTATCTCAATTTTTAGAGCGTTTACAGACACACGGACACACACACACACACAGACACACAGACACACAGACGGACGGCAAATTTTTTTTTTTTTCTAAAAATATGTTTTTTGGAATCTCCAGTGTCTGAAACGTGTAAATCCGTCAAAAATTTTTTTTCGATTTTCAAAACGATTACAAGACTTACCTTATACTACGTATGATGGGTAAGTAAAAAATCAGTGTTATTATTTCAGTGAAAAGAATTGTATCGGCTGTTACATAGTGATATCATAGGTGCCAACCTCTCATTAATATTCCGTAATATGTGGGTTAATTTGACCCAGTTTAACATCGCTTCAAACCAGAAAAATTATTGGATGAAACTTTATTTATTCAATTTCAGTTTTCTACGCGGAATTTATTTAATTTCTTAAAAAAATTCTGGTACGAAACGTGTTAAACCTGAGTCAAATTAACCCAGAAAATTAAATAATTAAGTTTACCTTTTGATACCAAACGGTTAAGTAGTTTAAGTATTATGCAGATTTAATGTATGGAACTCTTAAAGTTAATTTCGGCATTAATCGTTGCAAAACAGAATGCAATGGATGTAGTGTTTTTAAATTCGTTCGTAATTGCATAAATACGTAGCACCTATAGTCGACGTCTGGTACGTCCGTCTGTCTGCATATAACAGCGCAAAAAGTACCTAACCGAACTGTTTGAAATTTAATATATATAATCGTTGCAGAATTTTGTTGCGTCATTTCAAATTTTATAAAAATCTAATGAAAACTTAAAAATATATTAATAAAAATATTTATTAAGTAATTTGAATGTCTAAAAATTGGTACTTCTCGTTATAGCAGCATCGGAGGATTAATCGTCAGGCGACCGAAATGTATCGCCAAATTATCTTACATGTATGACGTTGTTGCCATATATGACGTATATGGCAGTTTATAACCTCTCCGACCAAGATATAGTCACATTCTTCATTCTATTAAATCCTATGTTACGTAATTAATTCTATAATATCCTATGATAGGTAATGATTCTTGGTTGGCATGGTGATTACGTGATATTTAAGATTGAGTACTATTATTTCCGTATTACTGAATTTAAAAACCGAATTTTTACACTAAAATTGTTTAATTACAACAATCATATAATCTACCGACAGTTTTTTCGATAGATGTTTCCGAAGAAATAGATATTTAATGGAAAAATAGACTAAATATGGATTTAAGGTTCTGAAATTTTTAGAGCTTGGCTTAAGCTCCCTTTTGGAATTTTCAGTAAATATCAACGGATACAAAATGTTGCCTACTTAAAATATACTTATTTTATTACGGAAATAATCAGATCATAATAACAGACATTATATTTAATTGCACTGAAATAATAACAGTACGAACACACCTCATTTGTGATGTTTGACGTACAATTTCCAACTTATGTAGCTTAACTAGAAAAACTATTTAACAGAATGAGCTCTAATTTTGCATTCGCATACTCAAGATTCTAAAAATTGATTCCTGTAAAAAAAAATCCTTGGTTCATTTAGATCAATGTATATAAGTTCATATAGGTTCAAAAAATTCATACTTTTTAGAAAATTATTTTTGCAAATATATATTTTTTGCATATTTTTATAGAAAATAATATGAATTGTAAACTAATGAATTTCTTCAACGAAACCCATTAATATGAGCTTTAAATATTGAAATGTAAAATTGGAGAACATTTCGTTAAGAAGTTTTTTAATTATACTTAAAAAAATTAATTTACTTTTCAACGATTAAAATGATTTTAAAAGTAGAAGTTCAAAATATTAAACGTGCATAATTCCGAAACTATTTCACTGAGTAAATTCTGGTTTAGTGTCCGAGTGTAAAATTTATCGTAGGATAAAAATTCGATGTCGAAATGATGTCTGAGTATTGAAAATTTTAAATTTTGATACAATTTCTATAGAAAATAATATGAATTGTTAACTAATGAATTTCTTCAACAAAACCCATTAATATGAGCTTTAAATATTGAAATGTAAAATTGGAGAACATTTCGTTAAGAAGTTTTTTAATTATACTTAAAAAAATTAATTTACTTTTCAACGATTAAAATGATTTTAAAAGTAGAAGTTCAAAATATTAAACGTGCATAATTCCGAAACTATTTCACTGAGTAAATTCTGGTTTAGTGTCCGAGTGTAAAATTTATCGTAGGATAAAAATTCGATGTCGAAATGATGTCTGAGTATTGAAAATTTTAAATTTTGATACAATTTCTATAGAAAATAATATGAATTGTTAACTAATGAATTTCTTCAA
Organism: Maratus michaelseni; assembly: GCA_963931845.1. Taxonomy (NCBI): domain Eukaryota; kingdom Metazoa; phylum Arthropoda; class Arachnida; order Araneae; family Salticidae; genus Maratus; species Maratus michaelseni. The sequence continues at coordinate 53,795,712 of OZ007592.1, read as the reverse complement.
CGAAACCCATTAATATGAGCTTTAAATATTGAAATGTAAAATTGGAGCACATTTCGTTAAGAAGTTTTTTAATTATACTTAAAAAATTAATTTACTTTTCAACGATTAAAATGATTTTAAAAGTAGAAGTTCAAAATATTAAACGTGCATAATTCCGAAACTATTTCACTGAGTAAATTCTGGTTTAGTGTCCGAGTGTAAAATTTATCGTAGGATAAAAATTCGATGTCGAAATGATGTCTGAGTATTGAAAATTTAAAATTTTGATACAATTTCTATACACAGACGACATCCTAAGGAAAATTTAAGTATATCATTAGTAGACGTCATTACTTAGTGATTGGTACCAGTTTTACTTTTATACGTTTATTTGTACAGTTGGGGGAGTGCTTTTTTTCCCGTGACACTAAATTTTATCTACTTAAGGATTAATGAATCATAGCCACTTGATTCTCTTGGATTGAATCTATTTTTTTCTTCTTTTGGTATTTAATTTTTAGCAGAAACTTTAATATGAATCCCTTCTTTAGGCAACATGAAAAGGAAAATGATCGATCATATGGTGCCGTAAACTTTAAAGTGAAATTTCGCAAATTTTGAAATTCGTATATTCAAATTTTCTCAGTAATAATGGGAACGACACAACAATAGTTCTTTTTTAATATTTTTTCAAAGCAGCCAGAATTGCTACTTCGTATCTTGAATTCAAAAAATTGTATAATTATTAATTGATTGATTTTGAATTTTTTATGGTGTATGTAATTTTTTTTTTAATCCGGTTTTAATTTGAATAAATAATTCTATGATATTTTACAAAATATTTGATTTTTAACACTCTGTTAACCGGTTACAATTACACTCACGTGTTAAAACTAACGTTATTAACTAAATACGTGGTCTAAACATATAGTACCGCCTATATAATAGGGTGGTGCGAAAAAAGTGAAGTAGGTATTTCCGAGTCGGTATATTGCGGAAAAGTTGCGATTGGTAAATACAAGAAAAACAAAAAGAAAATTATTCAAATCGGACTTTATCTTCCAATCCCGAAATCTGCCTAAAAATTCACAAAAATTAAAAATTTCCGATTTTTCCGATTAATTTTTTTTCTTATGTATATATATATTTTATCGCTATAGTGAAAAATATTTGCAGATCGTATATATTATTTCTCCTGTCAACATCCCTTTTTCTCAGAAAATACGAACCGCAGAACGACGAATGAGATAGCATATGAAAGGATTTTGAGCTGGCTTCTGACATAGCACACTTAACATTTCGTTAAAACATATGTTTCGATTAAAAATTGCTGAAAATTAAAAAAATAAATCGGCATTGTTTTCTAAAAAAGAATTAAAAGATTATCTTCAAATTAGTGTTGCCACAAAAATAAAATACCGCATTATCGGATGACGTCATTCTCTAATGCAATCAAAATACGATTGTTAATTTATTTCTTGCGCGTACTTTTTGAAAAAATATCGAGCTTTTAATCGGGTTTTATTTAATTTTTACGCGTGCGTCACCTATTGTTTATTTTTATTTTTTTAATCATGGCGTACTGTATCGGAGCACCAATAGATTACGTAATTTAAGGATTATCTTCCATTTAAAATATACAGTTCATTGGGATTTTAAAAAAATTGTAAGTATTTATTTTTTAATATTTCATTAAGCTGTTAATACGCCAATGAAGTCTGACGTCACTTAAATGGCTGCTGGACCATAAAGTTTCAACATCCCATGTTTAAGTTCCCATAGGCTTGCAAAAAAGTAGTGTACCAAATATTGATTTATGTTTTTTGAGACATTTCTGGAACAGTTTTGCAAAATCTGAGCAAATACTTTCATATGAATTCCGTAAACGTCTGATTCAGTGTTTAATTTTTTTTATAATTCGTTTTTTTTTCAGTATAGGGGTCTTAGCAACCTAGGCAACCTAGAAGACCTTGGCTAGAGAAGAAAATTTTGAAAAAAATTTCTGGCAATCTCTTCCCATTTTCTTATACACAAGCAATCATCATATATATGATTTCTGTTGTCAACACCCTTTTCCAAGCAGGGCTTGTAAAGCTTAAGCCGCATGGTAGGCCACCCTGCTTGGTTGAATCTGAATCGGTCAACACCCTTTTTCGGGTGGGGCTAGTGGAGCTTAAGCAAATGGTAGGCCACCCTGCCCGACATGAACCTGTCAACACCTTTCAAGCTTACAAAAAATATATAGATACCTCAAAAGAATATCTTAATATACTGGATACACAAAATAAAATAGAGACAGATGTGCAAATATACACGGATGGCTCAAAAACTGAAATCGGCACGGGTTATGCCTACTGTGTATTTAAAGAAGAAGAAATAATATATACATATCAACAAAGAATACAGAACGAAAACTCAACGTATCAAGCGGAACAGCTGGCGATCTTGGACTCAATACAATGGTCAAAACAATCAAAATATCGCACAATAGTTATAAAATCAGATAGTCAATCTACAATATCAGCACTAAAAGATATATCTACAAAAATATAATAATCAGCCAAATAATCCAATCTCTGCAAGGATCAACACAAAAAATTTATCTTGTGTCAAAGGACATTTAGGCATAACAGGTAATGAATTGGTGGTAATGATGTGGATCGGTCAGCAAAGGAAGCAACTGACCCAAATGCATTAATACCAGAAAAATTTATACCATATCCATCCTCATATCTCAAGAGAATATTAAAGCAAACTTTAAATAACTCATGGCAACGTGATCGGGACTTATGTCCCACTGGGCGATATACCTATACATTGAAGCCAAAAGTTTCAGAAGACTATCTTCTAAGTCATCGATACCTATATATATTCGCTTTCAATCATGGCCCTTTCCCGGCTTATTTAATTAAATTTAATAAAGTTTTCTCTTCAAGATGCACTTGTGGCGCAAGAGGGGATTCGCTACATTACGTTCTCACATGCCCATTGACAGCTACTCTACATTTGAGGAAAACAGACACCATCTCTCTGTCGAATTGGTTTAAATCAATCTCGGCGAATTCCTCATCGCTTCAAAAGATAATTAGCTGTATGTCCTTAATAGAAAAAAACCAACTGTTATTCCAAATGCCACCAGTACACCTCATTGGTGGTGGTGATGATGATGATGATGATGCTTTTCCTGATGATGACGAAGTTTATTGAAAAAATCCACTGTCTCTACTTTTAAAATATTTTACGCTAAAAATCTGACAATTTCAAATAATTTTTAAACTCTTATTAATTGTGACTTTTCTACTGAATATGACTTTTGAGTATGACTTTTTGAGTATGATTTTTCTGCAAATTAAGCTGGGCTGCTTTGTCAAATATGTAAAAATATGTAATTTGTTTTTTTAATAAACTTGCCAAGCAGGGCTTGCAGGGGCTAAAGCCATATGGTAGGCGTCCCTGCTTGGTTGAATTTGAATCTGAATCTGAAATCTGTCAACACCTATTTTTCTATGCACATACAAAACATACAACGATGAAAGAGGTATCATTGGAAGCGTTTTTGAACAAGTTTCTGAGATAGTACCCTCACATGTAATTAAAATGCGTCGTTTGATATAGAAAAAAATCAGTTAATTAAAAATTAGTGCTAAAGTAACCAGGAAATAATCTCAAAGTTTGCAGTGCGAAAGCTTCGCACGTGTCCTTCCGGTTGTACTGTATAATAATAATAATAATAATAAATTGCATTTAAAGATCTTCCGATCGCGCAAACTCAATAAAAATAGGGAAAAATGCAATATGAGTGATTTTGATGTATTACGAAAATAATTAACTGAGGTCAGTTTGTGGTCTTAGGTTAAGATTTAAATGTAAATTGATACTATTGAGCTGATTACTGAACAAGGGTTTCACTATAATACTTAGATTTGGTAGTGCTGTACTGGTACAAATACGAATCCAGGATGGAAAGGTGGTACTATCAGACAGCTTGAAATGCATCTCGGACGACCACTTGAGTGGATTGCTTGTTTATTCTAATTTGTTGAATTACCTACCGCCATCTTTTTCAACATTTGGATGGTGAATCAACTGCCCCAAAATCATTTAGTGGACCAATTGGACCGAAACGCCCATTGGTTGTAAAAAGCTCTCAGTGATAAATTTTCAATTATCCTATATATATTCGCTATCAATCATGCCCTTTCCCGGCTTATTTAACTAAATTTAATAAAGTTTTGTCTTCAAGATGCACTTGTGGCGCAAGAGGGGATTCGCTACATTACGTTCTCACATGCCCATTGACAGCTACTCTACATTTGAGGAAAACAGACACCATCTCTCTGTCGAATTGGTTTAAATCAATCTCGGCGAATTCCTCATCGCTTCAAAAGATAATTAGCTGCATGTCCTTAATAGAAAAAAACCAACTGTTATTCCAAATGCCACCAGTACACCTCATTGGTGGTGATGATGATGATGATGCTTTTCCTAATGATAACGAGGTTTATTGAAAAAATCCACTGTCTCTACTTTTAAAATATTTTACGCTAAAAATCTGACAATTTCAAATAGTTTTTAAACTCTGATTAATTGTGACTTTTCTACTGAATATGACTTTTGAGTATGACTTTTTGAGTAAGACTTTTCTGCAAATTAAACTGTGCTGCTTTGTCAAATATGTAAAAATATGTAATTTTTTTTAATAAACTTGCCAAGCAGGGCTTGCAGGGGCTAAAGCCATATGGTAGGTCTCCCAGCTTGGTTGAATCTGAATCTGAATCTGAAATCTGTAAACACCCTTTTTTCTATGCACATACAAAACATACAACGATGAAAGAGGTATCATTGGAAACGTTTTTGTACAAGTTTCTGAGATAGTACCCCCACATGTAATTAAAATGCGTCGTTTGATATAGAAAAAAATCAGTTAATTAAAAATTAGTGCTGAAGGTACCAGGAAATAATCTCAAAGTTTGCAGTGCGAAAGCTTCGCACGTGTCCTTCTGGTTGTACTGTATAATAATAATAATAATAATAATAATAAATTGCATTTAAAGATCTTCCGATCGCGCAAACTCAATAAAAATAGGGAAAAATGCAATATGAGTGATTTTGATGTATTACGAAAATAATTAACTGAGGTCAGTTTGTGGTCTTAGGTTAAGATTTAAATGTAAATTGATACTATTGAGCTGATTACTGAACAAGGGTTTCACTAGAATACTTAGATTTGGTAGTGCTGTACTGGTACAAATACGAATCCAGGATGGAATGGTGGTACTATCAGACAGCTTGAAATGCATCTCGGACGACCACTTGAGTGGATTGCTTGTTTATTCTAATTTGTTGAATTACCTACCGCCAACTTTTTCAACATTTGGATGGTGAATCAACTGGCCCAAGATCATCTAGTGGACCAATTGTGCCGAAACGCCCATTGGTTGTAAAAAGCTCTCAGTGATAAATTTTCAATTATCCTATATATATTCGCTATCAATCATGGCCCTTTCCCGGCTTATTTAATTAAATTTAATAAAGTTTTGTATTCAAGATGCACTTGTGGCGCAAGAGGGGATTCGCTACATTACGTTCTCACATGCCCATTGACAGCTACTCTACATTCGAGGAAAACAGACACCATCTCTCTGTCGAATTGGTTTAAATCAATCTCGGTGAATTCCTCATCGCTTCAAAAGATAATTAGCTGCATGTCCTTAATAGAAAAAAACCAACTGTTATTCCAAATGCCACCAGTACACCTCATTGGTGGTGATGATGATGATGATGCTTTTCCTGAAGATGACGAAGTTTATTGAAAAAATCCACTGTCTCTACTTTTAAAATATTTTACGCTAAAAATCTGACAATTTCAAATAATTTTTAAACTCTTATTAATTGTGACTTTTCTACTGAATATGACTTTTGAGTATGACTTTTTGAGTATGACTTTTCTGCAAATTAAGCTGGGCTGCTTTGACAAATATGTAAAAATATGTAATTTTTTTTTAATAAACTTGCCAAGCAGGGCTTGCAGTGGCTAAAGCCATATGGTAGGCCTCCCTGCTTGGTTGAATCTGAAATCTGTCAACACCCTTTTTTCTATGCACATACCAAACATACAACGATGAAAGAGGTATCATTGGAAACGTTTTTGAACAAGTTTCTGAGATAGTACCCCCACGTGTAATTAAAATGCGTCGTTTGATATAGAAAAAAATCAGTTAATTAAAAATTAGTGCTAAAGGTACCAGGAAATAATCTCAAAGTTTGCAGTGCGAAAGCTTCGCACGTGTCCATCTGGTGGTACTGTATAATAATAATAATAATAATAATAATAATAAATTGCGTTTAAAGATCTTCCGATCGCGCAAACTCAATAAAAATAGGGAAACATGCAATATGAGTGATTTTGATGTATTACGAAAATAATTAACTGAGGTTTGTGGTCTTAGGTTAAGATTTAAATGTAAATTGATACTATTGAGCTGATTACTGAACAAGGATTTCACTAGAATACTTAGATTTGGTAGTGCTGTACTGGTACAAATACGAATCCAGGATGGAAAGGTGGTACTATCAGACAGCTTGAAATGCATCTCGGACAACCACTTGAGTGGATTGCTTGTTTATTCTAATTTGTTGAATTACCTACCGCCATCTTTTTCAACATGTGGATGGTGAATCACCTGGCCCAAGATCATTTCGTGGACCAATTGGGCCGAAACGCCCATTGGTTGTAAAAAGCTCTCAGTGATAAATTTTCAATTAATTGATTGTGAAATTCAGAAAGTGGGCAGACAACTGTTGAGAAAGGACCAAAGATATCTTTTTGACGTAAGTCAAGCAATGAAAAGTGGCAACTTTTCGAATGACGTATCAAAGCGTGACACCGGCCCAAATTCACCTGCCAGATGGGTAACTTGTGCAAACAGAGTCCTCCGACTTTACGTGAACGTAGAAAACACATCGTATGTCTTAAAAGCCATAGTGATATTTGTTTTTAAATCTTACATGCCAGTTTGGTTTGAAATAAAATGCAGTATGTACATTACAGATGGGCCTATTCATCTCTACAGAGCAATCGAAACATCTCGATACTTGCCTGACGACCTGAAGAAAGTGGTATTCCCTGCAATTGAACGAAACTCGTTCTTTGCCCACCCGGAAAACCTACTGATGGTAATGGTCTTTGATAAGAGGAGGAACATACAGAGCTAGGGCTAAGAAGAGTGTTAAAAGCCAGGTAGACTGTTTCAATAGGTAAGGGCATCAGAAACTTTATCACTCCTACTTTAAAGTTCGATGCGCCAGACTATACAGAGTAAATTTATTGGAATGTAGCAAAATTATCATGTCAAACGATTTTACGGAGAGTAAAAAATGAAGAAATACATTCCTTCGTTTAATCAAGTGATATTCGAGACTGGGATGCTAAAACATTTCCCTGCCACACGCATGCTGTTGAGCTGGGCGTCAAATTGGTAACGGAAGCATCGTTTAAGGTATGTGGGACCCGATCAAGAGATAGCTTCATCAGGGCCACAGTGAAATCAAGGTCCATGATACCAATCTTTACCACCAAATCGCAGTACAAAGTTGCGTCTAAAAGTCAGACTTAAACAGATAAAATAACAAATTACGTATTTAAGTAATGTAAGTAGTTATTGGTTGCATGGAGCAAAGGGCGTGGGTGCGACTTGAAGTGCAGCCACCTCCCTGAGGTGAGTTCTGGGTTGTTTAAATATTATCAAATATCTAAAGAAGCAAAAAAGCTGCACAATTTATATGCAAATGTTAACATTGGAACGCAAACTGACCTCATGTGATTATTTTCCTAATTCATCAAAATCACTCAAAATTGAAATTTTCCAGATTTTTATTGAGGTTGCGCGAATGTAAGATATTCTCGAAACGCAATTTATTATAATTATTATTATTAAACAGCACAATCTGCAAATATTTTTTACTATAGCGGTAATAAATGTATATATGTAATTTTTTTTAAATGCTGAATAAATCGGAAATTCTCAACTTTTTTGAATTTTTAGGCGGTTTGAGTGATCCGAAGATATTCTCTAAACGAAAATTTGCTTATTATTATTATTAAACAATACAATCTGCAAATATTTTCCACTATAGTGATAAAATATACATATACGTAAAACTTTTTTTTCTGAGAAAATCGGAAATTTTCAATTGTTTTGAATTTTTAGGTGGTTTGCGGGATCGGAAGATAATGTCCGATTTGAATAATTTTATTTTGTTTTTCTTGTATTTACCAATCGCAACTTTTTCGCACTATAGCGGATCGGAAAAAAAGTTTTTTGGCACCTCCCTACTATATAATAGTTATTTCATGCGCTTAAAGGTTAAAAATGAAAAAAAAAGGTTAAAATTCGTATTTTTGAAAACAAATTATACCGTCAATAAAAAAATTGTTTTCAGTTTTAAGAGTTTATTTTTGGTTAGTCTGTATCTCTGAATTTTCGCCCTTGAGGTGTGCTGTCGTAAAGGGAAAACAAATACCGGGAAAATTACCCTTTTCCAAAGATGTTTTTAAAAAGGGTTAACATTATTTTTGTTTACAAATTGATTGTGGCATTTGAGACGAAAGAGTGCAATCTTCCATAATATGTTTTTCGTTTTTTAAATAAAAGAAATGGTTTAGTCGACAGAAGTTAAAACAAAATTGCGAAATAAACACACTCTTCATTGAAAAGGTTCTTCATTCTTGGTCGCTGCCGTAAATCGGGTTCTGAGAATACACGCATGCTTACAGCTGTTTCGCAAAGAAAGAGATGAGTTATTGATCATTTTTTAATTAATATCTTTCTTAATTATTAAAATACTAAAATTATGAGACTCAGGTGCATCAGGAAAGGTCTTGGATAATCCTCACCTAAATTCGCAGACTTGTAGGTGTAGGTGCGCTAGATATCGCTAGCCATCTCACACACATACACAAACAGAGAGCGAAACTTTTTTTTATTAGAGCAGATTTAATTTTAAAAATAATTTTTCTTAAAAAGTCAGCATTCCAAATTGCAGGGTGCGTACCGAATTCTTAGAAATTCCTTAGAAATAAAAAGTTTTCAAGGAGTATTTTAAAATTCCTTAAATAAACAAAATACTCCGTAAAAACTGCTTAAATTATCGCGAAATAAAATTTATCGTAGAGCAATGATTAAATTGAAGTATAGAGACTTCTATCTTGCACGATATGATGGCACGATATCTTTCACGATATCATTGGCGGATATGACCGCCAATGATAAGTTTTAAACATATGAGAATAACAACAATGGTTACAACCATTAAAGTAAGTTTGCGAGAAAACATGTTTTCTAAAGCTCATAAGTGAAACCTAATTATGGAAAGCAGCCACCCCAGATTTGCAAACTGAATTGCTATTTTAAAAGAAAGAGGCAAAACAAAAAATGTTTTCGAATCCTTGCATCAAGGCCGAACACTTAAGTGGAAAAACTGTTTATATTTCTAATATGTGCTTACATCTTTTTGAATTTTAAGTATTGAAGTGACGGACATTTTGAAATAAGATAAAGTTGACCAATGAACTCGTTCGAGACCTTGGTAAGAGCTGTGCTCAATCACATACAAATCAGTTAATAAATACATGTTTTGTTCATGAAAAAAATTAGTCTGTTTCAAAATGTCAGCGACCGTAGAATTTTAAACTGTTATATATCAGCTATTATTTAGGATTAAGAGAAGATCAGAACGCTCCGGAATCCTACTATGAATGTAGAGCACAAAAATAAATTTTAAAAAATCCAATTTTATTTTATTTTATTTTATTTTTTTTTTTTTGGAATTTGTAAAAATGAAAAAAAAAAATAATAATAAGTTGACGACATTTTCAAATAAGGTGCGTGTGAAACGGACCAACGAAGTCGGTCGACAACATAGTATGCCCTGTTTCTGTACACATCCAAATTCGTTGATAATCACGTGTGCTATAGTATGAGAAATATCAAATTGTTTCAAAATGTCAGCCTCCCTAGAATTTCAAACTACTATATTTGAGCAAATTTTTAAGATAAAGGCAAAACAACAAATGTTCTGGAATCCTTGCACAAAGCTCTAACATTTAAAAAAAGATTTTCAATTTCTAAATTTTTTGGACATTTTTTTAATTTAAAAACATTTAACTGGCCGCCATTTATAAACAAGATGGCGGATGCAATTGACAAACGCACTCGGTCGAGACGTTGACATGTATTGCATACATGTTAAGTCACATCCAAATCGGGTCATATATACGACAGTTACAGCATGTCAAAAATGATATATATATATATATATCTGTGTGTGTGTGTGTGTGCCTGTGTTTGGGTATGGGGATATATAGATTTATATATTTGGATATATAAATCAACGTCGTTTTGGAGTTTGCGTCATTCATCCTCGGTAAAAATATACCGAAATTTTCCGGATTTGCTTTGATGCGGACGGCAGAAATAGGTATCTTTTTACTAATTGTACTAGCTGTATAAACCGTTCTACGCACTGTAGTTCATGAATTTAATTCAAAAACCAAAATTAAAAATAAAAATCAGTACAACCAAACTAAAGTTTATGAATATAAAAATTTGTTATGTCTATTAAAAATCAGTATTTACACAACCAATATGAAACAAGTTTGTACACAAAAAAACCGGTATGTGTTAAAAAATAAGTTTAGGAATATCAAAATTCGTTATAAAGTCAATATTTACACAAACAAAAAATAGGTTTAGAAAAATATTTTTCAACTACTGTGCATGTTTACTGACCCAACATATGTAGTATAGGGTAAGTATTGTAATCGTTTTGAAAAAAAAAATAATGACGGATTTACACGTTTCAGACACTGGAGTTCCGAAAAACATATTTTTAGAAAAATAAAATTGGCCGTCCGTCTGTCTGTGTGTGTGTCTGCAAATGCTCTATTTCCCGAACAGATTGAGATAGAGACTTAAAATTTGGTATGTACTTAGTATGTAATAATGGAAAGAAGTTTATTAAAATCCAGTAACTTCGATTATCCGGAACTATTTTTTTCGGACTCTCGAAATATTCGTTCTGATAAAAGGTATATAAGAATTTTCGAAATTGTTTTTTAAAGGAGTGAGTATAAAAGACAATAAAAAAAAAACAAATTTTGAATTAACCCCTTCGCGACGATCGTCCTTTACAGAATTTTTAATCTTTTACCACCGTTTTTTTCAAAACAAAAAATTTCGCCTAGTTGAATCTCAGAAATGCTGTGATTAAATAAGGCAAAGCTTACAATAAAAAGTAACTGGTGGGAATAATCGAGGATTCTGAGCATCTTATGCGTCACGTATACGGGTCGTTCGTCCCCAAGGGGTTAAGAATGAAGTCGGTCGAATAATTAGCTGTCGAGATATTTGTAATCACAATCTTCGATCACACAATTTTTCCACAATCTTCGATTTTTCATGACCTGGTATTTTATTCAAACTTCAATTCAAAGTTATATTTTAATTAGTATAGAGACGCTTAACCCGACGCAGTAAACTGTTAGGTTATCGGGTTATCATCTAGTTTCTCTTACGCAATTCAGTAATTGAGCCTTTAAAGTTTATGACGTCATCAAGCCAGGATTTTATTCGAATTGCAATGCATTTTATAAATAGTTTACGCATGTTTTATTTTCATATTTTATATTATGATGATGGATAAGTATTAGGGTGGCCTCCAACGACTAGTTTTTAATGAAAGTTAATGTGTCATGTTGGTATGTCAGCAGACCATAAAACGATATCTTTGGAATAAGGCAATAAATAGAATAAAATGTTTTGTTGATGTTTGTAATAAAATGTTTTTCTTTATGTTTAAAAAAAGGCAATAATTAAGCGCAATTAAATCATCTTTAATTATTTACATGCGGAGTAAAAGAATTATCGTAATACCCGCTACAGCTTCTTAGTATTGTAGTGTGGCGTATGTAATATATGTATCTCACTTTGCAGTAAACATTTAGAACTGGTTAGAACTCGCGCGATTACTGGTTATACATAAAAAAATACAAAAAATGGTCAAAAACATGAAAAAATATATATATTTAAAATTTTCAAATTTTTTGCCCCAATCGTTCATGTGTCCCCTATCAGACACCCGTGTGCAAAATTTCGCAGCCCTTTGCCCTGTTTTTTCCGAGTTTTTGAGGTTATAATCTTGGATACGGGCATTGATTTTAATAGGGTAGATTGGAATCTTCATAATAAAATTTAATATTTTCAAATGCGAGCAATTGTTTCACATTATAACACAGTGTTTAGAAACAACACACCCTTTGATTAAACAAAACATTATTTAATTAAAAATGAGCTTAAATAAATAACTTACATAATCATTTTAGTTAGATATTATTTTCTAATACTCATTAACAGCACATAAATATGTTTCCAAAATATTAATACGCAGTCACACCATGTTTATCCTAACATATGTGTGTTTATTACATTGAACCGTGTAATTTTTAGGATCAAACATAATTAATACTATCATTTAATTTAAAATATAAATACAAAAACACTTTTTAAATATATCTGATCTATTTATGTTAAGGAAGATAAATATTTATTTGGTATTTCGAAAATACATATTAAGATTGTCATATACATTTATTTTATATTACAAAAAAATTCTACAAATGTATCTTAAAATTGTGGGATTTCGTGACATATGCCATAACCAGTTACATATCAGTGCTAAAAATATCCTTTGTATATCACGCTTAATATTTTATATTCTGACATACTGGTTTTCAAATCCAATATATTTAAAGTTATTGGCTTTTGTTTTAGAATGGTATTCAAACTTCTTTGTTGTTGTTTTTTTCAGTGAATTCCTACACATTCTATATTTATGAAACGGTGAATGCTTATTTTTGCTTCTCATAATATATGTTTATGCATAGTGTGTATTTTTTACCACAACAAATTCCTTTCGTTTGAAAAATAAGTATTTTATGATTTTGCAAATTTTAAAATTCTTGATTCTTTATTATCTGAGACTTTAGTTTAGATAGGAAAAGAGTAATAAATATTACATGGAAAGCAAAAGATTAATCTGAAAATTTTATATTTCAATATACGTGCTTAAGACAAAGGTATTTTTTGGTGTATTTAACAACATGTTTTATTATTTCAATAACTTTATTTTTCAATATTTATTAGTATAATATGTATAATAATTCCATAAATATTTTTTACATTTTAATATAATTAGTTCAAAAATTAAAATGCACATTGTATTGCTTATTTTAAAAGTAATTGTCATTATTCCAATTAAATTATAGCATATTTTGTAAGTTTCTACTAGTTAATGTTGATTTTAAGTTATCTGTGGTTATTGTAATCCCCCACCCTCCTGTAACAGCATATTTTCCATTTTCCAGTCGTAAGTGCCTAGTATTATAAGTAAAATTAAAGAAGATTCTTCTTTTTGTAATTAATTTAATATTGTAAGTATGATATAGTTAATTCGAACTTCGCATGGCTATTGAAATATTTTTATATAGATATATACATTTCAAAATTGCACTCAAAACTGATTCACTGTCTGTTTGACTAGTTGAAATATACCACATTTCATCTACTGTAACCGAAAATAATTTAGTAATTGGGACTTAATAAAAAATAGATTAAAAATGTTGGCTATTAATTACTGAATTAAGTCAAGTAATATTATATTTCATAAAGTTAAGACTGTAATGCAATATTTCAACTGGAACTGAACGAAAAAATACCTATTAATAAATGATTTGATACATAAATTCAAACTTATGCGTTTTACAAATCGGAACAATTATTCAGAATACAACGACATAAATATTAAATGCCTACATTTTTGCAAAATATACTCATATTACAGCTAATGCTTGGCGGCTCTTCTTAAGCTAAAACCTCATGTCAACAGTTCTAGATTTCCAAATAAATTTCTAGCAGGACTGACATACACAATAAATGTTTAAATAACACTACAAAGGATGCGGATTACTTTTCACGTTGCTAAACAGCTTACAACAAACAGAGTGAAAAATGTATCCAGACCAGGGATTGTACCAGGATACCTTAGTATAGCGCACTAAGTGCTTTACCATTTAAACTATTTGGTCGACATCCTGTCTGGCATTTTCTCACTTGTTGGCAAGGGTGCAACTTCGCTGCGCAAGATGGGATGTCATACATGAGCAAACTATTCAGTGGCGGCCATGAGACGACCAATTAAATTTTTAGCAAGACTGAAACTATGCCATAAATCTTTAAATGTCACTACAAAGGATATGAATTACTATTCACTTTACTGAACAGCGTACAACCAGCAGAGTGAAAAATGTGTCCAGTCCAGAACGAGGATCGAACCCAGATATCTTGGTATAGCGCACGAAGTGCGTTACCATTTAAATAGTAAAGCACTTGGTGCGCTAGTTGCAGCCTTGCCAACGTATATTAGTGTCGGAATGCTGACGCTGTAAAAAGTAAGAATACTTTATAAAAATTTTATATCAGGAATTATGAGTTGGTATCGTAATTCAAGTAGAGAGTAGGAGCATTTTAGTAAAAGATGAGTCAAACACTCCCAGATTCCTGTGTATTGCATTAAAAATTACTGCTGTATAATGCCTGCATTAAATTGAATGACAATTAGCATATAGTTCAGAAAAAAAAATTGTCTACTTTTTTTCTATTTATTTATTTATTTTATTGCCAAAATATCATTTAATGTAATTTTAAGTTGTCCTTAGCCTGAAATTGCAGGCTCAAATCTCGATTAAATATATCCATCATTTGTTTGTCTTGTTAAACAAAAGTCCTACATTAAATTTTTTATTTAATCACTTAACCAAATTTTATAACTTCAACAATTTTATCTTACTTATGTAACAATTTAATCAAACATTTTTATGTAAGTTTACATTATGAAATGTAAACTTAATCTATTTTGAAGCACAACGTGCTAATTTATGTTTTCTCATAAAGTTGTATGTATTGTTCTGTGTAATTAATACAGTGTACACATCTTATTTCTGTTTCGTTTCTACGTTCGAGATAAATATTAAAAAATAAAAAAAAAATTCTAAAATGTATTTTTTCTTCCCTTTAGGTGATTAACTTTTAAAAAACATGTATTATATAACTGTTTTGAAATAGAAGTCGAAAAAGTCTTCCCGACAAATCAAAGAAACAATAGAAGAAACAATTGTAAACAGATAAGTTACATGCGCCATTCCATAAATGAAATGAAAAAAAAAATACATAGTCTCCAACAGACGCTTTAAAAACGTCACCAATGAGCTTTTAAAACAATCAAGCTTAATAATATTTGGATAAAAATTTTGTAATGCTTCTGTATATACAGTCCCTGGCCAAATTATTAGACGCAGTTGTTTTTATTATAATTTATTAAATATCTGGAAAGATACATGAGGAATTATCCTGAAACTTCAGGAGTGTAAACAACATGATAAACGTCATATATTTCCGCGAAGATTTTTTCCCGAAACCCCATAAGGGGCCGTCAACAAATTGAAGAAAAACAGATATCTTTTGGATATCCCTGTAAAAACTAATATTGCAAAAATCATTCAAACTGTAGATTATGATTAAGTGGCTTATTGTAATAATTTGGGTTCATTTTTATGAAGATAGCATGTATACTCGAAAAGAAATTCAGGTTTTTATAAAAACAGTCCCAAATTTTACCAAGTTTTTTGCTTATAATTTGGAAAGTTTTTAATATAAAAACAAGTCATTTTCAGAAAATATGACAATCAAAATTATACACAATACCCTGCAATCAGAATTAAAAAATAATAAAAATTGTATGAAAAATGAGCAGGTTTACTAAATATTGTTTCACCGCGCATGCGCGAATTCAATCAAAATATACTGTACATAATATATTAGATAAATGTATAGACCAACTTTTATGAAAGTCTCAAAAACATAGCTTGAAAATTCTGATAGTAATCGTCGATAGAATAAGCTCGAATTTCGCTGTTCCCAAAAGGAAGCAAAAAGATGAGGGGTTGTATCCAAATATACTAGCTTGTGAAAGTTGACATAATAAGAATGAAGTGCCTCTCATTCTATATTTGATACAACCCCTCATCTTTTTGCTTCCTTTTGGGAACAGCGAAATTCAAGCTTATTCTATCGACGATTACTATCAGAATTTTCAAGCTATGTTTTTGAGACTTTCATAAAAGTTGGTCTATACATTTAGCTAATATATTATGTACAGTATATTATGATTGAATTCGCGCATGCGCAGTGAAACAATGTTTGGTAAACCTGCTCATTTTTCATACTATTTTTATTATTTTTTAATTCTGATTGCAGGTTATTGTGTATAATTTTGTTTGTCATATTTTCTGAAAATAACTTGTTTTTATATTAAAAACTCTGCAAATTATAAGCAAAAAACTTGGTAAAATTTGGGAGTGTTTTTATAAAAACGTGAATTTCTCTTCGAGTATACATGCTATCTTCATAAAAATGAACCCACATTATTACAATAAGCAACTTAATCATAATCTACAGTTTGAATGCTTTTTGCAATGTTAGTTTTTACAGGGTTATCCAAAAGATATTCGTTATTCTTCAATTTGTTGACGGCCCCTTATGGGGTTTCGGGAAAAAATCTTCTCGGAAATATATGACGTTTATCATGTTGTTTACACTCCTGAAGTTTTAGGATAATTCCTTATGTATCTTTCCAGATATTTAATAAATTATAATAAAAATAACTGCGTCTAATAATTTGGCCAGGGACTGTATTCATATATTCTAATATGAGCAAATCTTGTGTGTGGTTATATATATATATATATATATATATATATATGCAAATTTTATCTTAAAAACGGCTCTAACGATTTTGACGAAATTTCGTATCCTACCGTTTTGGGGCACCAGAAAACCATTGGGCTAGGTCGCATGTTCGAGAAAATTCAGTTAGTGGGTCATTTTGGGTCATGGTCTAGCTAATTGTATCTAAAAAACGGTTCAAACGATTTTGACGTAAATTTGTATCCGACCATTTTCGGGCACGTGAAGACTATTGGGCTGGGTCACATGTTCGAGAACTTTCGATTAGTGGATCATTTTTGGGTCAAAGCGGGTCAAATTAATTTTATCTAAAAAACGGCTCTAACGATTTTGATTAAATTTTGTGTCCGACGAGTTTCGAGCACGATAAAATCATTGGGCTAGGTTACATGTCCGAGAAAATTCTATTAGTGGGTCATTTCTGGGTCATTGTGGGTCAAGATCTAAAAAGCGGCTCAATTTACACTAAATTTTGCATCCTATGGTTTTCGGGCACGAAAAGACTGTTGGGCTAAGTCACGTGTTCGAGAAAATTCAATTAGTAGGTCCTTTTGGTCATGGGTCATGATATTTGAACTCAAATTTAATTTTGACCGAGCATAGCTCGGTCTTCGCTGCTCGTATGTTTTACAGCAGAATTTTTCTTACTGTGTAGGGATATAAAAATACATATAAGTGTCATTTTAATGAACGTTATTTTCAAAACAGCAACAACAAAAATTTACGTTTTCATACCATAAACTGCCTGAACACGCAACTTGAAAGTCGTTAAAATATGATACTTAATGTTCTTATAATAAAATTTTGAATAAATCATAATAATGGGTAATTTAATTTGATCTGTTTGCATTCATTTTCTTCGTACAACAATTGTCGTCTACTATCATCGTACTTTTAAAATTCACACTTTATCTACTACCGTCTGAAAGTTTTCGGTGTTTCAAAGTGATTATAAAGTTTATTGTAGCACGATCAACTATTTCTAGAGCAAAATACTGAAGAAAATATCATGGGATTTATTTCATGTGGTTAGAAGTATAATAACAGCATAAAAAGTCATATTAAAACAAAAATTCAACTATTGATACCATATTTACTGGCAACTATATTAAAAAGTATTAAGCGTCGAGTTCCAAATCGTCGTGCGCAGAAAGAATTTTCTAGCGCTGATATTCATGTTATCACATTTTGATCAAAGCAAGGTAAACCTTTTTAAATTTTCACGATTTAAAGAGACATCTACTGTACTCAAATTTCAACTTTTAAAATTTGCATGTTTTGTTAAATATTCTCACTTTTCTCAAAAGTATTAATACAAACCTAATTTTGGATAGAATGGAACACCCGGTATTTTAACTATATAAATGGTTTAACAATTTATTTTTAATTACAAATAAAAATAAAAACAATTCATTAGATGCCATTAATTCCAGAATTGTATTTTTCTAATAGATTTTTAAAATTTTGTCGTTGATATGTTGCTAACATGTGTATTAGCACAAGTTGGTATCAGGTTTTTAGCGGTATGTACTCCCTTCACCGTGTGTTGATAAAATCCGTCAATATGCAAAGTCCTTCAGAGCTCTTGAGATGATTTATGAAGTAAAAGCCTATCTACATCCATAAAAACTGAAAGTAATATCATAAAAAAAAATACAGAAATATACTTACAGCAAAAAATAAATAATTATTTTTCAAAATACCTTCCCTCAAATGATATGCAACGGTCCCATTATTCAACCCACTTTTCAAAACAATTAGAGAAGCATTTTCCTGGAATCTACTTCAAAGAACCCTGCAATGCTGAAATAACTTCAGAATCGGACTTGGAATCAAAACGGGGGTTAAAAACAGTACGGGGATCAAATTGACGCATCAAAGTTTCATCACCTGTTACGAGCAGGGAAGATTATTAAATTTGAGTTCAAATGACCCATGACCAAAATGACCCACTAATTGAATTTTCTCGAACATATGACCTAGCCCATCAGTCTTCTCGTGCCCGAAAACCATAGGATGCAAAATTTAGTTTAAATAGTCTGAGCCGTTTTTAAGATAAAATTGATTGACCCATAATGACCCATGACCAATAAATATGACCCACTAATTGAATTTTCTCGAACATATGACCTAGCCCAACAGTCTTCTCGTGCCCGAAAACCATAGGATGCAAAATTTAGTGTAAATAGTCTGAGCCGCTTTTTAGATAAAATTAGCTTGACCCACAATGACCCAGAAATGACTCAATAATCGAATTTTCTCTGGCATGTGACCTAGCCCAATGATTTTCTCGTGCCCGAAACTCGTAGGATACAAAATTTAATCAAAATCGTTAGAGCCGGTTTTAGATAAAATTAATTTGACCCGCATTGACCCAAAATGACCCTCTAATCGAAAGTTCTTGAACATGTGACCCAGGCCAATCGTCTTCTCGTGCCCGAAAATGATCGGATACAAAATTTCGTCAAAATCGTTTGAACCGTTTTTTAGATACAATTAGCTTGACAATGACCAAAAATTACCCAAAATGACCCACTAATCAAATTTTCTCGAACATGTGACCTAGCCCAATGGTTTTCTGGTGCCCCAAAACGGTAGGATACAAAATTTCATCAAAATCGTTAGAGCTGTTTTTAAGATAAAATTTGCATATATATATATATATATATATATATATATATATATATATATATATATATATATATATATATATATATATTCTATATATATATTCTATATATATATATATATATAAATGCCTCAATTTACACAAATTGATGTCTTAATGTAATTTACACATCATTATGTGTACACGGATAATTGTGTAAATTTTAAAAGACGGCCTTTAAGCGTAAAGGAAAAAAAAAGGTGCTTTAATATAATTCCAGATATTCTGTTGCATATAATTACAGTACTGTAACACCATTTTCGTAAGGTGATGCGGGACCCATCTGGAACAAACATGGCGAAGCGGTAAATTGTTGACTAGAATACGAAATAGCGACGTTTTCGAAATTTTAGTTGATGCCGCTATCTCCTCACATGTTATTTGTCGATTTTCTTGGAAGATTTCCAACACCGTGTTAACATTTCGATCATTCACAACACTTTCTATTTGGCCAGGCTTAAGAGCCAGTTCTGTAGACAAACGTCATTTTGAAATATCCATGCCCTCTAAAAAGCCTAAACGATAGCAAATTTGTATGGTACAACACATTTCGCTTTTAACTTTGAATCACTCACCTCCATTTCTGTAGGGCAGCTAAAAACAGTTCTTTAAACAAGCAGGAAACTAGGATAATAAAATCTTCTACTTTTAGAATATTTTTAAACGTACAGTTAACAGTTTGATAAAATAGCCTCCAGTTTTATTTTTTAGCTTCGCAGTTTTGCCATTACGTAAAAAAATAACTCAGTCTTTATGAAATGCCCTTTGTCCATATAATTATCCATATGAAGGGAATTAACCTTGAGTTTAAGGTTAGGATAATTTTTCAGAGTTGTGGGAAGAGTAGAGAAGTAAAGATCTCATCACCTTAGATTAATGTTCAATATTATGAAACAAATTCAATGAGGCGTTAAATGCTATACATAATTTGTTTGGTCAGCAAATATTTCCAGATTTTCAATTTATACATATTTGAAACTTTTAGATAAAAATATTGTTACTATTTACAACCATTGATAAAACTTATTACTCACCTATATTCGAGTGCCCTTTCTTTTGACAACGAGACTTACAGGCGCTTTAGGTTTTTTTTTATAGAATAACTTAAGTACTAAGTTGCTAAATTAAAAATATTTCTTGTACATCCTTCTGATATAACTCCTGTAATACGTACTATTACTACATGGGATTTTGTTTTCTACAATTTTTAAAACATGATTGAAAATTACTGCGAAGTTTATATATATATATATATATATATATATTAAGAGTTTCGATAATAATGGTAATTAAGCTTACATTGTAACCAATAAAATATAAATTTATAAAAACTAAGAACAAATGTGAATAATATTGATATACCCTATATTGCCAAATGTGACCGGTCACTTGCGATTATAGACGTTTTGTTAACTATCTAGAAAAATACATGAGGAATTAACCTGAAACTGCAGGTATGTAAACAGTATAGTATAGGTTACATATTTCCGCGAAGATTTTTTCACTAAACCCCATAGGGGACTGTTGACAAACTGAAAAAGAACGAATATCTTTTGGACAACCCTGTAAAAACTAATGTAGCAAAAGCATTCAAACTCGAGATTAATAATAATTGGCTTATTGTAATATACTGTGTTCATTGTTATGAGGATATCATGTATACTTGTAGAGAAATTACGGTTTTTATAAAAACAGTCCCAAATTTTGCCGAGTTTTTTGCTTATAATTTACAGAGTTCTTAATATAAAAAAAAAGTTCTTTTTAGAAAATATGACAAATAACATTATACATAATACTCTGCAATCAGAATTAAAAAAATAAACAATGGATGAAAAATGAGCAGTTTTACTAAACATTGTTTCACTGCGCATGCGCGAATGCAATCAAAATATAATATGCATAATGTATTAGCTAAGTATATAGAGCAACCTTTGTGAAAGTCTCACAATCATAGCTTGAAAATTCTGAAAATTATCGTCAATAGACTAAGCTCGAAATCCGTTGTTCCCAAAAGGAAGCAAAAATATGAGGGGTTGTATCCAAATATAGTAGTACGTGCAATATTGTGTACGCTATCTTGGCACTAATCAACAGATATTTGATACAACCCCTCATCTTTTTGCTTATTTTTGGGAACAATGGATTTTGAGCTTATTCTATTGACGAAAATTTTCTGAATTGTTAAGCTATGATTTTGAGACTTTCACAAAAGTTGCTCTATATACTTAGCTAATACATTATGCATATTGTATTTTAATTGCATTCGCGCATGTGCAGTGAAATAATTTTTACTAAACCTGCTAATATTTCATCCATTTTCTATTATTTTTAAACTCTGATTGCAGAGTATTATGTACAATGTTGTTTTTCATATTTTCTAAACAGAACTTTTTTTTTATATTCTGAACTCTGCAAATTATAAGCAAAAAACTAGGCGAAATTTGGGACTGTTTATATAAAAACCTTAATTTCTCTACGAGTATACATGATATCCTCATAAAAATGAGCAAAGTGTATTACAATAAGCCACTTATTAATAATCTCGAGTTTGAACGCCTTTGCTACATTAGTTTTTACAGGGTTATCCAAAATATATTCGTTTTTTTTTTCAATTTGCTGACAGTCCCTTATGGTGTTTCGTGAAAAAGATCTTCGCGGAAATATATAACCTATTCTATACTGTTTACACATCTGCAGTTTCAGGTTAATTCCTTATGTATTTTTCTAGATATTTAACAAAACGTCTAAAATTGCAAGTGACCGGTCACCTTTGGCAATATAGTGTATTTAGCATTAAGTGCGTGAGCTTCCATTATTATAATGAAGATAAAAATAACGGTGCAAGCTTTGTTTGTTTTTAGTTAAGTAATTATTTCTGACAAACAATTTTTAGTATATAAATCAGCATTGACTATTCTACGAATCTGTTGTATAATAGTTGAAACATGACGGCAACGGTTTTGATTGAACCATTTTGTATACATTTTTCTTTCAGATTTTAAAGTATCTAAAGAGTCGATTGTTGTTTTGTTTCGGATTCATAAGAATAAATATAATTTTATTCATATTTTACAATATCAAAAACATTGTGACAGGTACTAGAATTAAATATTTTGTGATTTTTTTTTTTTTGCTCCTTTTACCAAATTAAAATTTGGACCCTCATTTAAACTGATTGGAATGAAACATGAACACACTTTTCCAATTTCAAGTAACTATGCAAAATTGAATGCACTTAAAATACTTATTGATTATTCAATTTTGTTATATGTAGCGTATCGATCTAAAGTGATCATTTGTTGCACAACATTGATGCATTTTATGGTTTCGTTCATCTCACAAAAACCCTATTACTCCCGCTTCGTTGTCTGTCCGTCGCAGAGCCAGTTCTCAAAAACTATACAACTCACAGGCATGCTATTTTGTGTATTTATAGCTGAATACCTACTATGAAGCTCAAAATCATAAAATTAAAAAATAATCGTATTATTTTAATATATAGAGGACTCGAACCTGGGTACTTTGGCTGCAAACCAAAGTACCCAGGTTCGAGTCTTGATCCCTAAATCTTTTCACTCTGTTGGAAAAAAATCTCAACTATGATACTCCAACAATTGAATATAATTTACCTAGTTGAATATACTTTCCTCTATTCATTATGACCTAATTACATGGTATACAGGAGTTCTCGTGCTATTTCAAGATTCATCATGTAAATACTAAAGTTATAGCTTGGATGAATGAAATTAGCGCTGCAGTTCGCAGCCTTGTTCAACAGGTAAGAGTGAGATATGCCAGTCCAGGATATCGTCGGGATAGCACAGTAGGGAGAGCGTTGGTACGGCAAACCAAAGTACTCACGTTCGAGTCCTGGTTCCGGCATATTTTCGCTCTGTTGGAAAAAATCTCTACTATAATACTCCAACGATTGAATATGAAATAAAAAGTTTCACCAATTGAAAACAAGAACGAAAAATCATGCGTCAAGCATAGATTATGTAGCACTTTCCAACGCTTCTAAAATAATTTTACAAATCATTACCGTTTAATAAGCTGAAAGATGACATCTAAGTAAACAATTTGGAAAACGCATAACATATTTAAAAACGTAATTTCAGGAATTTTCAATATATACAATATTCGGAAAAATATCCGAATACTTTTATGTAGCCCTGTATATGATCTATAGATTTGTATATATACATAGGATGCTAAATTTTAGTTTAGTTAGGAAACGCATAGCACAGTTTAAATTCTCCTTCTGGAGTTTCTGTCAATAAACGGAAATGTGTTCGTGAACTTTTGTGCTGCCCGGTATAGGATCTACAGAATTTATACACACCACGTAATAGACAAAAAGCTAGTTAAGATTAAAATCGCGTTCAGTAACTTAAAACGCACTTCCAGGAATTATTGTTAACAGACAGTAGAGAATTCTTTTGTGTGTCCCTGTAAATGAACGATGACTGCTATACACACACTATTCTGTAGTAAGCTTCTTGTAATGTACCTTAGTAATATATATAAACTTCAATGCGTTTAAAATAGTGGAACATTATTTAAATAAGCCGCAGACGATTTTTCTCCATAGACGTAATGTAACGGAATTATTTTGACTGTCCCTGTAAAGTAACTTTAAGTGCTATACACCTACTATTCCATATTAAGCTTCTTCTAATGCATCTTAGTGATCTATATAAATTTCAATGCGTTTACAATAGTGAAACATTTTTAAAATAAACCGCAAATGATTTTTCCCCATAGACCGCAATGTAACGGAATTCTTTTGAGTGTCCCTGTAAGAAAACTATAAGTGCTACACACTTCAGTTCAAATAGGGAACGTGCCATAGATAACGACAATAACATATAAAAATTGCAGAGCAATCCGAGCATATTTACGGGAGTTAGAGCACGGACAGACGGCCAGACGGCCAGACAAACCGAAGTTATAAGCACTTTTCAACTAGGTTGGAAAGTGCTAAAAAGATTAATTCGACGTCATATTGGTAATAAAACGGAAATTTTCAAACATTTATTTATAATAAAAGGAGTATGAGTTGTGTAAATAACAAAAGCAACTTAATATAACATCATTAGAGAATTAAAAAGAAAATTAATTAGATGTCATATTGGAAGTTTAACTGATTTTTCAAATGTTTGAGAATATTACAAAGAGAGTACCGATATGGGTAATATAGAATAGTAAATGTATGAGTTTGAGAAACGTATTCAATCATGATAATAACCCAATTATGGAAATATTCGCGTATTTTAACATTTTGAAGGTTTCTATACAACATGTTATTTTAAAAATTTATTTTTTTTTAAATATCGCATTTAGTCTACATGACAGATATTATTCTGACAGAGTATATTCAGACATTCGAAAAAACGAGAAAAATTGACCGATAAATTTTTACTTTATAAAAAACGTGATTTTATTTATTTATTTATTTATTTTCTTTTTTTATTTACTTTTTATGGAAAATGAAATTTATTTGGATTTATTAAAGAAAGGATAAAGTGCTTTGAAAGGACTATTAAACGAAACCTGTTTGCGATCTTCGAACACACTTACCCACTTCTTATGAATTACAACAGATTTTAGTTCATCATTAGAAAATGCATCACTGAGACAACTTCGTCTACAATTGTAACGTGTACAACTCCCTAAATAAGTTGTAAATTGTTCGTTTAGATAGGGCAGTATAAACAAAATTTAAATTCATTCACTCGATATGTTGTTTTTGTGCGAAATCTTCGAAAACTCATAATGCGATATAGCGCGAAAAGCCTTTCAACTTAAATCTGAGTTTTGTCATCATCTTAATTACTTTGAAACGAAGTCGTCTTAAAAGACTTTTATTAAATTTCTCGTTTTTCAGCGGTATTTAATATATATAGATATGGATATATAAACATTTAACTAAAAATCTTTATTTCTAGTGCTTTCAG
Source organism: Maratus michaelseni (assembly GCA_963931845.1). Classification (NCBI taxonomy): domain Eukaryota; kingdom Metazoa; phylum Arthropoda; class Arachnida; order Araneae; family Salticidae; genus Maratus; species Maratus michaelseni. Next base: position 53,770,249 of record OZ007592.1, on the reverse strand, counting down.
AATGTATCAAAATTTAAGTACTGTCATACATATTAAAGGTTCCTTTAAAGGAAAGTGTTGTAAAATCGCTTTCAATTTTATGAACTACAGGGCTGCTATATATTTAATCATTGTTAAAAATATTAAATAGTGCTAGTAGATGACGTTAAATATATGATAAACCTCAAGATAAACGTATATATAAGGTTTAGTCTTCATGCAGAACAGTATAAAAAATTACATACATGGCGTACTCCTTGAATCACAGAAAACTTACATAATTACGAGTGTGCTACTAAAAAATTTAAGGTTATTAATCGTTGCTGTCGTAATTGTTATTAGAAGCTTATCATACTATATACATGCGACACTGTATGAGAAGTAATGTAATTATACATTCGATTTAATTGTCGTAACACCTTCGCGAAGTGCGGCTGTATAAGCGTCGTTTACAGTACAGGGAATCCTTGAATTTCAATACCAGTATTTTAATACGAATATGTTTGCATTATCTAATCACAGATTATCAGCAATTAAAAATAGCAAAAATTACAATCTAGGAAAATGTGCGCAAATAAATGAAAAGAAATGTAAAATACGCTCTTCGTGAAGGAGTTAATTTATTTAAAGCATTCGATTCTTATTTATATAAACCATTATATTTTCCCAGTCTTAGTTCATTACAAATTATAAAACGTTAAGATGATAATATCAGTTTTGAATCCCACTGCGTTTGGAATACACAAAAAATAAAAAGAAAACTACGCTTTAAAATCATACTCTGTATTAAAACAATAACAATCCACCGAATTCCCTGGCATTGCTGGATGGAGAACTGGTACAAAAATAGTCAAAAGACTTAGTTTGCTCTCTAGATTTGTTAACAAGATAAATACAAAGTTGTTTTCCAACTGAAGCATCGTTTTAATTAAGAGACGCAGCAGAGAAACCTCTGGTGATTCAGAAAATAACTAAGAGATTCGTGTTATCTGTGTTACAGAGGTTAGGTCAAAACGGAAAGGATCTAGTTGTAATTAATTGCGGATGAGAAAGAGACGTCTTAGGAAATACGTGGAAATCTTTTGGTTGAATTGTTTAACAAGAATGTCATTTTTTTGTGCTGTTATTAGTGATTAGTTATTAGTTATTGTTTCATAAGAGATGTATGAACATTTATTTATTTTGTTTATGTAAGGGGATGAGTTATGAAATTGTTTATTGCGTAGTGTAGTATATAATATTTCAAATAAATCAAATATATTAAAGAAATTATTGTTTTTGTTTCCATAAATGACATAAAATAAAATCGTGAAAGATTAAATAGCAATTTTGAGTAATAATCTCATGATATGAAGACAAACTTTTTAAACAGATTTTCCTCTTATGACTGTTTATGTGGATGATTTTGATTAAAATATTTAATATTTAAACGGCTACTTTTTAATTCTTGTTAGAAAATTAATAAAAATTATCCAGAGATTTAAAAATATATATATAAATAAAATATAGATAAATTACGTTCTAGATTAAAATTCTATAAAGTTAGAAAAATAACAACGATACAAAATTCAGTAGGAAAATTTGATGCATAATATAACTTACTGCAAATAAAATGTTTTTTTATTATTATTTTAATAAATATTTTTTATTTAAATTCTGTTGCAAAAATTCAGATATGTGCGAGGATTCAATTTGATTGATTCTTAAATTGCTGAACAAGTATGTCATATTTTCTGGCTTAGTTAATGATAGATTTTATGGTTGTTTCCTTATATGTTTCAGCATTGTTTTTATCTATATGTCTGGATTTTAGTAATAAAAAACTGTTTTGATTGCGTAGGAAACGCGTAGACTTGTTTTTGCGTAGACTTCCAACGTATGAAATACATTTAATTATATTTTGTATGTGTGTTTAAATCTGAGATATAGATTTTGACGAAATACATTAGAAAGCTTGGGTAATGCTATAAGCTCTGAAGTAAAATTTGTTAAAACGATATGTCTTAAATTTTTCTTCTTGTATAAAGTGAACATGTAGGGTTCCTTTATTGAGATAATTTAATACTCATAATATTAAATTTTAAACGTTTCAAGAAACGTTTAAAAGGTCTATAATATATATAAATAATACTAAAATAGCATTATACATAAAATAATTGTGTGTCCCTAATTTCATGAAAAAAATATAACAATAAAATACTGAATGTGGATGATGTTGACTGGTGCGGTAAATAATTGATATATTTATACTATTACTTTATTTTTACTATTAACGTTTAAAAAAATAATCTAATACAGATGATAACTGACTTGCGTGTTTGTAATATAGTAGATTGACATTGAATTTGTTACAGTAAAATCAATACTGGAACACATATTTAAAAACATATGCATGACAAGAATAAAATACATTAGTAGTAAGTACGGTTCTTTAGAAACTATATTTTGTGATATCCTAATTTTGCATTGTATATGTAGGAATACTGCATCATCGCCGTATTACTTGCAGCTTAAGGTGTTTTGTTGATAAAGGACTTTATCTGTTTAAATATCACTTAGTATTAGTGAATTAAAAACCCTACAGAAACATTCCTTAAATAATTAAAGAATATATGTGAAACACATGGCACAATAAAGAAATATGAAGTCTTGAGGAAGATATGTTAAAATATTTAATATTTATTCCTGTTAATGTAATGTAGTTTAATATCTTAAAGAGGTATCGTGTTTTAATATATTTTATAAATATTTCCAGATTAATCGTTGAAACGTGATAACCATGTTGTGGTCAATTAGTTTAGAGTTGAAATTCTAATTTTGTCGGTGAATTTTTAACGAAGAGATTAAATATTTACTTGAACTTTGCGTTAAAATAAAAGTCTCGTATATTTTTGCATTATTTAATGGCATCGCTTCAAATGAATTTTTGTAAGGTGAAGGAAGTGAACTTTGATGAAATAAATTATAAATATCTAATACAATATGCTGATTTTGTTTAATTTAATTTCCATCTTAAATCCAGTTTTGTATTTAATATTTAACTTTTAATAAATTACAGTTCTTATACCATTGTGTTGGAACTGAATCTGTACGAATATAAATCGTTCTAGAACAGATTTTATAAATTAAATACAAATTTGGAATAAATGAATATAGTTGTTAATATAAATACTTATCTTCTCATTTTTATACACTTATTGCCGTGGTGAAAATTACATGAAATTATTACAATTTCGGTTTGAAAAGTAAAATTATATCTATCTTTCTAGAATATTGTCACACATTTTACACTGACCACTTATTGATTAGAAAATAAAACAAAATAATATTGGATTTGCATAAAGTAAAACTTTTTATATTCAAAACCACATTGAAAATTCATTCAATTTTGTTTTTCTGCTTTTTCGGGAATTCAATGAACTAATATTTTTATGAAATATACTAAACACGATATTGAATGTCCTTTATATATTATTGTTTCATGAAATGTATGCATATTAGAATGTTCCAGAACAAGATATAGTGCTTTTTTTCTTATAACTTATGATTCATGTCATGATTGACAGAATAAATTTCTAGTTTTATAAAATAGTAAATTTTTACTAAAAAAATCTTTATATATGAATAATTGTCCTGTGTACGATTTTATTCTGCAATTTGTTAAGAATTTTCTATTAAAAAAATAAACTTGGGTATTTATTTTTTTATTTATTTTTCATTTACGCGAGTATCTTAATCACGAAATTTTAATTAAAGGAATGTTTAAAAAAATATTTAAAAAAAAAATTATAACACTACATATTCATATAGTTTCGAAAATCCATAACCATACTCACAGTCAACTGTAGATTTTATTAAGGGAGATTATACATTCAAATGAAATGGGGTGTTTTTAAGTAGCATTAAATACATATTATAAAAATATAAATATCTAAATTTATAAATACATAAAAACAAAGTTATTGCTTTACATAAAATTATAATAGTTATAAAACTTAGTTTAGGATGTCAGGAGAAGCCATAGGTAGTCGGATGTGCCAATCCCAAAACTTTCTCCTATCTCACAAAATATTCACATACACTAAAAACGAATCAGCACCAATTTATGTCAAGAACTAACTGAATATAAAGTTTTACTAAATTCCGTGCATTAATTCTTGAGATATGACTATCGCTAAAATGGTGTAAATCCATTAAAAAAATTCAGCATAGCAGCGCCATCTGTTCGGCAATTCATACCAAGAAATAATAAACAACAACTTATATCAATGTCTTACTGAATCTGAAGTTTGTTAAAATTCCGTGCATTAGTTCTTAAGATATAGCTATCGTGAAAATCATGCAAATTTAGCACAGCAGCTCCGCCAGTTAGGCAGTTTACTCCAACACGTAACTATTTTTTATAAAGCAATATTTTGCTATACAATACCTTGAACACTAGAGAAAAGTATAAACTGTTACGCTTTTTTTTTAAAACACGTTATTTCAAATTTTACGAGAAATGTGGTATTTTCTTTTTTCATTTTATTCGTATATGCAATTCTGAAAATAAAATTGTATCTTTAGTAATGTTTTAAATTTTTCTTTAAATGATAATCGCATATTTTCTTCATTATCAAATATTTTTCATTTCAAATAGAGTAACTATTGTTCGTAAAAAAAAGTAAGACATGCGCTTACTCGTGAAAACAGTAACAGTGCGTATGTTGAGAGAATTTGAACAACTACAGTAATTTTTACAGCTATTTCTACTGAATATCAAACATAATTTCTCCTTTGTGATAAAAATAAATAAATTGTATGCGTAAGTAAGCCAAATTACTCTTAGAATTTTTTAAAATCAGAAAATAAATAAAAATGTAACGAGTGATAGATTAAAGTTTACTATTTCGGAAGTAATAGTTCGGATTTTTATTTTAAATTAAAATATATTAAAATATATTAAATATCATATTTCTTTCTACTTGGTATTTATCTTTGATATGTAAGTAACCATATGTATTTTGTATTTTATTATATTATTGAATTATATTAGTTTTGATTCCAATATCATTCAATCAAAAGATGGGGGTGTATTGCGTCCATGGTTGTATTTACACGCGCAGACGACACCAATATTGTAAACTATTTTTCGTTTGGTGGCAACTTACTTTAATTTGCTGTTGTTCTAGAAATGTCATCCATGAGAGAGTTGACAATTTATATATTGAATAAACATCTGTTTTTACATAAATGTAGAATTATTTTAGATTAAAAATTTAACAAGCAATCTACAACAATGTTAATTTTGTCGCAGTTGTGTCACAGTTGTGGAATGAAATGAAATAAAATGACTTTATAAATGTAATAATATTGTCGCTCAATTTTTCGTTTTATTTTTGAAATTAATACCTATAAGAAAAATGCAATTTTATATAATGAAACAACTATGATTTTGAAACTAAGGGTGTTTTATCTCCTTTGACCACTTCACCGCATTGACTACTTTACAACTGACAAATCCTACTAATTTTTTTCCTGTCTGCACAAATATTGTACTGTCCTCTAAAAAAACCCCACAGTGAAATATTTCCTAAAAAAACCCACCCTAGTACTACACTAAATATTTTACTAAAGTCAATTATTTTGTTTTGTTCTGTTTTTATGGATCATTTAGAATAATAAAAATACCTAAAAATACCTAAGAAGTGTTTATTTAATTTTAAAATAATTTAAATTAACAATTGCAGAATTCTGGCAAAACATGAGCTTCATTTTTAGAGGTTTTTCTTTTTATAATAGAATTTTAGAATAATCTACATAAAGTTTTATTTTTTATGTTAAACTATTAATATGTAATAAAATACTTCCTTTTTAGCTGATTATGTCGGGTGTGGGTTGTTTTCAGATAACATGGTTTCTTTTTCAGAGAAGTGTTTTTTTTCTTCAAATTATCGCATAATTGGCTGCCATTTTGTAATAAAGTGATAAAATGAAAAATGCTCAACATTAAAATCTTAGTCAGAACAAGTCGTAAAAATTTAGTGATGTTCAATTTTTATAAATTATTTATTAGACATTATATAGAGAACATTTCTAAAAATGGGTTTTTTTAGAGGACAGCATAATAGTATAAACAACGCCTTATATATCCAAATAAAATCTGACTTTCCTTTTTTTTAAAAAAAATCACTGCCAGTGCTGCTGTGGCAAGCGAATTTTACTTTTTTTTACATTTGGCGTAATCAGCATCTTAAAATACATAAAATAACTAAACTACGAAAATGAATTTTATAAGAAAAATACCTTGAATTGCAGTACTGTTCTGTATGAAGTTTGACTTAGAAAAAAATGTTTTGGAGTATTGCGTCGGTTGACGTCAGAAAGAAATCAAGTAGATATGATAAAACAAAATATACTCCAGTTGTACTTCTCTTCAAATTATACGAATTCTTATCAAAATAAGAAAATTGAGATTGTATTAAAAATACAATCTAACCAAGAGATCCCAGGTTCGAATCCTGGCTCGGGCATTTTTCGTCCAGTTGGAAAATTACAATTCATATAATCTAATTTAATATAAAAATTACGTTAAATTTAATAAATTTCAAATAACAAAATTGTACTTTACAACAACCTTGCAAAAATTTAGTGCAGTTTCCTTTCTCATGGGAAATATTAATTCTCAATTTAAAGAACAGTTATTTTTAATGCACCAAGTTTAAACTTTTTTCCAATATAGATGAAAATTATAGTGACAATGATGACTTCAATTTTGTCTGTCTGTACTCTAAATCCCGTACATAAACTCGGATTATATGCAATTTATATATGTTATTAAGGCTTAATACGACAAGTTGGCTATTAGACTGTATAACGTTAATAGTATAAATACAGAAACACTTAATCCTATTGCATTATGGTCTACAACGAAATGTCGATTACGCCGTAGTCAGTTTTAGTGATGTTACACTATTTTAAACATAATGAAATTCATATGCATTTCTGAGGTGCAGTAAACCATTCCTTCTATAGAATAAGGAGCGCATAACACTTAACATTTGTTTACAGGGTAAAACAAAAGAATTCAATTACATAATTCTCTACTAGAAAAAAATTACGGCCTTTTTGAATGATGTTACATTAATTGAAACATAATGGAATTTATATGCATTATTGAGTGCACTGCAAGATGCCTACAATAGAATATTGAGTCCATTAATGTTCAATTACAGGGAAACACAAAAGATTTCGGTTACAGTAGATTACTCTGAGTGATAAATGCTGTAAGCGCGTTTTCAATTGTGACATTTTTTTTTTTTTTTTTTTTTTTTTTTTTTTTTTTTTACAAAATTTTGGCAAATTACTTGCTGCGCATGAAATCTATAAATCACATACAGGCTATACAAAATAATTTGTAAGTATTACCGTATATGAGCGAAATATGTTTAGTGTTGCTTTTTAATTGAGTAATGTATTTTCCGGGTAAGTTATGTTTAATATACTAGGAGATGCTTGTAGAATATAATTAAATTCATATACTTGACTACGCAAAAAAAATGGATCTATTCCGCACGTGGATGTTAATTTTTGAAATTAAGTTAACAGTTGTGTTTTGCATTTTTTCATGAATTAATTTTTAGTTTAATTTGAGGCGTGTGTAAAAATCTGTAGATAATGAACAGGGCTATACAACCTTATTCGAGCACATTTTCGTTTATTGGCGGAATTCGCTGAAAATGAATTTTTGACTGTGTTATGTAAAATGTATGACTGTGTATGTAAATAAATTTTAGCACACTATGTAAGTGTGCTAACAGCTCTATAGATCATGTACAGGGATGAACAAAATAATTCGAGAAACTTCCCGGCTATTGGCAGTAATTACTGAAATCTACTTTCCAAACGTGTTATGCATTTTCTAATTTGTTTATTTAGATAACTTGTCACCATTTTAAACATTGAAGTTCCGTTGCCGTATTCTGGAAGTGATAGAAAGTTTTTCATAATCTATGCTTGACGCATGATTTTTCTTTCTTGTTGTAAGGGAAGCCAGTTTTCCCCTGAGTTTATTGACTAATTAAAATCAAATAATATTATATTTTGCCATCGCTTTACAGGTGCTGATGCTTGCAAGATTATTGTAGAGTTAGAATTGAAATATTTAATAGAAATTTTAGAAATTTATATACTTACCATTAATATTAGCATATATCAACAATAATAAACGCTGTCAAAACGAAATACTTTTCTCCAATAAGCAGACTATAGAAGAAAAATATAGAAATATAAGAAAGAAAATTATATTTTGAGGCCATATTAGGTATTATCCCAAACTCAGGTACATTTCATTCGCTCCTCCACCAAGCGACCTGAAATTTTCGCATACACCAGTTTGTACTGCATTAGGATCGTTAACTACCGATAAAGTTTCGTTTCTATCGCTTTTGGTATTAAGTTATCTGACCTGAAAAAACTTGAAGTACACCTGAATATTTCGCATACACTATTCCATGCAAACTTCGGATAAAGACATTTTTATATGTTGCGATTATGTTGCAATTGCGATAATTTGTTTTAACAATTTTGTTAAACTCTAATGATTTCACATTATTTCTAAATATAAACTTAAATTGTAATGTCAATTTCGTTAACAACGCCATTTTTTATGAAAATTTCTGTTCCAGATAAACTTTTGAAAAACAAAAAGATTTATAGAATATCATGTTTATTTATTTTCAACCAAATGTATTTAATTTAGCAGAACAGCATTTTTAAATTGAAGAAAATCACGATTTGTGAAACATTGGACAATGATGGACATATCACTTGCACATGTTCCAGATATGGCCACTTAGTACACTTTTGAAAATCCATTTTTTATAGTAAAATTATTTGCATGGGGAATGCAATATTTTTTAATGAAAGTCCATTTACCCGAGAACGTTAATAAAATAAAACGGTTTTGATTTTTTCAAAATGACGTCACGGAAAATTCTTAAACTTTAGCAAGGCGCTAACAGGGGTACCCACCTTATTTTAGAATTTAATTAAATTTCTTATGTGTGGGCTGAAATAAATATTGGAAATTCTATAAAATAGTAAATCCCCCCCCCCCCCTTTCTGATCTTATTGAAAATTTACATACTGTTAAAGCTGTGTTAATGTCCTTCATGCCATGGAGTTTTTGTTTGTATCGCATCCGTTATAGAGATACAACAGGTAATTATGCCTCGTGTTGTGAAATACTGATTTCCCATACAAACAAATGGATTTTCTCAGATATCGCAGAAAATTTCCCTGATTTTTATTCTTCGTTGGTGTAGTTAACTAACCAATAATTCACATTTGTGCTGTTTCTTTTCATGAATATTGACCGTTTCTGAAGCACAGGTTCACATTTGCATTATCTTTGTATAAACATATACAACTCTAGCTATAATTTAAATTTACATTGTCTAACTGTACAAGTAAAACCTTAAAAATTGACTAGTGTCTCGCGGCTGACATCACGTGGCCATACTTAGATTCCTGCCTTCTGATCACAGATTTGCCTACTTGTTTTGTTGCTGAACGGCTATGTATTTGGGGGTTGAATGGTTAGAGCGTTGCATTTGAGTCCTGATAGCATGAGTTCGAATTCCACGTCATCTTATTATACCCAACTTTTTTTTCTAGATTTCTATTTTAAAATTTTTATCGGTTACTAATATTAAAGGTTTATATATATATATATATATATATAAATGTTTTATAGGTGAAATATTCTAATTAAGTTTTAATTTAAGAAATTTTATTTAAAAATATGTTATAGGTTGCTTTATGTTTTTCATGATAAATGGAACACTTTTAATAAAGCAAAATTTTTATTTTCATAACAATTAAAGATTTATTTTTATTTTAAAAATAAAATACTTATTTGAATATTCTATTTCAGAATGTTTTTTTTTCTACTTTTTAATTAAAAAATGTTTTAAGCATGGGATATTTCAATAAAAGTTAATTTTGATATTAATAACAAATAGATTTATTTCTATTAATGAAATAAAATACTTATTTACTATATTTAAATACAATAAAATGTGCTTAAAATTTTACATTAAAGCGCATTTTAATATTTAAACTTTCATAACTTCCTTTAATGAAAGCATTTCGTTGTCTCGGCAAAAAAAAAAATCGACTGAAAACTCTGAAATTATTTTTCCTAAAAATTCGAACGATCAGGCTTGACTAATGCACTGTCATGCAAAGAATCTGTCCTCGGCCTATGTAATACATGGGGCTTCAAAGGTACTAACTGTATCATCAGAAGTCTAATGTTTAATATTTTATTATAAAAAAAAATTGGAACATTCTTTTAAAGAGGAAATCATTAAACACTTTATCATCTTAACGAGGATAGTAAAAATTAACGGTGAAAATCTGTGAGCATTGTTCTTTTAAGCATCTTATGACATCTTGTAGATAAAAAAGGTCTTGTTTGCAAATAAATACACTTGTAACCCAAACTACCTATTTTCCTGCTAGTACTTTCTCAAACACAGTAATCACACAATTTTTTTTATAATTCGTACAGCAATCAGATTCGTCTTAGACCCTTACAACTAAACGCCCCCATTTTATATAGGAGATTCTCCTTTTTTTCGGAATTTGACTCAAAAATAGCCTGTCCTTATTAATGTATCCTACTGACTATATCTTAAAACTTTTGTCCCTAGTTTTAATTTTTTACTAATATTTAAAAAAAAATGTATGTAACGAATTGTTTAATAATTCTACTTCTGAAAGTTCATGCTGCATAGTGACATCTTGTTGTCATGACTCTGTATGTATGTGTTAATATTAAATCAACAATATGTGTATCATAATTAAATAAATGAAGAGACACTCCATGCGTGATCTGCTAAAGTAGATGTTCTGCGACTCGTTTCATTGATTTAGGTGCCCAAACACTTCTTTGGTAAACACTGAGCATGCTTCGATTCTTGTTGTGACCATGTGTATGCACTATTTCTAGAATCAGAAAAATCGCGGGGAGAAACAAATATTTTTCAACATCAGTAATTGTAAATCCAATAGCCGATATCACGTGACTTTTTTCTGGTTTCTCGTAGCGTTCAGAGCCGGAAATTACCCAGAATTCGGGTAACCCACATTACCTGGAGAATTTTGTTGGGTAAAGTGATCACGTGGTAGGGAAATCTGATTTGTTTGTTTGCTTTATAGTTAACTGCAACTGTTAACTGTTGTTCTTTATGACTGCTACTGTACACTCGAGTCCTGACCATTCGATTGATCTACCTTTAACAGGAGTATGATATAATTGGCCAAAGTCGGCTAGGATGGTTCCAGCAATGTTCGTGCAATCAAAATGTAATGGTAAATTGGTTGACAGAAGTGTTTGATTGTAAAAGGCCCATAACTTTACCCAAAAGTGTTCACAACCATTTTAACCTAACTTTACCCTGAGAAAATCAGATGACGCCATTCCCCAATTATGCGAGTTACCCGCGTTTCGGTCTCTGGACGTGCTCATTGCCTCTGGAAATTCAAAATATCAATGTTCAGAGCCGAATTTTGAACATCCTATGATTGAATGCACATATGCCTGAGATTGAATACATTACATGTATAAAATAATCCTAAATAGAAAGGGCATTTTAATGATAAAGAGAAATCTCAAATCACTTATGCTATTATTCAAACTCAGACTCCGACATGCATTGATTTCTAAGACAGTGATACTTATTCCAATTTCAGTTGTCTATAATTATTGAAAATTTTCACCATTTACGCTTTCATCTATTGTCTATATATATAAAAACTTCCCGTGCCTTCAAACATAACTTAATTGAGACATATGGACAATACAATTTGGATTAGTCGAGACGATTTAGGACAAAACCGGACGAGCCTGTTATTTTAGACTAGCTAATATTAGTTAACTCTCCTATCTCCTCTAATTAGTTTCATCCAAGAGAGTACCAACAAATTCTTGTATGTGTTTTGATATAGTTTGGACAAAAATTTTACTCTGTGCGTACATCGCTAATTTGTTATGTGTAAAGGCACTCTAAAATGGATGATACTATAGAACTATTGATACAATTACGAGAGAATTTTGTCAGTGTTTTTTAAGGCTACTGTAATACACGCTGAATCATCGAGCATTTTGTTGCTCACTTAGGTGATTGTTCAGCGATTGTTTCCAATGTGGCGTGTCCAATTGTTCTTCTCCTAAGGACAATGAAATGGCGGCGCAAGACAGCTCTGAATGTAGGAGCCTTGCTTTTTTTGTTTAAAATCACAGTAAAAAAACTATAAACTAATTATCTGTACTGGATACCTTAACACAAAATTGTGGAATGTTTCCAACAGTGGAACATGATATTATAAACGTGTTTTTCGTTCCGCCACGAATTAATGTTCGTAAGGCGCGTGATGATATTATCACTGCCCCTGTACGATGAATTATACTCTGCAGTTACAAAGTGGCACAGCTTAAAATGATACAACGTAACCCTTCTACTATGGGATCGGAAAAGTAAAACCTTATTCAGGCTAGGAAGTAGGTTACTTAACTTTAACATATTTAAGTGAACGTTACCACACACCGCAGTATCGAGGCTAACGAAAAAGACAGACTACCGCGATGCATTCCACTTATCTTTTTTTACAGACCGCTAGAGTGACGTGATGTTCTTTTCGTACACCTGCATTGGTGGATTCGAGCATCACGTAACTCACCCGGACTGTAAAAAAAATATACGCGTAAGGCACCGCGGTAGCCTTTCTTTTTCGTTAGCCTCGCCGCAGTATTATATGACGAAGCCAAATCTAGTTCCGAATCGCCAACTTCATAAACGTACTTGAAGGCTCTTAAATGCTCTAGTCTGAACGGAATAATACATCCCATTTTAAATACCTTTATAAGATGATGGCGACATACGCATAGGGTGATTGATCAGAATGGAAAATTTTGTCCAAACGATAGCAACTCGCATAACAGTAAATTGGTATTTTTATCTAAAAGAGTGGTGGATTACCACAGACGTATAGCTCACATTGAAATTTTTGTCCAGAGAAAGGCAAACCACGCTCTAGAAATTGCCTATAATATAGCATCTAGAAGATATAGTGTAGCGACCATATCTTCAAATAATGCTTTAAAAATTGCTAAAAAATTGAATCACTTAAACATTGAACTATACTGAAAGACATATGTCGATTGCAGCGACATTAGCTGGCACTTTACTAGCCGAAACGCTCTCGCAATTGAATTGTTACAGAATGTTACGTTTGAACAACCAGATGTAGCTGCAATTGACATTTATCGTTCAGCATCGTTCAACATTTATGGGATACAACTTTTAGCACTTTTTGTCTCGCGTATTGCCACACTATATCTTCTAGAGACTACAGCTTTACTGTCTCTGGACGAGTTCGATCAGACGGGTGAGACAAGACAATTTTTATAAATCTTGGCTATTTATTTTTGTCCACAAACTTCTTGACCAATAAAATTTTCTTTTCCGTCATTCTCTTATAGAGGTAAAATACAGATAATGGGAACAATAATCAATTTGTCACGTTAGTGTACTTCAAAATGTAGTCTCCTTACCATAAGGCGCAGCCATCTAGGAGACGTAGCACTATATTGATATGGGCTGTTATTCACCCTATCTTAATCATGTGGCAGTTCGACAATTGGCAGAGACCATCCAATGTTGATAATATTACAGCCTTAAGGCGTGGAAGTATCGTAGCCTGAAGCTTTCGTAGACTGTGGTTCGAAATTTTAGTTGTATGCCTTTAGGCAGGGCAACACTACACTGGTAAAAATATAGTGAAAAATTACTTCTGTTTTTAAAGGTTCTCTATTTTCTGACCAATCAGAACGATCCAAGGGCGTTTATGTAGCATTCTCATTGGTCAGAAAATAGAGAGCCTTTAGAAACAGAGGTAATTTTTCACGATATTTTTAACAGTATAGATACCGGGCTTCCTCATTCATTCTCATGACGTCACACATAGCGGCTGGTCGCAACCAGCGATTGGTATAAAACGGCGCGCCCATCGTTTTCTGACAATAGCTTTATGTCTTTGGTCGCGGCCAGCCACCATTTTTGACGCATGATAATGAATGAGCAAGCCCGGTATCTAGTGTTGCTCTGTTTTAGGCAGGACTACACTAGATACCGTGCTTGCTCATTCATTATCATGGCGTCACAAATGGTGGCTGACCGCGATCAAAGACATACAGAGATTGGCACAAAACGATGGGCGCGCCACTTTGTACCAATCTCTGGTGGCGGCGAGCCACTATTTGTGACGCCATGAGAATGAATGAGCAAGCCTGATATCTAGTGCTGCCCTGCTTTAGGGTGAAGCCAACGAAAGAGGCAGGCTGCGATCCTTACTCGTATTGACTCGTATCATTACATAAGCAGATATTTACAAGAAATATATTACGTGTGTATTTTCCATACTTCTGTACGTCATTGTATATTTTGTAAATGAATATTAATTAATAATTATAAACTCCTAATTAGCACATTCATATTAATAACCCCGAATATTTTGAAAAGCGAAAAGTTCCACAAATTCCGTAATAAATTAAGACTGTTAAAAATACATATTTTACCGTTTGACGGCTATGCAGCGCTATCGCGCTTCCAGATAGATGGATAGCTGTCGAACGGTTAATCGTTTAACCGTGCCTGGTGTAGCGTCTACCAGTTGCGAGTGAAGTAACTGTGGATGTTGTCACAAGATGGCGACTGTTGCTTGATTAGCTTAGCTTGTTGAAGATTTTAGCTTGTTGAAGCTAGCTTGTTTGGACTTGAAATCTGGAAGCGCGATAGCGCTGCATAGCCGTCAAACGGTTAAGAAACTAACTAGCTATATTTTGATAGTGCGATAAGAGCAAATTGATACACAAACACAATACCTGGCGAAATTGTCATTGTCGACAACGAAATTTTTCATTATTTCTTTCACAGTTGAAACTCGTCTTGACGACTATCACTAATTTCTTGAATATAGTTTTCCATAATTTGGATAAAATCTTCAGTCTGATGACTATGTTACAGCGCCTAGAATTCATAGTGTGGAAACCGGTTATCCCAGTAATCCTTTAAAAAGTGCTAAAATATTGTGCAATGATTCTATACGGTATTAGGACGATCGCAGCGATATCTGCTAGCTCTTTTTCAACGTAAATAATAATAAATTATCATTTGTAAATATCGTTTTTTAACAATTATCATTATCGTTCATAATTTTAAAGCTTATGAATATCACTATCTAATCAGAGTTCACAGGATATATGTTAATTATTCAAAATACTTACCACTGGTCAAAACGTTTTCTCAGTTTGATTCTTATGCAATGTTTACTTTGAAAAGTACTAGCAGACGTTGCTGTGGTCGACGTCTTATCGTTCAGCATCGTTGTACATTTATCGAATTCAATTTTTTAGTACATTTTTTTAGCAGGTTTCCACACTCCATACATTCTAGGCGCTGTAACTATGTGCTTTGGTTTCTACATTATTATAAAGGCATCCTAATTTTCATTGTCATTATTTGCCAAAAATATTGCAATCAAATCAAATACACTGTGCGTTCGATAGTAACACTGAAATTTTTGAAACAGGGGCAGAATAGACAAGTGCAGAAGCGCCAAAACATTATTGGTCGGATAATTAAATTTGTACTATTTTATGTTCGCAGGCAATACTACAGCTTCTGAAATACATAGTGTGGAGACCGGCTATCCAAGTAATACTTTAAAAAGTGCCAAAAATCTATAAAATCTATAAAATTCTAAGGGAAAAAATAAAGCGTAAATGCTATTCAGCTATTAATGAGCTATAAATGAGCTATCTAAAATATTTGCTCTCATATCAAGTTTCAAATGCCATTTTGATTTTCACACTTATAAAAACAACTATGATGACTCTGTAAATTTAATTAAAGCAATATTTCAGTCTAGTGGTGAAGACACGTATTCTTACGTGCTATTCTAAAATTCCAACTAGCTATTTTCTGATACCTTTCTAGGTGAGTTCGTAATCATATAAATACATAGCACCTACAGTCGTCGTGTCAGGTCCGTCCGTCTGTCCGCATGTAATAACGTAAAGGTTACCCAAACGAATGGTTTGAAATTTAATATATATAATCGTTGCAGAATTTTGTCGTGTCATTTCAGATTTTATGAAAGTCGAATCAAAATTTAAAATATATTAATAGCATTTATTATGCAATTTGATTTAAAAAAAAATAAGTACTTCTTTGTTATAGCAGCTTGCGAGTATTAATCGTGATGCGACAGAGATGAATAGCCAAGTTATTCGACATGTATGACGTTATAGTCATATATGACTTAATTTACATTTTATAACCTCTGTGAACAAGTTATAGTCACATTCTTCATTCTATTAAATCCTATCATACGTAATTATTTCAATTCAGTGATAACCCGTGATAGGTAATGATTCTAGGTTGCCATGGTGATCACGTACCTCTTAAAATGGAGTTCTATTATTTACGTATTAGTGAATTTTAAAAACCGAATTTGAATACTAAAATTCATTATTTATAGCAATTAAATAATCTACCGTCAGGTTTTCTTTATAGATGTTTGCGGAGCAATAAATATTAAATTGAAAGGGAGTTTAAATATTGATTTTAAGTTTTGAAATTTTCAAAGCTAGGCTTAAGTTTCCCATTGGAATTTTCAGTAAATGTCAACAAAAGATAAAATGTTGCCAACATAAAAAATAAATATTTTATTACGTAAATTAATCATATCATAATAACAGGCGATATAATTCATTTCGCCGAAACTAATTATAGAACGAACACACTTCATTTGTTATGTTTGACGTACAATTTCCAACTTGTTTAATTCATTTTTGTTGGCAAACGCGTGCGATTAGCAAGTTCTTTTACTCAGGAGTTTTTATGATCGAACTTTTTTTTCACTTTTGCTAAAGCAGACAATCTTTCAGAAACTGCTGTCAAAGTTGGCGAATTGAACCAAATTTCACGGACGAATGAGAGATGGAAGGAATAAAAATTGATTTCGTGAGGCAATATTCACTTCTAACAGAAGATACGATTCATTTATCGGAAAATGAAAAAAAAAAACGGTTTGACTTGAATATTCTTTCCAGAATGTGTCACGTTTTTGCGTTTAAAAATTAGTAAAAAAATGATAGATAGTTTCGCACTTTCAATTCAGTATCCCTAAAAAAAGGAACATCACTGTCAGTTATTTTACATTTTATTTCATAGCTGTTGTTTCCCTCCTTAATTATGATGTTTAACACTTTATTATTTTTTTATATCCTATAATTTTCGCATAACTACAGATAAAAAACATATATATAGTAACAAATTATCCACACTAAATATTAATTCCTATTTGATTTTGGTTTTCAAAATGTCTAGAGGGGGCTCCACCTAATCATTGCTAGGGTGCCTTGATATGCGAGGGGCAACATACGGAATATAAAATTTGATTAGTTGAGACGATTCTGGATAAACGCTACACTGTAAAAAACTTCAGTTTCTGCTGCAGAGACACTCCACGACTTTCAGGAGAAATGGTTACTTTACTATATTATGGAGCATTTTCATTGGTCAAAATAGAGATATTCTATAAAAGTGGTGGAGTGAGTATGAAGCAAAAGCTGAAGATTGTTTACAGTGCAGACTCGCCGAGACACTTTGACGATTCGATTTTATCTTAAATCGTCTCAGCCAATCAAATTTTGTATCCCATATGTCGCCACTCTCATATAGATACTCGTATACATATATAGTCACTCGTATACTCAAACTCTGCAGGCATGTATTGTCAAGTTTGGAATGTATATTTGTCATAGTTTGGGATGTAAGTTTGTCATAGTTTGTCCAAAAACGTCTGTCTAAACACAGTCTGAGCATGAGCCAAGTGCGTGTATCATAGCCATTCTTATATAGAGGAACCAAAGTCGTTTCTCCATCTCTATCACACTCTGCTTGTGGTAGTCTTCCTATCATAAGAGTGGCAACATGTGCACAGAACGCTGAGATAGAAATATTTGTCCAAACTATGGCAAATTATCGGGAGCTTGGTGATACTTGACTGACGCGCTCCATTACACGAGTAAAGACGAGTTTTTAAAAAAAAATAGCTTGAAGATCATAGCACACTGTTAAAAATCTTCCGCTTTTGCTGCAGACACACTCCACCGCTTTTAGAGTAAGCGGTTACTTTACAACATTATGGAACGTTTTCATTGGTCAAAATAGAGATATTCTGTAAAAGCGGTGGAGTGACAATGTAGCAAAAGCTGAAGATATTTTACAGTGCAGACTCGCCAAGACACTTTGACGATTCGGTTTTGTCTTAAATCGTCTCAGCCAATCAAATTTTATGTCCCATATGTCCCATATTTTAACATTTTGAAGGTGTAAAACATGTTTAATTTGAAAATTAAACATGTTTTACACCTTCAAAATGTTAAAATATGCGAATTTTTCCATAATCGGAATTTTATTATGATTCAATATGTTTTTCAAACTCATATATATTTACTATTCTCTATTACTCATATAGATACTCGCTTTGTATTATTCTCAAACATCTGAAAAATTCGTTAAACTTCCAATATGACGTCAGATTTTCTTTTTAATTCTCTAATGACGTGATATTAATCTGCTTTGTGTACATGCACATACTCATACTCCTTGTATTATTGAGAAATTTTTGAATTTTTTTTTCTACCAATATGACGTCAATCATTTTTATTTCTCATTAATCTTTTTTTCAATTGGTGAAACTTTTTATTTCATTTTCATTTTTCACGTGAAAATCGTCTGATAGAAAATTAATTATTGTAGAAAGAATTTCACCGTGGATTTTTAATGTTTGGCATCTGCTATAACGAAAAATGTTTAAATTTAATAGGAAAAGGCTGTTAGAATTTTGGTTTTTTATCTCTATTTATTAAAATAATACGAATTTTTCAAATTTTAATATTCTGAGTTCTTTATAGGTGGTATTCAGTTAGATACATTACGTTTCAACTCTGTAAGTTATATATGTTCTGAGAACGCCTCTGTGACAGACAGACAACGGAGCGGGAGTAATAGGGTATCGTGAGATGAACGAAACCCTAAAAAACATGTATAATATATTTAATAATGTTTGTTTCACTCAGTAGAATCTAGAAATTCCTGAAACGATGAGCGCTCTCATGGACCGCAACTTGGGTAACGCAGGGTAACCCATGTGTAACCTGAAGCGTATAACGTAGGTCGTGGCTCGCCTCTTTGCACCAATCGCCGTGTAAAAATGATCCACTGTATATGACGTTTTAAACATTTTGCACCGGCCGTGTATATCGTAGGTCGCGGTTGACAGGCATTTACATTACGTCTACGGAGCGTTCCCTTCTTTACGCTAGAAGTTCATGGTCTTGACCATTTGATCGTGATGTAGATGGAATTTCCCCCATTTACAGTCTAAATACATTTTGACCGCTTGTTTGTTTTGTTTGTTTGTTTTATTAAGAACATACATCTGACTTGTGTGCTTGACATCAAGTTCCCGCTTATAAGTATGGCTACACTATATACCGGTCTTGCTCATTCGTTATCATTACATCACAAATGGTGGCTGGCCGCGACCAAAAACATAGAGCGATTGTCACAAAACGATGGGCACACCGCTTTATCCAATCGCTGGACGCGGCCAGCCACTACTTGTGACGTCATGATAATGAATGAGCAAGTTCGGTATCTAGTGTGGCCCTGTTATAAGACATCGTATATATTCAAGGACGAGAAAGCCACAATAAAATATATAACACCTGAGAATTACTACTGAAACTCCACAAAATGTGTGCAATTGAGCTGACGGAAGTTGAAACCGCCGACCTGATTCCTACGCTCCATAACGATTAGCTGAATGGTGTCTTAAACCACTTGGCCCGCGACCTACGTTATACACGGCCGGTGCATGAAGTTTAAATCGTCTTATGGAATGGATCGAGGCTAACGAAAAAGACAGGCTACCGCGGTGCATTCCACTTAACTTTTTTTACAGACCGCTAGAGTGACGTATTGCTCTTTTCGTACACCTTCATTGGTGCATTCGAGCATCACGTGACTCCGGCGGTCTGTAAAAAAAGATACGTGTAAAGGTGTAAAGCACCGCGGTAACCTTTCTTTTTCGTTAGCCTCGGAATGAATCATTTTTATACTGCGATTGGTGCAAAGCCGCGCGCCCACCGTTTTGCACCGCCATGTAAAAATGATCCACTCGGAGGCTAACGAAAAAGCCTCCGAGCATCACGTGACTCCGGCGGTCTGTAAAAAAAGATACGCGTAAAGCGCCGCGGTAGCCTTTATTTTTCGTTAGCCTTGGATCCACTCCATGTGACGTTTTAAACGTTAGGCACCGACCGTGTATAACGTAGGTCACGCGCGGCCACGGCGGCCTCTTGTTTGTTTGTTTGTTTATTGAACATATAAATCAGATTTGTGTGCTCGATACAAATAACCACATATAAATATTCCTCAAGATAAGTACTGGATAGACGCAAGGAAATTAAACACTGAATAATTACAGCCGATTCCTACCCACAGAGTGTACATTGGATTTGATTGGAGTTGAACCCGCCGACCTGTCTCCTACGCTCTCAAGCGAATAGCGGAATGGTGTTTTAATCACTCGGCCACAGAGGGCCCACGGTTCATTGAGGGCTTGCTCGCTTTCAATAAATGTAAATAAACATTCCTTCCTAAATTTAAGGAAAGACACAATCCCTTCTCTGTCATTCGCCGGATCAGAATTCGCAGTTTTCGCGTCATAGATTTTTGAAACATGGAGTCTAAATAACTTGAAAGCAGAAAATAAAATAAATATTGTTAAAAAACACAGAAAAGCACAAAATTATTATAATAAAATAGCAAAGATAGTAAATGAATATGTATTATCTTTTTTTAAAAACACGTATGTTTATTACAGCTATGACTCCACTGATATTTCATAAATTTTGGTCATTTTGCATCCCTAGACCAAGGAATATAATCTGACAGTGTATACGATCATGCTTAGTGATGTAAAAAAACAAAAGTTACGCTATACTAACCTATGCAAAGGATTATGAGAATTTGATTTTGGTAAAAAAATTTTATGATAAGAAATTCTGGCATTTTTAAAGTTTATTATTGCAGCGAAGGATACTTCACATTCCAGGTAACACTATGATTCGCAAGGAGCCAACGTACAATAGAATGACGAAAAATATCGATTTTTCGGAGTTTTTTATTGGAAGTAACTCGTATTCACTCCGATAAATAAAACGAAGTAGAAATTTAAGGTAAAAAGCGATGTCATTGTAATTTCATTTTACATTGGGTGCACGTGCATCCATCTTAAACTCTTTTATCTTGTCCCCAAAATGCCGTGGAGTTCGAAGCTGGGGTAAAAGAAATGGGTTTCAGATCTAAAAACAATGTAGATGTTATTTATTTGTTAATAAAATATAATTGCCAAGTTTCGGCTTAAAAATTTATTTTTTTCTTTTTACATAAAAATGAGAATTTTAAATAAAATAACAATTTAAAAAATATTCCGAGGTTAAATTGAAGAAATTGGAAAATAAAACGATCGTATGTGTTTCATAAGTGCAGTCAATTGTTTAAAAATGGGGCCCACCGTGGCTGAGTGGTCAAGGTATCACATCACTAATCGCTTTCAAGTGTAGGTGGAAGAGGGTTCGAATCACGCTGGCTCGGTTGCACACTCTTTGTGGAGCTTCCGGCTGTATTTTTGTGTGTTTCAAATTTCCTTGTGTGTGCTATCTCGTCCCTGTATATATCGACGATGACTTATAAACGGGCTCTTGACGCCAAGCAGACAGGGCCGATGCATGTTTAAAAATGTCAAATGTTTAAAAATGAAGAAAACCGAAATATCAAAGTTGCGAATTTTCATATGCAGTTAGGTGTTTGAAAGCCAGAAAATGTGAAATATTGTCAAACTCAAGAATAATTTGAGAATTTCAAATGCAGTTAAATGTTCGAAAATCAAAAAATAAGAAATATTTTCAAATTCTGGAATTTTTCCAGTTAGGTGTTCTGAAATCGGAAAATGTAAAGTACTTCCTTTTCCCCTTTTCCCTTGTTACATGGGCTTGGGAGGGAAAAGTTGATTTTAAGAATTTCGAAAAGTGTCCAAAATTGGTACCGGGGGTGTATGTCTGGAGTTCGTTTCAGTTCAAAGCGAAGGTGATCTTCGTGACAGGGTGAGGACATGCTCCTTTTGGGAAGGGAGCAGGTTCGAAAGTACGTAGCAGGTAGGGGGTTTCTACAGGGAGAACAAGCTTTCACCATATATGTTGCATATAACTGCCGCGGTGGGGCGGCCAAATTGCGTCCGCAACCGCACCTACGTCCCGCACACTAGACTCTCTTGCGCGGAGCTCTGCCGCTGCAAAGTGGCCAAGAGCTCCGCCAAATAACCCTACCTACGTCCCATATACTACGCTTTGTTGCGCGAAGCGCTGCCACTGAAAAGCGGCCAAGAGCACCCTCAAATATCCCTGCTTTCGAGCCATATGCCTCACACTCTAAATAAAAAAAACTGCAAAAATTGATTGATTCCGGACAAATTTCAAAGTAAAAATGCATAAATTAAAGACACCAAAGAGCGGGGAGGGTGGGCTCGTTAAGTTTAATATACCGAAGGACCTTTATACGGCCCGAATATATATGTCAATATCATTACTATTATTATCATTATTATTATCATTATCATTATCATTATCATTATTATTATTATCATTATTATCATCATTATTATTATCATTATTATTATCATTATTATCATTATTATTATTAACATTATTATCATCATTATTATTATCATTATTATTATTATTATTATTATTATTATTATTATTATTATTATTATTATTATTATTATTATTATTATTATCATTATTACTAATATCATTATTATTATTATTATTATTATTATTATTATTATTATTATTATTATTATTATTATTATTATCATTATTATTATTATTATCATTATCATTATTATTATTATTATTATTATTATTATTATTATTATTATTATTATTATTATTATTATTATAATTATCATTATTATAATTATTATTATTATCAGTATTATTATTATTATTATTATTATTATTATTATTATTATCATTATTATTATCAATATTATCATTATTATTATATCATTAATATTATATTATTATAATTATCATTATTATTATCATTATTATTATTATTATTATTATTATTATTATCATTATCATTATCATTATTATCATTATCTTTATTATCATTATCATTATTATTATATTATTATATTATTATTATTATTATTATTATTATTGTTATTATTATTATCATTCATTATTTTTATATCATTATTATTTATTATTCAATTATATTATTTAATAAATCTAACGAAAAAATTAAATTATATTTTTAAGTACAAGAATATGCGTAGAGAAAAATATTAGAAAATGTAACGAAAGGAAATTACCAGATTATAAAAAATAAATGAAATATATAAAAAAAAAACTTGAATTTTCGGTCAAATTGACCAGTTTGGGCGTTCTAGTGTTAACGATGAATAAACTTATTATTTTTTTTTTACAAGAATACAGAGCATTAAGAAAAAAAAAATCTCTCAGCACGATAATGTCTTATATACTAAAAACATTGGAATCAAATTGTAATATTGTACTGAACTTGGAAGTTTCTTGGATGAGGTCGTTAATCAAGTGTGTAGCTATGATAGTTCGTTTACATTGGCGCATAAAAGCATTAGTTAATCACAGTAACGTCCGAAATACTGAACTAATTTAAACCTAATTTAGAAAGTGTATTGATTTTCAAGTATTTTCGATGAATTCGATGAATTCTTCAAATTTGCTGTTCTTATAGCTCGATCAGGGGCAGACAAAACTTGTCGATGACATCTATTGAGTGGTTTGGATTTTGTAGAAAAATGCATTGTATCTAATGCCGTTCATTTGACAATCCTAATTTAAAATTTACTTGCATATTACCTTTCGAGAAAAAAATAGCAAACTTAGAAAGAGCGAAATCAATTTGTTTAATTTGTATTAAATGGTATATATATATTTAAAAAAATAATAATAATAAACAATTCAACCAGCTCTTTCGACATAGCCGGCTGGACTTGTTTTAGTTTGCAACAGATCAAGTACTATGTATTATCCAATTATTATGTAATATGTACAATTATTATGTATTATCAATTATTATATATTGTTATGCATTAGAAAATTAGTATGTATTATCGGCCATTAAATTATAACGTGCTTAAATAAGACAGAACAAAAGACTTCTGAAATAACGCTGGCACACAATACTTTCGCTGTGTGATAAGATATTTTGAATTAAGTTGTATGTTTTTAATTTTTATATAACATACTCATTCTCTTCAATCATACAAATGTATGGTTATAAAAACGCATCAGCTGCACATTATAACGAGCGGAATTATTAAACTCAAGGGCAAGTCATGTTAAGAGCAGAACTTAAAAAATGATACATATTAAAGATCTACCAAGATAATGTTTAATGTAGGATTATATTACGAATATTTGTAAGATATTTAAATGAGTTTTTATTGTTGAAATATATATCATATGTAGAAAAAAAAGCTTTGATACTGTATATTTTGTTTTATAGCTGTTTAAATTGAAATATTATCTATAGAAGTATGGAATGGATAAAAAAGTACACCTTAATACCTTATTGATTTATTTAAACATCATGTGGCATTTTTAAAATATTTTGTTTAAAAGGATATTTTTCCTAATTAATCCTATTACACATTTAAAATATTATACAAATACTAAGATACGAATCATACTACATACATAAATTCCATTTTAATTGTTAAATGTATTAAAATAATTTTCATATATTATTTTTCATAAAACACATTAAAAAAATACGAATGCGTCACAGAAATGATAATTTTTGTAATTAGTCTGATGCAACCGATCAAATACTTGCAAACTATTTAATAAATGATTCAAAATGCACACGTGATTGTAAAACTCCGTGCAGTTGACTCGGGAAATTCTGACTTGAAAACATTCAAATTACGTCAGAAGTTCATGTGTTGCCAAATAAATGTTAAAATATCTAAGGTACCAGAAATGCAAGACGCATATTATAAATCTCTGCTAGTAATTAATTAAATCTAAACTTATGAAGATTTAAATAAAACTGTTTAAAGGAAACGTAGTGCATTTCTTAAGATAATTGTTATCTGCATACTTTACAAATTTATTTTTTCCTTTTATAATCGGATGCATATCTTGTTTTGTTTTATTTTGTAATGTTGTTTTTGTTAATTTTCTAGTTCTTATTTCGACATAAACATGAGTAATGCAGAACAAAATGTAAAATTGATAATAATAAAAATGTAATAAAAATATACAGTAGTTTTAGGAACCACTATGGGAGTTTTTATTCATTAAATGACAACGGTTATTTTCATACAATACAAATACAAGCTGAGATATTTCATATTTGCATAATTGTCTATATTTAACCCTGAAACTTCGTTTATTTATTACAAAGTATTTAGTAGAAATATCATAACGAAGGTTTTAGAACTTCTTTTAAATTTTAAAAAGCGAAACATTTTTATCTCACAGGCTATCAAAATCTCAGAGCTAATGTCCCTGCCTGTTCTGTAAGTATGTATGTACGTATGTATACAACGCGATAACTCTTTCTAGAAATATCCGTTTTGCTTCAAATTTTGGTTGTAGGTTCATTCTGATAATGCGCTTCTCTGATTTGTTTTGGGGTTTCATTGGTTAAGTATAAAGGGGGAGCGAAGAGTTAATCTCCTGCTTAATTTAGATAAATGGTTTTTGCAACAGAATTATCCGATTTGGTTCAAATTTTGTAGATAGGGAAATTGTGATAATGTGCTCCCCTGGTTAGCTTTGGGGGTTCATTAGTTAAGTATAAAGGGGGGGAAGGGGAGGTAATCGTCCACCTTAATTTAGATAAATGGGTTTTTCATGCAGAGTTATCCGATTCATTGTAATAAGTTCATTGTAATAAGGCACTTCCCTTATTAAATTTGGGGGTTCATTAGTTCAGTATAAAGGGGGTAACGGGAGTTTTCCCGTCTTAATTTAGATAAATGGTTTTTCATGCAAAATTAACCCATTTGGTTCAAATTTCGTATATAAGTTCAATGTGACAAGGCGCTTTCCTGATTGAATTTGGACGGGGGGGTTCATTGGTTAATTATAAAGGGGGAAGGGGTGCTAAACTCCCTCTTAATTTATTGTCGATTTCTTTATTTTTCGAGGTGCATTATTCTTTGAAATACGACTATAATATACAATTAGTGTAAATAGCCTGTGAGCTCATTGACATCAGTTTCTTTCACTTTTCTTTTTATTTAAAATCTTTTCTCGTTCATATGTATAATCAGAAAAAAAACATTTTTTAAAGTAAATAATCGCAAAAAAAAAAAAATAAAAATAAAATATATACATAATTGTTATTGAGAATTGGTTTGTCAACACATTCTACCAAATCCGACAATATTAACAAATATTTTAATAAAACACGAGAAAAGGGACTCGTATGATTTAAATAACTAATACACAAATACTCCAAATACAAATACAGTAAAACGACGAATATTTGCAGCTAATAATAACTCAATTTTTGTAGATAATTACAAACGTACCTAGCACTAGACTGAGAATCACACAAATAAATAATTCATAAAATACTCCGCAACGCAAAATCTAGCACCACACTTGCCAAACCAGTTAAATGTTTCATTAGCTTTCAATCTGAAATGTGATTTGTTTATAATGCATAGTCAGCGAAAACAAGAGAATACCCCATATATTTTAAATGCCATACTGCCACATATAAAAAGGTAATAGCCATTCGACTGTAAATTGTTTTTTTTTTTCAAGTTTTCTTTAAAAAAAGTCATGATATTTTAACACCCTGAGAAATTTTCTAGACGGACACCAAATGTTGGCATCATAATTTGGTTGTTTCGATAAATTTTATTTTAGCATACCTGACGGGAATCCCATCAGTCAAGTATTTTAGGAATAATGAAGTTTTAAAATTTTGACCTTTAAAAAAATCCATAATTAATTTTCAAAATTAAACATCTTTCGAATTAAACATATGTTTTCGAGTATTAAAATTTTAAGATTATGTTTGGGTACATTTAACAAATTTGAATACAATTTTACAATTGGATGATTTTCCAAAAAACCATAAAGTAAATTTTTGAATTAGCGTCTATAAATTTTTACCTATTTTAACTGTATGACTGTTTTCTTAAATTCATGAACTTCAAAGGATAGACTTTCTCAATATAGAAAATTATATAAAGTGTCTGCTATGAATGGCTATATTTAGCATGTATGCGTACCCTATAAAAAAGTAAACTACACTGGTTTGCAAAAAATTAAGGAACAATCACAAAAATAGTGATAACTCGTTCAAAAAGAAAGAAATACGTATGAAATTTGCATATATTGTTAAATAAAAGATGCTGAATAAAAATACCAAATGCAAATTGGTGTCGCTCGCTGCAATCGCATTGCGTCATCTGCGAGGAACATAAAAATACACATTAGAGAGTAAGGCTGCAGTTGTATATGTGATAGTGATATTATAAATATGGGATAGCCAGTTCATTACAATGACCTCGAGGCATCATTTGGCCGCAGAACTGCGATTTATAGCTATTGGGAGATTGGAGGCAGGCCAAAGTCGGACAAATGTGGCTAGAGGGCTAAAAGTGAATCTTTCTGTGGTTCATAGGCTTTAGAATGAATTTCAAATCACTAGTTTAGACTCAAGAAGGTTCAGCCGAGGACGGCCAAGGGTTTCGACAAGCGTCGAAGACCGATATTTGCGATTATGTGTACGGAGGAATAAAACCGCAACCCCATCTCACATTAGATCCTCCCGTGCTGCAGCCACTGGAAGGCTGGTGTAAATATCTACTGTACGTAGAAGGCTTCACGAAGGTGGAATTTACGTGAGGCGACCAGCAATTTGTATGCCGCTCGCCTCACGTCACCGGGGAAACGTTTGATGTGGGCTCGTCAACATGTTTTACTGGACGGCTGGTCAATGGAGGCGTATTCTCTTCACGGATGAGTCACTGTTTAGTCTTCAAAGCGGTAGTAGGCGTTGTTTGAATTGAAGAGAAGTGGGAACACCTTATCATCCATCAAATATTCGTAAAAGAGATTCATACGGAGGGGGCAGTGTCTGTGTTCGGGGTCGTACCTCTTTGGGTGAAAGCACAGACCTCCATCTCTTTCCACGTGGAACCGTGAATGCTTTCGTCTATAGAGATAACATCCTTGATGCTTGCGTGCACCCTTATGCCGGTGCAGTACGTAATGATTTCATGTTACAGGATGACAACGCTAGAACCCACAGGGCTCTCATCGTGGAAGATTATCTCCAGCACCAGACAATTCAGCGCATGGAATAACCAGCTCGATCAACGGACTTGAATCCCATCAAGCATGATTGAGATACTTTAGGAAAACGTGTTGCTACTCTCAATCCCACTCCTCAGACCCTTGCCACGCTTACAACTGCTTTGCAAGAGTAATGACTCGCACTTCCTAGCGAACTCATCGACCGCATAATTGACAGTGTGACACATCGTTGTATGTGCTGTATTGCTAATAGGGGTGATCATACGACATATTAAAGGTACTTTTCCTATAAAAAAACTGACAAATTGATTTTGCTAATTTTATAATTATGCCATTTTTGGAAACACCATAAGTGGCTGGTAATATCTTTTTATGTTATTTTATACCTTACTTTGCGTTGTACATTGTGGCTGAGTATCTTTAAAATCTACACGTAATATTTTGAGTTATCGCTATTTTGGGGATTTTTCTTTAATTTTTGGAAACAAGTGTACATACAATTATCAAGAAATGTATGCAAATAAAAGCGGAACTTTTTCTTTATCCTTGAATCAACTAAAACTAAAGTTATAGCAATTGTTTGGTTTTTTTATTCATTTTATGTAAATACGTTGCTGAAAAATTATAGAAAAAGAGAATGCATGTTATCATTTGAAAAATGAAGATGTGTGAAATATTTAATATGCACACGAACACTTATGGAAAAATAAACCACATAAGAAGTTTATACGAATAACAACGGTGTTTCTTCATTATCCTTGAATTAATGAAAACTAAATTAATAGCAAGAGTTAAGGGTTGTTTGGACGCATTCTATGTAAATACGTTGCCGAAAAATTATAGAAAAAAGAGAATGAATGTTAACATTTGAAAAATGAACGTTGTTGCAATCTATAATATCCACACAAACCCTTCAGGGAAAATAAACCGCATGCAATTATAAAAAAATATATATATACGAATAAAATCGGTATATTTTCTTTATCCTTGTATTAATTAAAACTAAAGTTGTAGCAATCGTTAGGGTTTTTTGGACGCATTCTATGTTGCATTCTATATTGACGCATTCTACGTAGCCGAAAAAGTACAGAAAAACAGAATGAATGTTATCATAAGAAATATAAAGTTGTTTCAATATTTAATATGCTTTATTACAGTTTAAAATAATTATAAATTTTATTGATTTCATGAATATTAAAATGAAAATACAAATAAGAAAGAGCAAGCAAATATGACTTTTTCCAGGATCTTATAGATAAATTTAAAATTTATGAATTTGTGTTTGATATTAATTTTCATAAGTATAAATATACTTTCGAAAACAAAAATCGTAAGATTATGTCTTGTTCTCTTCAATGTATTTAAATAAAATATTGCATTTTGATTGATTTACAGAAAATACTATATAAATTAAAGTTTAGAATTAGCATTAATTTCCTCAAATGTTGACCCCTTCTAAGTCTGTGAAGAAATTAAAAAACGTGCATAAACTGTGTTCTCTTCTGGGCTGGTCTCATACAAGAAATTAAAATATCAAAAATGCATGTTAACATTTAAAATTTTAAAGTTGTTTCAATATTTAATATGCTCACGAACACTTATGAAAAAAGTAACCTCATACAATTGAAAGAAATTTATACGAATAACAGCGGGACTTTTTCTTTATCCTTGAATTTATTAAAATTGAAGCTTTAACAATAATTTTTTTTTAAGGAATTGTATGTACAGGGGGAAAAGTAAAAAGAGCTTCAATTTGAAAATTGAATCACTCATTACTATAATAAATATGAATATGAATTTAAATTTATGAATTTATTTACTGTAATGAATATGAATTTATTTACTGTAATTTAAACAAACAGTTCAAATTTTCATTACTAGAAGGCACTACATTCTCTCAGATTGTAAAAACTTTCAAACTAACGTGTAAAATTACTTTAAAATACTCTCAAGTTTTTTTTCAAGTTTTTTGTGATTCCCCAACAAAACGATGCATTACGGACGCTTGTGCCAACGTGTCACCCTCTATGATCCAACGTGTGCATGTGCAACATGAATTTCAAACAAGGATCCAAATGTGCATTGTAGCTGACGGTGAGAAGTTTGATTATCTCAAATAAAGGTATATTGTTTCAATTAGTTGTTTTTTTTTCTTTCTACGATCGGTTTGTCACGTCACAGTGTAGGAAATAATGAAAAAACAAATGCGTGTTTTACCAGTAACATTCTTCGCATTAATATCCGCGATGTGTCTTTTCGTACTAAAATGATGATGCTTTACAACATTGTGAATCACTTTTTTCCCTATCGCTTTCCGTTTTCATGATATTAATGCTAATTCCGCAGTTTTGCACCACATGGCTCCGTAGGCGATTTCATTCAGTAGCACGTGGTTACTTTACTATACCTAGACACTATTTTATGAATATAGCAGCAGCCGTTCCGATGTTAAGAAGGTGGCAAGGGAATTTAGTGAACATACTGTATCTATATATTTATGATTCATGAGTGGAAAACAGGTAAGCACGAGGGTCTTAGAAATTTTCATATGTTTCTTGATATTCTGTTTGTTTCAGTGTTTCGTTTAGACTTTACGTTTTTTTTATCAGGATCGGAGAAAGTGTGCTGATGGTGGTGACCTAGCACCAGGCGTCTTGCTGAAAATGCGTTTAATTAGCGCTGTAAGTTATGACTAGTCATGTATTGGTGATTGATGAAATGCAAAGTAATTTTTTTAGGCACATAATTAAAATCTTGATTAAGGCAAAACGCTGTCAATTAAAAGTAATATGTTATTTAATGAACAGGGACTTTTCGGTAATATGGTAATTCAATATTACGATTCAGTGTTGTAACAGTGTTATTTAACCTAATACGTTAAAATACGCCCATCCCTACTCAATAGCGCGTTGTAGAGAAAAATGTAATGGGAATAGGTAAAATATTTATTCTTCCACTTGTTCTAGAAGACATTTGTCGTTTATTTTGCTTTACTCTGACAAACTAAAATGCATATTTGAACAAATAGGACAGACAACTTATTTTCCTGGGTACATGGATGGTATTACAAATAAAAAATAGCTGAAATATTTGTAAGATCAATGGGTTTTCCATTGGGGATAAAATAAGTACTAAATAAAATTCAAAATATTCCAATTTAATATTGATATATTTTACATATCTCTAGTTGAGATAAAACAAGTATACTTTGATTTACTTATATTCCGTTTAAACCCATTGTTTTATTCTATTCTGTTTGTAAATAAAAAGTCTTGTTTAAATATTTGATGTAATGTTTGAATATTGATAAACATTGAAAACAAATATATAAATGTTTGCGAATTATTGAAAGGAACAAAGTTTCTATTTACAAAACAACTAACGCATAGTATTAAACAAATATTATGTAATTTTTTTATTATATTTATGTGATACTCTTGACTGGTACGTTTAGTAAATGTAAAAGAAAACTGCCAATTTAAACAATCTTTTTAATCGATATACTTAATGGATTTCTATTAACCTAGACAAATACAGGGTGATTTTTTTAAAGTTGCGAAAGTAAAACCTTATAACAAAAGAAGCTCTGATCCAAATGACCTGAAATTTCACTAGTATACTCCCAAAGGTATGGGAAATTTTTAGGCGTGGTTAAAAAACCCCTTAAAATTGCACCAAAAGATGGCGCTGTATATGCAGTAAAGTCGGAAGACGAGCTTGCGCACCATGCACTTACATTGGACTAAAAACGTGAAGCAAGCACACCCCGTGTTCATTATTTTACGGATATCCTCGCAATGACTGTGCCATTGAGGGACAGTGCGTCGTTAGTGAAAGCGTATTATTAGAAAAATGATAGCGCAGCAACTGCTCTTAGGAGATTTAAGACACTTAAGAATTTTAAAAAAGATCCATTGACGTCAGAAGGCCTACGGAAGAGGGTTTCTCGAGGTACCGTCCATTGTTTCCTCCCACAAACGATATTCATTGTTTCTGTTAACTTACAGCGCCATCTGTCGGTGCGATTTTATTTTTTTTTAACACGCCAAAAAAATTCATTGCTTTGACAGCATACTGGTGAAATTTCAGGTCATTTGGATCAGTGGTTTTTCTGTTGTAAGATTTTACTTTCACAACATAAAAAAAATCACCCTGTAGTGTAAGGTGGATCAAATGAAAAAGAACAATGATTATAATTTGGTTTATATCTGGATGAGTGTGGTGTAACTTTGTATAGAGATAGAGCGGTATGTGATAAAGGCAACCCCTACTGAGGAAATGGATTTGTCCAGGTAGTGACGCAGAAGCACGTGATATGCTCTGGCGATCGGCCAACAGTTTCGTCTGTCAGGCAATCAGTTTTTATTCATCTGTGTCTCTGGAATGTTTGCGAGAAAAAAGAGCAACCGAGTGTTAATCGTTATTTAGTGGCAGAAGGAGTTGTATTTCGGGAAGTGCATCGGCGAATGAAGGATATGTATGGAGATCATCCACTGTCATTGACTCGTGTGCAGGACGGACACAACCACTTTCACGAGGAAATCTGGTAACGTTTCGGTGGACAGTGTTTGATTACCAACCGTATAATTCAGATCTTTCACAATATGACTTTTCCATATTTGGTCGGATGAAAAAAGCATTGAAAGGTTGTGGTTTGTACTCGGACAGCGAAGTCATGCACAATGTTCTAAATTGGTTCCAATTTCAGCTAAAGGACTTATATCAGCAAAATGTTCACCACTTGGTGAAACAGCGTGACACGTGGTTGTATAGCGTTGGCGATTATGTTTTAAATAAACTATGCAATTTCATTCTGCGGCTCCTGTTCTGTTTTCATTTCATCCATCTTAAAATATTACTTTATTTAAACATTTCTGTTAAGATCAGTATTTTTTATATGCGCATATATTAATTTTTATTAAAATAAAAATTAATATATTAGAGTGAGTCAAATGAAAACGGAACAGAAGCCACAAAAAGAAATGACATAGTTTATTTCAAACGAAATCTCCAAAGTTATAGAGGCACTTTATTCATGGTTTTACCAAATGGTGAAGACCCTGATACTAGAAGTCTGTTGTCTGAAATTGGAATCAGTTTCGAACATTATCCATGACTTCGATGTCCGAGTATAAACGGTGACCCACCAATTCTCTTTTCAACAGAAGAAATATGTGACGACAACATGACGATATGACTAGGTAATGACGAGGTGATCTTGACCAAGTCGTGAGTCATCACACACAGATCTGCATCAGTTGCAGAAATATTTGAGCCTGTCCTTCAAACAAGTCAATGACAGTGAATGTTCACCGCACACTGTACACTGCCTTCCTTCGCCGATGCACTTTGGTAACCCTCACTCCTTTTGCTACTAATAAATGAATAACAAACACTTCGTGCTGTTTATTCTGCAGACGCTGATTAATAACAATGGACTGTGTACATGACGATTCTGTTGGCCGACCCCCAGCGCATATCGCATGTCCAAGAGAAACTACTTAGTGCAAATCCATTCCCACCGTAGGGGTTGTCTTCCTTACTTCCTGCTGTACCTCTATATATATAGTTGTCTCCCTACTCACACAAAATTAAACCTAATTATAACCACTGTTCCGTTTTCATTTGATCCGCCCTAATAAGATGAAAATTTTAAATTGCATTTGGATGACTAAAACATACATACATATTGAAAAAAGAAGAAAATATTTATCACTAAGGAAAAAAATTGGCAGAAAATATTTGAATAACAGAATAATATTGTAACATATCAAATTTAATTTAAAATCCATACGATATATAATAATATATATATATATATATATATATATATATATAATTATAATATCTTTGAATTTCAAAAAACATATTAAGTTCTTGTAACATTCTAATTATATCTGCTAATATATATATATGTTATATAAAAATTTATTTCCTTCGTATCCTTCCATTTTATTCGCATTAATATTTTAAAATTAATCTAACTTCTGTCACAGTCAGTATTTCCTTAATTCTTAATAATATCTATTCCTATTTAAAGTCCTTTTAAAAGTAAATATCCGTATATTAATAATTATTTTATTCCAAATCTTAGTCTAAAATTTAAGATCATTCGTAGCTTTTATCAGTTCCCCAATCTAT